>OY856410.1:57374598-57689598 GCA_963693085.1 Alisma plantago-aquatica
AAAAATAGTCTTGATATGAAAGCAACTTGAGTGTATTCGTGTGATCTATACACTCGAGTGTATTCTAACCTGACTATATATATATATATATATATATATATATATATATATATTATATATATGGGTATATCTTCGCTACCCGTACGGGTAACTAAGATTCGCTACCCGTGCATCAGTTTTATAATAGGAAGGCATGCATTTGTAAGGAGATGGTCCAAATTTGTAATGAGACGATCAAAATTGTAATACAAAGACTCGTTTTGTATTACAACATTGTTACAGTCATAAATATAGATTTTACTGTTTCCAGACGGAGAATACAAACATCACGTGGTATTTACAAAACGAGCCTGTCTATTACAATTTGGACTGTCTCATTACAAATGCATGCATTCCTATTACAAAACTGATGCACGGGTAGTGAATCTTAGTTACCCACACGGGTAGCAAAGATATACCCTATATATATATATATATATATATATATATATATATATATATATATAGGTTGTTCATTCAATACCCGTACGGGTAGCCTGGATTTTTTCTACCCGTCAGTCGCGAATGTAATTATATGGCAAGAAAAGTACCTGGAAGGACCAAAAGTAACTATGTTGATAACAAAGTAACTAAATGACTAAAAAAGTAAAATTGGGCAGAATACGCAGGAAATATATATGTAATTGTATTTTGAAATATGTTGTTGTAAATGGAACTATCTATGCATGAAAAGTAACAGTTTGTAAGATACAGTAACCCTCCACATGTTGAAAGTAAGAAATTTGAAAAAAAAGTAACCAAAATAGAGGGTGAGTAGCTACCCACGCGGGTATTAAAGATGAGCCCATATATATATATATATATATATATATATATATATATATATATATATATATATATATATATATATATATATATATGGGAATATATTTCCTGCCCACGCGGGTACATGACTTTGGCTACCCGTGCCTCCGCATTTTTTTATTTTCATCTTATTTACTACTTCTGCCACCGCGTTCTTTGGATCTCTTTAGAGTGACGCTACTACCCGTGCCCCTCCTAATCATTTCGGCGGTGACGCTGCACGGGCGGAGAAGATGTTGCAGAGGCGATTCTATGGAGAAGGCACCGGCGAAGGCGATTCTACCTTAAACTTCAACCCTACCCTCCTCCCTCTTCCTTCCATCTCAATCCATCTTCTTTCCCCGTTCAAATCACAACTATGAGGAAATCTAAGGGCAAGCAGAAAGGGGGAAAACGAAATCTCATTTCCAAAGGATCTGTATCTACTGAAGATAGGGTCGAAGCTGAAAGTAGGACTGAGGCAATGGTTGACACTCAAGATATGGTCGTTGATGAAGCAAGGGTTGACTCCACAGCTATGAGGAAATCTAAGGGCAAGCAGAAAGGGGGAAAATGGAATGTTGTTTCAAAAGGAGTCATATCTACTGAAGATAGGGTCGAAGTTGAAAATAGGACTGAGGCAATGGTCGACGCTCAAGATATGGTCATTGATGAAGCAAGGGCTGACTTTGGAGGAAGGGATGATTCTGGAGGAAGAGCTGATGATGAAGGCAGTGCTGATTCTGGAGGAAGGGTTGACGCTGAGGGTATAGCTGAAGATGAAGGCAGGGCTGATGCTGGAGGATTGGTCAGTAAATCCCGAGGTAAATGCTACACCGAGTTTGATGTCGGCTCTTGTGTGTAATGATTTGTTCTACAAAATGCTACATTGAGTTTGTTTTCGACTCTTGTGTGTAATGATTTGTTCTAAAAATCAAGCTACTGTTAGTCTAGTTTAACATTTAAAAGATGGGAGCCGATTGGCCCTGAGGGGCTGTTTGCCCCTTATATCTAAAAGATATAATGACCATAATTGAAACATTATCTCCCTTACAGTCTTCATGTCTTGAATTACATAAACTCTGTCTCCATTAAAAACTATTTTCTTGTAATACTGAAACATTATCTCCCTTACAGTCTTCATGTCTCGAATTACATAAACTCTATCTCCATTAAAAACTATCTTCTTGTATTACTGAAACATTATCTCCCTTACAGTTTTCATGTCTCGAATTACATAAACTCTATCTCCATTACAAACTATCTTCTTGTATTACTGAAACATTGTCTCTGTTACAGTTTTCATGTTTAGAATTACATAAACTCTGTCTCCATTAACCTAGATGAAGCTTTTGTAATACAAATGCAGATATTCAATTTTTAAATCATCGGTGTTACATCACTGGATATATCCAAATTAGGAATGGACTAATTTCTAGTGAGAATCAACTTAAAATGATGAAGAGTACATCATTTTCCAACTTAATCAATATGCCACAGCTAAAAGCTGAGATTGGAGTTTTACAAGACATAATTGAGAAATATGTTGGTGGTGATGAGTTTGAATTGGACAATACAAGATGTTGGTGTCATACTAGGAATACCATATGCAGGCATTGATATAGTGTCAATCAAGAACTCAGAGGTAGTTAGGAAGGTTGGGGAGGAGATGTTTGGGGAGGAAAAGTTTTCCAAGATGACAAACAAGGAAGAGAGGAAGCAACCATTTCAGGAGAAAAGGATGAAGGAACTTGAGTTGCTTCACAAGGAAAACCTTGCCAAGACATGGCAAAGAATGATGACTGGTGATACTGAGCTTGATTGCCAAAATATGTGTAGGTGTTGGATGGTGTACCTCATGGTCACATTCCTTGTACCAGACATAGGGTACAATGCACTGCTATATATCTTGCATTATCTCAATGATGTGACAACAACTCCATCCCTAAATTGGGCAAAGCTGGTACACAAGCAAATTTTCCAGCGGATGGAGTTCATGAAAGGACAGATTAGGACAAGGAGATCAGGTGAAATGACGACGAAGAAGACCCTTTATGCCACTAGTTGTATGGTGTGCTTATATGTAAGTATGATAACCATATTTACTGCTTAGTTTTTCCATCGTAAGTAAGACAATCAAATTGAAAATGTACTAACTACAAAAGAATGAGTGTAGGTTTGGGCACTGGAGATGACAAACATTGTCGAACCCAAATACAAGAATGTGAAGCCGAGGATTAAGAAATGGGAAGCTCCAGTGAATAGGACAAAAGAACTGTCAGCAATAGGAAAAGATGAGGTAAAAAGTTCATATTACATAACCTCTGTCTCCATTACAAACTTTGTTCTTGTATTATTGAACCTCTGTCTTCATTACAAACTACGTTCTTGTATTACTAAACCATTGTCTCTATTACAGTCTTCATGTTTACAATTACATAACCTCTTTCTTCATTACAAACTACATTCTTGTATTACTGAACCATTGTCTCTGCTACAGTCTTTATGTTTACAATTACATAACCTTTGTCTTCATTACAAACTACATTTTTGTATTGCCAAAACATTGTCTCTATTACAGTTTTCATGTTTCAAATTACATAAGCTTTGTCTTCATTACATAAACTCTGCTTGTATTACTGAAACATTGACTCTGTTACAGTCCATACATGTTCTAAAAAAGATGAAGGTCGACAACAGTGATGACTGGGAAGTGATCAAAGATTTAAAAGATATCCCATTTTATATCACATGGAAATAAGTTTCCACACTTCAAGTCCAAGTGTATGCACCAAGGGAGGACCAATGTGGAGTCAAAGGAAAAAGAAAACAGTTAGATGAAGAGTCTGACACAAGATATGATAACTTGGTAGATAGAGTCAAGTGTCTTGAGGATGATCTAGCAAAGCACAAGGAGATGTGCTCAATGAATGCCTTCACAAGTTTTGTTGAGGTAATGGAGGAAAACAAGAAGTTGAAAGTAAGGGTTCATGAATTGGAGGAAGAGAACAAAAATTTTAAGAGACAATTCAACTATGTAGAGGAATCACCACAGTACACTCCACTGCATTTCATCTATGTAGAACATACACCTCCATCAATAAAAGAAGCTCTAGTAGCAGGGAAACAAGAAACACCTGCACCAGAAAAGAAGGAAATGAAGATGTTTTCCAAGAAGAAAAAGAAACTAAATTCAAAACTTGGAAGCATTGAAGAAAATGTAAAGATGAAAAGGGAGCCAGTGGTAAACTAAATTCATCTTTCCTTGTTCTACAGGAAGTGCATTACAACAAATATTTATAATCCTTGTAATCTAACATATATACAAGAAAGGAATGCAAACTTCATTGGATATGAACACTTCAAGGGTGATCAGTGGAAAGAAGAAGTAAAGAACTTCAAGGAGAACATTGATGAAGTGTAAGAGAACACAAGAGAAGAATTATGTGATACTTACATATACTCAACCTTATTTAATATATTGGGCTAACATTTGTTCTATAGGTCAAGAAGGGAATAGCATTTCAGAAATGAAACATGGTGCACAGAAAAACAACTATCAAGGCTGCTTTTCAAGAACCAAATGATCTAATCTCCTGTAACGTTGACACCTCAAGATCTAATACATATACAAATTTTCCATGTAAATTATGTACTAATGTTCAGTTATAATGAACAGGTGATTGACAACTTTGTGGACATGATCAGCAGACTCTTTTCTCTTCCTACTGAGGTGTCCATGAGCTTGTCTACTTGTAAATGTCAACTTGTCATAACCACCAAACTCAGATGCTATTAATGCAATATGCTTAGACACATGTATATTGGCTTGACTCATAGAAGAAATCATGTCTTTTTTACTCTGGTCAAGTGATGAACTACACTTCAAATAGAGCAAGTGAGCGGTATCAACAAGATCATGATTGTGATCCTCAACAAATGCACTAACAACCCATATGGAGGAGGATGTGTCCAATGTCCATCGGATCATGGCTTTGCACCCACACCTTTTCACTGAATGTTTATATTTCTTGGAAAGCTTCTCATGTAGATCACCAACATCATTGCAAATAGGACTCAATAGACCACTAGATCTCTTAGAACACCTATTTTCTCCTTGTTTATCACAAACCAAATCTTTTTCCAGAAAAACCCTATTATGACCTTGATGATGATTATCATCTCTCCTTACATTAAAACCAATCAAACCAGCATATCTACAATAAAAAGCTATACCATCATCTAAACTTCCAAAACTAAGTCCAATCCTAGGGATATCAACTGCAGAAAGGACCTCACAGTCAACAGATGAAGAAGAATGCAGATTATCATCATAGTCAGTTATAGCATTGCTAGAATCAGTATCAAGCCTGGGATCCATAACAGTAACAGCCTCACAAACAAAAACATGCATAAAATGTGAGGGTGACACACTTTCAGTAAACCATGGCAGCAAATTGTAATGCAGACAAGCCTTGAGTAAAACCAAGACATCAAACTGTAATGCAGACAAGCCTTGAGTAAAACTAAGGTAGCAAACTGTAATGGATACACACATTATGTAAATGAAAGCAGTTCATTATAATAGGACACATAGACAGTAATTGAAACAATGTAATATGGTAGAACCACACAAAGAGTAAACAGAAAAAAATGTACTGCAATGAGAACACACATACAATAAAACCAAGGCAGAAAATTGTAATGGAGACACACATTTTGTAAATGAAAGCAGTGCATTGTAATAGAACACAGACAGTAATAGAAATCAGCGTATTGTGGTAGAGAATTCTTAAGGAGGTAATGTGAAGTTCTGAAGAGGTAGGACTTCTAGATTCTAAGAGGTAGGACTTTTAGATTAGTTCTCACTTGCTTTGATTGAATGGCAAGTTGAAAAAGTAACATGGCGCAATCAACATTTTACTTACAGATGAACCTTCACAAAAAAAAACTATGCTACTACAAAAGCACTTTCTTCGACATTTTCCAGAAGAATAAACATATGTGGACTGGGGCTTGGTCGTGTGGACAACCGATGACTACTGACCTCCTCGGACTCACAAAATCACTGGTCTACCACTTGTGTAGCAGGAAAGCGTAAGGAAGTGTCGGCAACTGATGTGAAAGTAAGAAGTCGGGAGGAAGGAAACAGAAATGAATGAGAATGAGGGAGAGTTGTTTAGCTAGAAACATTGAAAAGGAGGAGTTGTGTAATTGTTTACTCAACTAGCCCGTAACAAGTGACAAATTCACCTAGGTTGAACGACAATTTGGGGCAAACGGAGCCCATGCAATGATGGTACAGATCAAATGGACCTCTTTAGAGTGGGTAGTTGGGAGATTGCTAAGGTTGGAAGTAATGTTTGATGCCAGATCATCAACGAATAAGAGGATTACCTTGTTCGCCTAGTGCCGCCACTACTCTTCTCTTTTGGAATGAAGATTCTATAAACCAAACCTCTAATCTCAGTCTGGGATGTCGTCACCAGGTCCACGGTTGTGGATATGCCACCAACTCGCCTCGAGTGCGGTAGAGAGAAAGAGGGAACACCAGAGGAGAGAAGGGAGAACCAGAGGAGGAGCACCTAAAACCGGGCATAAGTAACACGGGAGGAAGACCAACTTGCGACCAAGCAAGAACACCTGGTTGCACGGCGCAACGGCAGAGAAAGAACACGGTGGCAGAAGTAGTAAATAAGATGAAAAATAAAAAAAAAACGCAGAGGAACGAGTAGTCAAAGTATTGTACCCGCGCAGGCAGTATATATATATATATATATATATATATATATATATATATATATATTATGTGTGACAAAATAACCAATTATATTTCTAATATATTACCATGAAGTATAATGTCAAGAATAGGAAAATAATTATTGTAAAGAATGTAAGAGAGTGATCAACAAGTAAATATATATTTATTGTCATGCATAGCTATGATTATTAAGCAATGTAAACACTATCCTTCATAGAATAGTGTTGGTTGTTTACACTAACTAGTTTCAATCCAAATAAAGGATAGTTTACCCAACTTAACCAAACTCCGCAAGTATATGGAGGTAGTATAGTCGAGGTCGAACACAAGGAGATTAGTTAACTTAATTGAGCACAACATTACTAAAGTTCAACAATCTAGATCGGTTTTAAAGAGAGGAGAAAGTTGGTCTAAAACATAAAATTCAGATTTTAACTAACAAGCAAGAACCACAAAAAGAAGTTCGATTTCAGAAATATTAGGAATCTTGGACATTAGGATTTAATTCACATATCATAGCAATCAAAGGAACACAATAATTTAAACAAACATAAGTTCTTGTTTCAAGGAAAGGTTGTGTTACATTTCACCTCCCGGTGTAAATGCAACGATCGCAACTTAAAACAACACTCTTGTGTGTGAATTTCATTTTTTATCACAAACTATTCCTCAACTCATTCCTCTATACTCTCGTAGAAGAGGAAGAGTTGCCAAGAAGAGCACCTCCATACATTCCTACTTATCTTCTCAGATCAAGCAAGAAAGCAGAAAACATGCACATAAGGTGGCCAACAATACATGCAAGAAAATAGTAAACCGGTACTTTCATGGTTAAGAAACAAGAAGCATAGTATTTAGTACGAAATTACTTGTTCCATACATGCTATGACATGGGAGCTACTCTCCCATGCCCAAGAAAAGGGAGTCTACTCGTCCATAATGATGTACATCAGATTTGCTACAGAAATTTCAGTTCTAAACATGGTTTAGAAGGGAAAAGACAAAGAGAACTAAAGATGTAACCACAAGAAGGAAGAATTCCGGCTTAAGGACGAAATTCCCCTTCTTTAGCTGCTCCAAGACGAACTAGCTCCTTTCCCAAGAAGCTACTCGGAGTTGGGGAAGCTTGGCTACACCTTGAAGAAGACAATGGAGAAGTGGAGAAGAAGAAATGGTCCCCTTATGCAAGCAACCACTTTAGATCCCTCCAAATCGCCCTCCTCTGCTCTCCTCTGGCTCTGGGACAAGAGAAACTCTTCAAATGACCGAACATAACCGTCCCTTGCCTTACCTCTTTCTTTTAAAATCAAATTTTGAATTTTCATATTTCTGAAACTGTCAGGTGCACGTCGTGAATTTTGGGTGCACGTCGTGCATCTGCAGTGCAGTTTGCATCGGGCTGATCTGTGCACGGCGTGCGCTGAGGATATGCACGCCGTGTGACTTTCCAGAATATTTCTTCAGCAGTTTGCGTTCCAGGTGCACGCCGTGCATCGGTGTGCACATTGTGCGTTCGTCCTTCTGCGCACTTCTGGAAACTCGCACGTCGTGTGTTTTCTCCGTGCACGCCGTGCGTTCTTCTGGCTGAACGATCCGATTTTTCTCTGGAAATGTGCACGCCGTGCATTCTGCTGTTTGAACAAACCAATCTTTCTCTGGAATGGTGCACGCCATGCATCTGACTTGCACGCCATGCATTCTGCTGTTTCAGCTGAAATAACATCCGAATTCAGTTCTTTTTGTGGCAAATCTATAATGCAAGTTATGGAATAAGTAGAATAACAAAAAGATGGCAAAAGTAATATGAAACGAGACTGAATTATATCAGAATGAACCAAAATTGTATGTGATAACATGTGAAAAGATGATATATAAATCACACAACAAATCCCCCTAAGCTCGAACTATTGCTTGTCCTCAAGCAAAAAGGAACATGGCTATATTTAAGTAGGAAAAAAAAGTTCATGCTTGAATGAAATGTAAAGAGAATATGCAATCAGCTCAGTCAACTATGTACTTTGTGCTTGTGTTCATCGTTATCATCTCAAAATTTTCAACATTTTAGATAGATAAATTAAGTTTCAGCATGGTTGGTTTCAAATTAAACAAAAAGCTCAACAAGACAACACTAAGTAGAGTTTGGATAAACAAGCCAAATAGTCAGTGCATGTACATTACAAGCTTTTAGCTAGTATGGATATTAGATGATCAAACGAATGTTAACATTAACAAAACTTAGCTGCACTCTTTTTCATATGGATATGATGATGAGATTTTTGGGTTTCCGACATTCGACTGCTAATTTAGGCTTATGCTCATGAGGAATGTCGGTTGGGGTGTTGTTTTTACCCTCTTTTGATTTTCATATCACCTAACCATCGTTTCCAGATCGGACTCACACTAGGATAGCATAATATGTGGGCCATATGCCATCTTTTATTGAGTGAAGATTGATTGTGCAACACCAAAGAGTCAGCTAGAATGTTAAAGTTAGCAAGATTTTGATCATTCTTTTGAAAAAAAAAATTCACTGAAAAGTCGATTTGTAAATGGACTAAAAGTTTGGCAAGAATATCCCGTATTCTAAAAAGTGTTACAAGTTAATTATTACGCAAGAATTTGAAACCATTACATGTATTGAGTAGTCCAATATGTAAAAATTTGAGATATCAAACTACAAACACAAATCACATCAAAGTACATGGGAAAATTAAGCTTCCATTTAATTCAAACATGCTCTTAATTTTTCTCTCTTAAATATAGCCAAAACATATAGAGGATAGAAAATTTCAACATGCTTGAGGGGGGTCATTCTTATTAAGATAGTCTCAAAACATATAGATATTGCCATCATGGAAAAGAACATGGAATAAAATGAAAAAAAAACAACTAACACTACTGACTCGAAAAAGGAAAATGTTGAATGACTACCACTACTGGCCGATTGTGCCCCCCCCCCAATCTTGAAATCAGCAGTGTCCTCACTGCTTTAATTGAACTTATGGAGTTCACAACCGGATACCTGTCATGAAGAAATCAGAAAAAGGATCCACTGCCTCCCTGCTTAGGGAAGAACTGACTAATGATGTCAGGGATGTCCATCAGCGTGGCGGATGAGTCTGACTGCTGCTGTTGGTCTTGCTGTGGCTGTTGCTGGGGAAAATCGTGCTGTGGAACTTCTGGAACTGCGGTCTCCTGGCGGGGAGGAGTATGGAAAGACTGCGGTGCAGGGTAGTGGCCTTGTGAGATGTGCCACACATCCATCTTGTTGACCATGTCGTACATAGTAGTGTACTGTGCACTCAAATGGTCAAACCGGGTGTCGTACTGCGTGCCCATCTGGTCAAGGTGGGTGTCGATGTAATCAAATCTCCGTTGCACATAGTCGTAAAGGTGACTCACGTCCGGCATTATCCAGCTGTACTTTGTCTGAGTATTGGTGGACGGTGGCAGAGTAGGGGCTGCTGGTGTAGGCCCTGGTGTAGAGCTGCTGGCACCCCGGGTGGGTGTCTCCTCGTCAGTCTCTGGCTGTAGCTCTACCTTCCAGGTAGCCTTGTTCTTGATGTCATTCCGAGCTGCATCGGGGATGGTGATGAACTGCTTCTTGGTGATAAAAACCTTGAACTTAGATGTGTTGTTGCCATGTCTGGAGATCAGACCACAAGAGATGAGATAGTTGATATCAACAAGGTTCTTCCTCGGTGCAGGTTCTAGGGAACCCACATCTAAACCCAATTGTATTGCAAGTATGCTTAGTATCCCGCTGCACATAATGTCACCTACCTCCCTTTACTTTTGCTTTTTTGTATCAAGAAGCTTATTAATAATGTAGTAGCCAGAACTTATTTTCTCATTGTTCACCAAGCACCATAAGAAGAAAAGATCAGTCTTTCCTACTACACCTTGAGTTTCATTCTCAGTAAAAGGTCTTGTGCTAAGAAGATGATGAATAACTTGGAAAATTGGATTGTGGATGCTAGAAGCGCGAGCATTCCTTGCTCTATGCACTATTTCAGACGTGATTTCAGACCAGAAAGCATCGCTATTGAAAGCGGGAGGATAATTAGTGTAACTGCTGAAATTGCATTTAAGCAAAACACAAAACCGCTGAAGATCCATAGAAAATGATTTGTCCAAAAGGCGAAAACTGATTTTCTGATAAGGTGTGCTGCGGTGATGTGGGTCATTTTCAGCCTTGAAAGTAGTGAGAAACTCATAAACAAGGCGGGGATAGGTTTTAGTAACTCGGGTGCAGAGGTAGTGTAAACCCAAAAATGTTAAATGATCTACTACCTCATTTTTGAAACCCAATTTGTTAAGGGTTTCATCGCACATGTAGCGGGAGGGCAAAACACGCTGTGTAATGAGGAACTGGTAGTCGGCGTCCTCCTCAGGTCTGACCCTGAACTGTGTAGAGGGTACAAACGCCGCAGGTGCTGATGTGGAAGGTGGAGTTGTAGTAGTGGGAGGTGCAGAAGAAGAGGAAGCTATTCCATGGTGTCGGCTTGACTTCTGCTTGATTGGTGCCATTCAATATGTAACTAGTGCACAGTGTGTATAGATGATGCACGGTGTGAAGCTGTAATGATCGTCTTCTTCAGATAGCTAAAAGCATGGCATGCAAAGTAGGTACACGACATGCAACTGGAGATCTGGGGCAGTTCAGAAATCTGCACAGACGGTTGCGATTTTGGGCCAAGTTGTTGTTGTCGGCGCTCGGAACGATGGCGATGGTGGCTGCTGCTAGCTGCTGCGTCGTCAGAGAAGAAGGCCATAGCAGAAAACAGCGTCGACGTGGCCAGATATGGGCGGCTACTAGCTGCTGCTGCTTCGTTGACGGCGGCAACGAGGTGGCTGGCAGCTGGGCTGGTAGAAAACAGCACAGTGGCGGCTCACGAAACGGCGGCTGGCTGCTGGAACGCCGAGATGGAGAAGAAAACGGCAGCGGTTTGTAGCTACTACTGCTGCTAGCTGCTGGATGGCAATGGCAGTTGGCGGTACGGTGGCGTTGCTGCTGTCGAGCTCAGCTTGAAGACGACAGCAGGTAGCGGGATGCCTGCAGAGTGGCCGAGATGGAGAAGGAAATCGGCGCACGGTTGCTGCTGAGGATGCATAGTTGCTGAGAAAGAAGAAGGCGCGTGCACGGCTGGCGGAACGACATGTGTTTGCTCTGGCTCTGGTGGGCGGCGGCTCGCACGGCTCTTAGGGTCGGGGTGCATGGCTGCTAGGGTTGGAGTGATTAGGTCGTGTACTCCAACCCTTTTTGTCTAAACTTTACGAGTAAGTGCACGACGTGCGTTTGAACTGCACGTCGTGCACTTCTCTAAAGTTTATTTTTAAAGTTCTCCCTTATGTCGAGGTGCACATCATGCGTTGAGAATTGCACGCCGTGCAAGTTTTCAGAAAGTTCACTGAATTCCATTTCCCAAGTGCACGGCGTGCGTTTGGACAATGCACACCGTGTCAGTTTCAGAAGATTTATAGGAATTGTCGAAGACGTTATACACAATGTGCAGATATAAAATGTACGTCGTGCACGTTTCCAGAGAGTTGTTGAAATTTACATTTCCCAGGTGCACGCCGTACACATTGATAATGCACGGTGTGTCAGTTTCCAGAAGGTTTCTTGCAGATCTCGCATACCAGATGCACGACGCGCGTTTGGACAATGCACGTCGTGTTAGTTTCCAGAGAGTGGATGAAATTTCCAATTTCCAGATGCACGCCGTGCATCTTGATAACGTACGGCGTGTCGGTTTCCAGAACATCTTTTTGTTGCATTTTGTACTGAAGTGCACGTCGTGTCTTCAAAAGACACGCCGTGCACTTTGCGATTTCTGCAGAAAATTGCAGTCAGTCAGCAATAAACTATGACGGATATAGTAGAAATCAAGTCTAGATCATTACATTCATCCATGACAGGCTTATTAACGAAATTAAAGAGTGTTTTTTATTCGAAAAACTTAAAAGAAATCTATCCTAATGTGGGTCAACTCCCACGAGGTCCTCCATTTAGAGTATGGAGTAAGACTTCTTCTAAATCTTCAAGCATCTTGGAGGGAGCAAGAAGCTCCTTTCTCTACTTCTTCCTCGCAAGAGTAGCATTTTCAACGTTGTCCATTGACCTTGAAGGTTCCATCTTTGCCTTGGAGTTCTACTGCTCCTTATGGAAAAATCTTTAGTACAAGGAACGGGCCGGACCATTTTGATTTCAACTTTCCTGGAAAAAGCTTTAATCTAGAGTTGAATAACAATACTCTATCTCCTTCTTGGAAGTCTTTCTTGTGAATTCTTTTATCATGCCAAGCCTTTGTTCTTTCTTTGTACAACTTTGCATTCTCATAGGCATCAAGACGAAGTTCTTCAAGCTCCTACAGCTGCAAAAGACGTTTTTCTCCTGCTCTCTTCATATCGAAATTCAAGAACTTAATTGCCCATAAAGCACGGTGCTCTAATTCCATTGGAAGGTGACATGCTTTTCCATAGATCAACTTGAATGGAGTAGTCCCAATGATGGTTTTGTAGGATGTGCGATATGCCCATAGTGCATCATCTATCTTTAATGCCCAATCTTTCCTTGAACTAGAGACAATCTTTTCAAGAATATTCTTTAGTTGCCTATTTGAAATCTCTACTTGCCTGGATGTTTAGGGGTGGTAGGGTGTAGAGATCTTATGAGTCACACCATATTTGGAGAGAAGATTTCTAAATTGTTTTTCAGCAAAGTGTGTGCCTCCATCAGAAATTACAACATGTGGAACTCCAAACCGAGGGAAAATAATCTTTTGAAAAAGTTTAATTATAGATTTGGCGTCTGGTGCTTGGGTTGGAATGGCTTCAACCCATTTAGACACATATTCACAAGCAACAAGAATGTATTGATACCCGCAGGAAGATGGGAATGGTCCCATGTAGTCCACTCCCCATACATCGAAAACCTCAACCTCTAAGATAGAGTTGAGTGGCATGTCGTCGCGGCGGGATATACCTCCTGTCCTTTGGCATCTATCACAAGATTTGACGAATAGATTGACATCTTTGAATAATGTGGGCCAATAGAAACCAGCTTGAAGTATTTTTGCAGCAGTCTTTTCTCCTCCAAAATGTCCTCCATAAGGAGAGGCATGGCATTCAACAATGATGTTTGGGACCTCCTCTTCAACAGCACACCTCCGGATTAGCCCATCACTTCCATGCTTGAATAGCAACAAGTCATCCCAATAATAGAACTTTACATCATGAAAGAATTTCTTCTTTTGTTGATATGTCAAATCCGGTGGTAGTTGTCCAGTAGCAAGAAAATTAGCGATGTCTGCAAACCATGGTGCTTGAGTGGATGACAATGCGTAGAGTCTTTCAATAGGCAAATGATCCTCAATTGGCAATAGATCTTCAGCCTCTGTGGTCAATCTAGAGAGGTGATCGACAACAGCATTTTCAGTACCTTTCTTGTCTCGGATTTCAAGATCAAACTCGTGCAGGAGTAGTATCCAGCGAATAAGGCGTGGTTTGGCATCTTTTTTATTCAGCAAATACTTAATGGCAGCATGATCAATATATACAATCACCCTTGACCCTACCAAATACTGTCGGAACTTGTCAAATGTATATACAATTGCAATCATTTCTTTCTCTATGGTTGTATAGTTGATTTGTGCTTCATCGAGAGTTTTGCTAGCATAATAGATGGCATGGAGTTTCTTGTCTCTCCGTTGTCCCAAAACATCCCCCACTACATAATCGCTTGCATCACACATGAGCTCGAAGGGAGAATCCCAGTCCGGAGGTTGAATAATTGGGGTTGAAATGAGGGCCTCTTTGAGCTTGGAAAAGGCTGCATGGCAATCATCATCAAATACAAATTTTGTATCCTTTGCAAGTAGGGAACACAACAACTTTGCAATTTTTGAGAAATCTTTAATGAATCTTCTGTAAAAACCTGCATGTCCTAAAAAACTGCGGATGTCTTTAACTGAAGATGGAGTAGACATTTTCTCAATTGGTTCGACCTTTGCCCTATCCACTTCAATACCCTTGTTAGATACAACATGTCCTAGTACTACACCGGATTGTACCATAAAATGACACTTCTCTCAATTTAGCACTAGGTTAACCTTTTTACAGCGTGCTAAGACTAGGGATAAGTTTAATAAGCATTGATCAAAAGAGTCACCGTACACGCTAAAGTCATCCATAAAAATCTCCATTATATTTTCAATAAAATCAGAGAATATGGCCATCATACACCGCTGAAAAGTAGCGAGAGCGTTACAAAGACCAAACGACATACGGCGATAAGCATATGTTCCATAAGTACAAGTGAAAGTGGTTTTCTCTTGGTCGGGAGGATAGATAGGAATCTGAAAAAATCTAGAATACCCATCCAAGTAACAAAAATAAGAATGCTTGGCAAGACGTTCAAGCATCAAATCAATGAAAGGCAACGGAAAATGATCTTTGCGGGTTGCCTTATTCAAATGTCGGTAATCAATACACATACGCCAGTCGGTAACCATGCATGTTTGTATTAACTCATCATTGTCTCATTTAATGATAGTTTCACCCCCCTTTTTAGGTACCACGTGAATGGCACTAACCCAGGGGTTGTCACTTATGGGATAGATGATTCCAACATCAATTAACTTGAAAATTTCTTTCTTTACCACCTCAAGCATATTTTGATTTAGGCGTCTAGGTGGTTCAACAGTTGGTTTGGAATCATCTTCCATATTTATTCTATGCATACAAATTGAAGGATGAATGCCTTTCAAATCTTCTATGGAATAACCAATGACGTCTTTATACAAATGCAATTCGGCAAGCAATTTATTTTCTTGATCATTGGTCAATTCATTATTTATTATAACAGGAGATGTAGAATTTGGGTCAAGAAATGCATACCTTAGCCCAGGTGGAAGGGCTTTCAGTTCTACCTTTTTGCCTGTTGTACTTTCATCAACTTTATCTTCAACAAGTGGAGCATCTTCATTGATAGTTGTTGCTTTAGAAATAGAAAGTGCTCTAGGAATTTTAGAATTGTTGATTTCAGTTGCATCATCATCATAAAGACTAACCATCAAATCAACATCATCTTCATTATCATTCTCAATAGGATCAATAATATCAAGCAAGCATATTTCTTCAACACGTGTGGGTGCTTTCATAGCTTCATAAATAGAGAATTCCATAGCCTCTTCCCCAACACGTAGAGTGAGCTTTCTATCCCGAACATCAATAAGACATCTGACAGTCCTCAAGAATGGTCTCCCAAAAAGAACAGGGTTGGAAGGAACTTCTGCCATGTCAAGAACAACAAAATCACAGGGTAAATAGAATTTCCTATACATCTTCCACCACACCTTTTGGATATTTAATAGAATGATCAGGTAGTTCAATAGCCATCATTGTGGGCTTCAAATCCCCAAGATCTAGTTCTTTCCATAAGGTAAATGGAATGAGACTAATACTGGCACCGAGATCTACTAAACATTTATCAAAAGTGGTGTCATTAATCTTGCAAGGCAGTGTAAACACTCCCAAATCATCAAGCTTTTGTGGAAGACAATTTTGAATAATAGAAATCACTCATTATGAAAGCATCATTGTTTATACTTGATCAACTTTTCTTCTTTTAGTCAAAATATCCTTAAGGAATTTAGCATAAGAAGGCATCTCAACAATAACTTCAGTGAAAGGAAGATTTACATGCAATTTGTTGATTATGTCCATAAATTTCCTAAATTTCTGGTCTTCCTTCTTATTGGCTAATCTTTGAGGAAAGGGTACAGTAGCTTTGAAAGAAGGTGGTATTTCAGCTTTTCCTTTCTCCTTGCTGCAATTTGGGGTGTTGGCCTCCTCTTCATCAGTTTGATTCATGTTCTTCTCCTCGGATGGAGAAGGTCTTTCAATCTCAGCTCCACTTCTTAGGATAATTGCATGAGCTTGTTGCCTTGGGTTCACTTCTTGTTGGCTTGGAAGAGAACCAGATTGTGGAGTCCTTTGTTGATTTAGAGCTTGTTGTGCTATTTGGTTTTCTAACATCTTGGTGTGAGTGGAAATTCCATCCACCTTTGTAGAAAGTTGCGCAATAACATATTTTAAAAGCTTGTCATTTCCCCAGAGTTCCTCATTCTGTTGCATTTGTGTAGATATGAAATTTTCCATCATAGCTTCTAGAGAAGAACCTTGGGGTTGTTGTGGCTGTTGGTAAGCCCTGTTGTTGAAACCCAGTGGATTTCCTTGACAGTTTGCATGTTGCTGTTATTGTTGTCCTTGCTGGAAGTTTTGAGTGTTGCTTCCATTCCGATAAGAGAAATTAGGATGATCTCTCCATCCCAGATTGTATTGGTTGGAATAGGGATTGTATTGCTTATTTCCTTACATCCCAACTGCATTGACCTATTCAAAGTTTCCTTCCATTGCATTAGGGGCAAAACATGAAGAAGAAGTATGTCCTACATTACCACAAGCTTCACATGTTGCTTCAGCGGATTGAATTGGCAAAGTGGTCATCTTCTCAAATTTCTGTGTAAGCACATCTAGTTTTGCAGCAATAAGGTCAACGACATCCACGGTGTGTTTTCCTCCTTGTTTTCCGGTTGAAGAACTTGCTGTAGAGGTTGATTTTGCTCCTCTATCTCCTCCCTATTGGCAGTGATTGAGTGATATATCTTCAATGATATCATAAGCCTCTCTATAAGACTTGGTCATTAATGCACCACCAGCTGCGACATCTAAAGTCAATAGGGTATTGTAAAACAGTCCATTATAGAAAGTTTGAAGCAGAAGCCAATTTGTCAAACCATGGTGCGGGCAAAGGCGTTATAGATCCTTAAACTATTCCCATGTGTCATATAGGGTTTCTCCTTCACTCTGAGAGAAATTGGTGAGCTGGTTCCTCAAATGGGCTGTCTTGCTTGGTGGAAAGTACTTTGCAAGGAAAGCATTAAGGAGTTGATCCCAACTTTTAATTGACTTCTTGGGAAGAGACAAAATCCACGCCTTGTCTCTATATCTTAAGGTGAAGGGAAATAACATAAGTCTAATTCCATCAACAGACACTCCGTTAATCTTGAAAGTATTCATATATTCCAGGAATTCTGCAACATGAAGACTTGGGTCTTCATTGGTTGTACCTCCAAAATGATTATGTTGTATCATTTGCATCATAGAAGGAGCAATTGAAAAGTTATTTGCTTCAACAGCAGGCAAGTCAATGGCTCCACAGATGTTTGTGGCAACCGACATCGCGAAGTCTTTTAAAGGACGATCATCTTCCATGGCTGGATTGCTTGGTGTAGCTACTACAGAAGATGAAGAAGACGGTGGTGGTGATGATGGCGGTGGTGATGGTGAAGTACCTTCCAATAGTGATTGTTTCACTCTTCTTGTTCTTCTCAAACTTGAAAGAGTTCTCTCTATTTTAAGATCTAACAAAGTGGATGTTTGAAGACCTCGTTGTGAGTGACGCATACAACCTGAAAAATAACAAGAGAAATTGAGAACACACTAAGAGGTATATGGAAATTTGAAAATTATGAGTGATGATCTAGTCTCGAATACTAATTAGTACTTATTACTCCAATCAAATTACCGTAGCTCTCCGGCAATGACGCCAAAAACTTGTTGGTTATTTACACTAATGAGTTTCAATCCAAATAAAGGATAGTTTACCCAACTTAACCAAACTCCGCAAGTATACGGAGGTAGTATAGTCAAGGTTGAACACAAGGAGCTTAGTTAACTTAATTGAGCGCAACAGTACTAAAGTTCAACAATCTAGATCGGTTTTAAAGAGAGGAGAAAGTTTGTCTAAAACATAAAATTTAGATTTTAACTACAAGAAATTCAGATTTTAACTAACAAGCAAGAACCATAAAAAGAAGTTTGATTTTAGAAATATTAGGAATCTTGGACATTAGGATTTCATTCACATATCATAGCAATCAAAGGAACACAATAATTTAAACATATGTAAGTTCTTGTTTCAAGGAAAGGTTGTGTTACATTTCACCTCCCGGTGTAAATGCAACGATCACAACTTAAAACAACACTCTCACGTGTGAATTTCGTTTTTGATCACAAACTGTTCCTCAACTCATTCCTCTCTACTCTCGTAGAAGAGGAAGAGTTGCCAAGAAGAGTACCTCCATACATTCCTACTTATCTTCTCAGATCAAGCAAGAAAGCAGAAAACATGCACATAAGGTGGCCAACAATACATGCAAGAAAATAGTAAACTGGTACTTTCATGGTTAAGAAATAAGAAGCATAGTATTTAGTACGAAATTACTTGTTCCATACATGCTATGACATGGGAGCTACTCTCCCATGCCCAAGAAAATAGAGTCTACTCATCCATAATGATGTACAGAAGATTTGCTACAGAAATTTCAGTTCTAAACATGGTTTAGAAGGGAAAAGACAAAGAAAACTAAAGATGTAACCACAAGAAGGAAGAATTCCAGCTTGAGGACGAAATTCCCCTTCTTTAGCTGCTCCAAGACGAACTAGCTCCTTTCCCAAGAAGCTGCTCAGAGTTGGGGAAGCTTGGCTACACCTTGAAGAAGACAATGGAGAAGTGGAGAAGAAGAAATGGTCCCCTTATGCAAGAAACCACCTTGGATCCCTCCAAATCACCCTCCTCTGCTCTCCTCTGGATCTGGGACAAGAGAAACTCTTCAAATGACCGAACATAACCGTCCCTTGCCTTCCCTCTTTCTTTTAAAATTGAATTCTGAATTTTTGTATTTCTAAAACTGCCAGGTGCACGTCGTGCATTTTGGGTGCACGTCGTGCACCTGTTGTGCAGTTTGCATCGGGCTGATCTGTGCACGACATGCGCTGAGGATATGCATGTCGTGCGACTTTTCGGAACATTTCTTCAGCAGTTTGCGTTCCAGGTGCACGCCGTGCATCAGTGTGCATGTCGTGCATTCGTCCTTCTGTGCACTTATGGAAACTCACACGTCGTTCATTTTCTCCGTGCATGTCGTGCGTTCTTTTGGCTAAACGATCCGATTTTTCTCTGAAAATGTGCACACCGTGCATTCAGTCTTGCACATCGTACATTTTGCTGTTTGAACGAACCAATCTTTCTCTAGAATGGTGCACGATGTGCGTCTGACTTGCACGCCGTGCATTCTGCTGTTTCAGCTGAAATAACATCCGAATTCAGTTCTTTTTGTGGCAAATCTGCAATGCAAGTTATGGAATAAGTAGAATAACAAAAAGATGGCAAAAGTAACATGAAAAGAGACTGAATTATATCAGAATGAACCAAAATTGTGTGTGATAACATGTGAAAAGATGATATATAAATCACACAACAAATAGCTACTGAATACAATCTGAATTGAAGGTGCAAAATAAGAAAAATCAAAATATGTGTATTAATAGTATTAGATCCAGGTCAAAACAAAAAAAAGTTTTAGATCCAATTAAAAGTCATATTTGACACATAACCTTGGCAACAATATTGATTTTGAACATTAGGATAGCCACATTAAACATCAAAATATACAAATGTAGGACCAAATCCACAATACTAGGTCAATGTGGTATTATAGGCAAGGCGACATTGCCTAAGCGCAACCCTCAGACGCCTTGCCTCTTAGGTGGCCGCCTAGGTGATCGCCTTGACAAGTATGATAGACATTGAGGTTATTACTTATGTTTGAGTGGAGCATGATCAAAGCATGTTCCATAGAAGACTTCATGATTTTATTTGGGATATCCAAGATAGTTCTCATGTTAGAGAATGTGTCATAATTATACCATGGGTCAAACCAGGAGGAGATCTAGTGTGTACAGAATGGAGGGTTGTTTATAGAGTTTTGAATGATGTATAGTGAATCATTAATATGTTTCTAAAGAGGAGAAAGTTTTTGTGGTCATGGATTGTGTAGAGTGTAGGATATCTCAATCAAATGTTTACTCCAGGCTAGATTTTTTTGTCACATAGTTAGGTTGTGACTTTGTGAACAAGCTCAGAGTAAGAAGTTTCAAATTTATATTACTCTATCCTCCTTAATTTTTCAATTTACAAATATGTATTCAACTGACGTGTGGGTTTAATGTCATTTAAAACTTCCTCCCTAAAGATATCTACTCCTAATTTGTTTGTATGTTTAAGAACCTTTGAGAGTAAAGATATATAGTTGAGATAATAGGTGGCGGGTGAGAGAGTGAGATGTTGTTTTAGCATATAGGTTTGCATTGATACTTCTAGTTCAAATTTAGCAAAGTTTATATATATATATATTATTTATTTATATATAAAACATATTATGTTTGAAGACCGCAAACACAACATTGCTTCATC
This sequence comes from Alisma plantago-aquatica, assembly GCA_963693085.1. Classification (NCBI taxonomy): domain Eukaryota; kingdom Viridiplantae; phylum Streptophyta; class Magnoliopsida; order Alismatales; family Alismataceae; genus Alisma; species Alisma plantago-aquatica. The sequence goes on from OY856410.1 coordinate 57,395,526, forward strand.
ATATTCAGTTAACTTTTTCTAATAAGATAAGATTAAAGTTAATATAGAATTAGGTTAAGTAAAGTAGGCTAAAAGACAAGACAATTATTGATACTTGGTGTATTGGACACATACACAAACATAGAAACAATGTTAGAAAAGATCACTAAAAGGAACACAAAAGATAAAAGAAGTGAAAATTGCTCCGATGTCAATAACATCACTATGTAGATCATTCACAGTCACCCAGGAGGGACCACATCATCCACCTGTCTAAAATTTGTTTTAATGTACTCCCAACTCTAGAAACTATACAAAATATCATGATATATGATGTGGAGATCGTTATAACTTCAACCTCATCAAAATACAAAACCTTATGAGTTATTCAAATAATTGAAAAAGGAAAAAGTGTCCTATCTTTCCACTAACTTTCATGTATATTAGAATAATGGATAATATGTATTTAAAAATCTAAAGGGAAAAATTGCACTACATCCCTTCTATGGCCTTTTGTATGCCTTTATTACAAAATATAAGGATCAATGTATAATGTAATGAAATAGAAGAAAAAAATGCATTGAAACTCTTCTATGCTCTCATAGAGTTATTTTATTAGTATAAAAAACTAATATAAACTTGAAAACATAAAAAAGTATACTTTATAATAAACAACAAATCCATTGTATTTTTGAAACATTAAAAGAAAAAATTGCATAGAGCGTCCTTTGCAGCTTTACTATACAATATATATTATGTATATTACAAGAGTTTTAGAACATTAGACTGCTTTGAAGCAACAGACACAACGTCACATCATCATATGTAGCCAAAAATATTGAGATAATATTATAGTTAATAAACAATTAAGGTGTAAGGTAGGATAAAAAGAAAAGACATATGTCGACACTTGTTTCTTCGGTGTTAAAAAAGAAGATCAATATAAAGGAAACTAAGGCGATGAAATAGATGGTTATTTTTTCCTAGAAACATCATCACCACATGATCCTTTCTCAGAGTCATGTTGGAGCGACATGTCGTCCACTTCTTCAGACTTTGGTTGAGCAACACTCCTAATTCTAACAACCACAAAAAGACGACATGATGCACTACAAATACTAGTAGGACTCAACTCCCACTGCGTTGGTGCATCCAACCTTGTTAAAATACACAAGACCAATTAGTAATTCAAATATAAAAAGCAAAAAATTGTATACAAACCTACTTAATTAGACAATTCCTCGCTAGGGTTTGGGTAATGAGGATAAAACATTAAGTGACAACATATTTAACATGGTATGTCTAATTAGACAAACCCTAAAGAGATGATGTTGTGTACACTTGCTCTACATTGTGATAAAGATGTTATACCACTATTTAAATGGTCTAATGCATAAGTATAAGGCCATGTTAGTTTGTTTTTATATAAGTCAGGATTTTAAGCCTTGATTATGTTTCTTAGGTTTGGGGCCTTGAACTATGTCGAATTCACCTTGAGTTCAGACTGAATTGATGGGTATTTGGGTTTGAACTTGGGTAGAGTTCATGTGTAGATCTTAGAAAATGCCTAAAAATAGATCCCTTGGCCAAATAATACCATCAAATACCCCTAGACTCAGATAAATGTCTACTTTCTTATCAATATTTTACTTTTGATGTTCAATTGCATATGGTTTTTACTTTGGAAGATGATGAATGTTTTGGACTATAATATAAATAACAAAGTGTGGTAAAAACATTATGTAAATAACATGTCGGAGGTCCTACATATGATTTATAACACATCTAAGGCATATGGTGGTAATGTTTGAATATGGAATGACATATTTTGCTTCATGTGTCTAAATAAGAATATTAAACCCAAATTTTGTGTAATATTTGCATACATGATCCATAAATCATTTTCAATATAAACTCATATAAATACTTGGAATATTGAATGAACCTTTGAAATTAGTAACTTACTCATTATACATGACAACATGTTGATGAATTCTAAATTGATGAGAAACCCTAAGTTACTTATTAATGAAGCACCTAATAATTAAGGATAATGCATATGTAAGAAACAAGTAATAATTAGAATATGATAAATATTAACTCTTATCAAATGTATATTTGAACCATACAATCATTTTGAAAGTTGTATTAGGACTCATGTGAACAATATTTCTTTATATTAGATCTTTGTTAATAAAATATAATTACGTGTTATAATCCTAGAAATAATCATAGAAAATAGATGAAACCTTAAAATGATATGGAACTTGATACACGCCTTAATTATGAACTTCCAATCAATAAAACATCATCAATGTACGTTACTGATTACCTTCAATAGAAGCTTGACCATAATCCCAAATTGGACCTAGTAACTAAGAATAATAATGATCCTTGTTTTAGTAATAGTTAATGTACATAATCGGGTGATGGTTATGATTTGGATGGTCCAAGGTAGTTAACCTTTAAATCAAGTACGTGAGTGTTATTAATTATATGAATATGATCTTATTGGTTGAATGCATTATATATATATGTATGGCCTTTTTCTTGTATATATTGACATGTAGCGTTATTTCATAGTACTTGATGGTTTCGTGACTTGAAAATATAATATCTATATCCATTATACAATCTTTGAAGTATGGTTTGCTTAAAGGATGTTGGTCATCCAAGGACCCTCATATAAAAACATGGTTAGCTCTTCCTCTCATAGTCTTGAGGTCCTTCACGGACCCCTTATGAGGGGAATTTGGTCAAAGGCCTTATATTGATGATTCACTTGGTACAATAGAGGAAAATGACCGAAATAGATGATTTTTTTTCTTAGATAACTATTGAATTGTGTACCTTGATGCTTTTACTCTATAAAACTTTTCAATTTATAAATACATTTTATACACAAACATGCACACACACATATATGTATGTATGTGTGTGCATATATATATATATATATATATATATATGTGTGTGTGTGTGTGTGTGTGTGTGTGTGTGTGTGTGTGTGTGTGTGTGTGTGTGTGTCCATGTACCAACACCTTGAGTGTTGATACACTTTTTTCTCATATGTTATAGGTTTAGAGATAGAATGGGAGAAAAGATGGATTGTGAGCAAGTGTTTAGGTTGTTCCTTCTATATAAGATCCTAGTTAATAAACATGTTTAGACTTGTATAATTCTCTTTTCAATGTGTAATTTTTAAATTGTAGTAACTAATGTTGTAATAATTTATAAATTCAATGTTGAGAACGTTTTTGGTATATGTTTCTAGTTGTTTGTTCATTTACGCCAATTATTTCATAGTTCCACATTTTTCCCTTTAATATTACCTATGCGTGACATCTGAGTTTGTCCTCTCGGGCCCCATGGGGTTTTGGGAAGGTTGTGTCTGGTTCTATCACATATGGTATCAAAGCCATGAACAATAGTTAAACCAAACATTTGATTACCATGAAACGCAAACTAATCGTGAACATGCATCTAAATCTTAGAAACTTAGTAAGTTGTCCTTTGCATACTACCTTTCACTTAGCCTCTAGGTTAGAACCTAGATGTAATGTCCCTAATCCTATTTAAATTCATAGGCATAATTTCTTGGTCTAATTGGATGACTAGTTTTGATATTAAATTTTGTCTTATGATTGAATATCTTTTGATAAAATTATGCTTAAAATTATCTAACACCACACACATTATTTGCTTTTGAAATTAAAAAAGAGTAATTATCTAGCTAGTTTGGCAACACATGCTTTGAGACATCAATTAGTAATGTTGATCTAACTTTTAGTATGCTCGAAAAATAGAAGGAAAAGGAAGAGAATTCTAGAAATAGGTAGAAAAAGGATGTCCCATGAGATAATGGTAATTGATTCATATGAAATATTTAAAAGGAGTGAGTTTTGTATAAAGAAAGATATCCTAATAAAACCCCACGATTTGGATATAGGTGGGCAAATATCAATGATTTCCTGTATTTGATTTGGAGGAACATACCAAAAGAAAGAGGTAGAAGAATTATCTAGAAATTATGATCAAATTAGTCAATAAAGTGCTATGTATTCCTTTATGGCTTTTTGTGTGTTAATAAAGTAATGGATATGTGAATTTTCTATTAAATGTTGACAATTAAACATACTTTTCCATGAGTGTTTTGAGAAAGGAAAGAAAATATTCTTGGTTTGAACTGATATCTTTGTAATACCTTTGGAAAGGAATAATGCAATGCACTATCATATACCTTACCTTTTGACTACTTGGTCATACAACAAAGAAATGATAAAATAAACAAAAGAGAGGTTAAGAAAGGTGTATATCGTTGGTGTAATGTGAAAGGAAACACATTTCTATTAAGGCCCTACATATATCTCTCATGCAACAAGTATTCTGGAGAAGAAACCCCAATTCCTTTGGGTTGGACCACCTCCCGACACCTCCTCTTACAATGCCTTCCACCCCAAGTGTTAGGGTTTCCCCATAGGAATTATATAAGGGACTACAGACTCTCATCTTTAGAGGATGTTGAACATCCATAAAACACTAGGAAAGCTACAACGGTTCTCAACCATCATGGTTCCAACCATGTGTCGGCATGTATGAGTTGATAGGAAGTAGGTAGCAAGTGGTGCCTTATGGAATGCCAGAAATGACAGGCTTCTTTTCCTCTCTTTCCCACGACGATGATGCCTTCTTTTCCTCTCTTTTTCTCTCATTACTTAAATTCTATTCAATTATAATGCCACTATGTGTATCACATAAATTTAAATGTCATATTTTGAATCGTAGACTGATGATTATCAAAAGGTGATGCACACAAGCCCTGGAAGGGACATTGATCACGTCCAAGATAATATATCCAATAAGGGTCAAAATATGTTAAAAAAATGGCAGTTTTTATTTGGAAGTAATTTATTATTATGTGTTGTTATATACTTGCACACCTTTGCATGCACCCCACATACATAGTATATTTCAATATGTTGATCTGTGCTTTTGTTTTGTGGCATTTTAGGTACATTCTAGATAAGATGATATCAATATATGATGGACAAATGAAATAATTTGAATACATTAAAGTTAACTTGTAATGGGGATTAGATAGATGATACTTCTCATATATACAATAGTGATGAAAGAAAGTTATGTAAGTTCTAGAGGAACATCTTGTAAATAACATATTTTATTTGGTGGAAATTATTTTCTATTGATTATTATTTGTGTAAAATCTGGATCCTTGGGAAAATTTTAGGTATTGAATCTCATATTTTCGGTCTTTCTTAATTGGGGGTTGCTGAAAAGTGTGGTTGTTACATTTGGTATGAGACCCATATTTTTCAAATAATATTTTATAGTTTATAATTTTAAGTAATTTGTAGAAACTCCAAGGGAATTATTAGGACAATTTCTAAATATAATGGTGTCTATAAGGGACCATGAGCCGTGGGCTGGAAAAATTTTCCTCCGCACCACTAGTCGGCATACAGGGACTCCCGAGCTTGTGCATCATTCCTGGACAGAGTCATAAAGATTTTGCCCAAAGTAAAATACCTTTAGGTTTTCTTCTCATCTCGATCCATCCATTTCTCATCCTCTTACTTAATAAATCCTAAAAGATACTTCCCCTCTCATCTCAAGTTAGGGTTTTTGAGAAGAAGTAGGATTAAGGCATCCTCTGCCAATTAATATACATGTAATGTGGAAATCATAGTGTGCATGTAAATGTGGAAAAATAATGTACAAGTAATGTCAAATAATAATGTACATGAAATGTGAAGATAATGATAAAGTAAAGAAAAATGGTTTTATGAGTTGCAAGGGTAAACTCTAGATGGGGATACAGTTGGTTGAGAAGAACTCCAAGGGGGTCAAGGGACATAGAAACCCTAAGAGGTAGCTTATAGTCTCTAACCCAGACCCAAAACCCTAATTCTGCAGAATGAGAGTAGTGTGGTGATATAGACCACTACCCATATGAACCTTGGAAAGGAATAAGGAAAAAAATAAGTAAATGAGTTAGGTGACCCAGTCTTCCATGCATATGTGTATGTGAAACAAGGCATTAATGAGAAAAAAATTTATGAAACATAAGCAACCTTTTAACAACTCACTTCATGGATGTGAATTACTCGAATAATGAAATACCTCCAGTGAGTTAAAGAGCATGGTGTGAAAAGAAATCCAATGTAATGACTGGCGATAAAGTCGGGATAGGAAGATCACCAACATACCAAGCCATGATCTGAAGGCTGATATAAGAGAAGTCATTACCACAAATGGTGGTCAAGTCGGGATAGGAAGATCACCAATAGGCCAAGTCGAGAAAGGAAGGTCATACAAGAGGAAGTTATTACAATAACCAGTGATCAAAATGGGATAGGAAGGTCACCGATAGACCAAGCCATGAAAGGAAGGCCAATGTGAGAGGAAGTCATTGCAATGAATAGTGACCAAGATAGGAAAGGAAGGTCACGAATAGGTCAAGCCGGGAAAGGAAGACTATTATGAAAAACCAAGCCCATGTGAGGGAAGGTTTTGAAAGTCCATTACAAACTAAAACCCTTAGAGAGGGTTCCCCATAAAGAGGCTCCCCAAAAGATAGGACTCAACCATGAGAGGAAAAGGATAAGTGTCGAGAAGTTGTAACAAAAAAATGTACATTAAAAAATATGATACCTTTAGGGTTGTTGTGCCAACTTGGGGTGGATCAACCCAAGAGTGGGAAAGGACCCATGGGGGAGGAAAACCCTAGACCTATAGGGTTGGGCTGTGGCTAGAGAGCCTAACCTCCTCCTCTGTGTAACACCCCTGACCTGGGTTAAGCCTTAACCCTATATGTTTTGCTTAATAAAGTTGATTATATGATTGCTATTATCTTTTGAAAAGTAATTAAGGCTCAAGAGGAACTTATGTTTCAAATTTAGTCCTTTTTGAATAATGTTGAAACAATGTTTTGCCTGTTTTGGACTAAAGTGCAAATTACCCAAGTTGAGGGGTTAACTTACAAATGTTACATGATAAAATGTTCCTCAAGTGTTGGAGCATCATAAGAATAAGAATGATGCTGAGGTATGGCTTCCACAAGCCTGAGTACCAAGAAAGAGCTTGTTGAGCAATATTTGTGCATTAAAACCTAGTTTTGGTGTAATGTGCAATTTACCCAAAACCTAGGGTTCAATATACAAAATATCACTTCTATAGAGTCCCTAATGTTTCTTGGCATCATATGGAGTCAAGAAAATGAGAGGGGCATCTCATTTAAGCTATCTTGGAGGAGAGAGAATCTTGATATTAAAATAATCAAGATTTAAGCATAATTGAAACCCTAATTCAATTTAATGCAAAAATAAATATATTAATGGAAGTGCCCTTCAACCAAAAATGAGATGGTTGAATTTGCATGAGAGTGGATGTCCTTGTGCATTTCAAAGGCCACGAAAATATCTAAGTGAGTGGAGAGTCCACTCACATTAGTAAAAGAAAAGAAATATCCCCTAACTTATGGATATTAATATTATATTGATTAAGGTGCTTAATTTCTTTTCCTTTAATTCATGGATAATAAAGAGGATTGCAAAATAAAAAGAATGGCTTCTTGGGCAAGGATTTGAGGGGGAGATGTGGCATCAATTTAAGAAAATAAAGGAATTAATTATTACTTTCTCTCTCATTGAATTTTCTTTATAAAAACACCATTTACAACTCAAATGAAAGGATTTTTCGACCCTTCTTTCACTCTTTGCTAAACTAACAAATAAGGGAGCTTAGGAGCAGGAGGAGGACGATCCCCAACCTGTAGGTAAGCTCCATGGTCTTCTTTCACCTTGATTTCATGGTGGAAATCAAAAATCAATGCTTGATTTCTTCTTTTCTCCATTCAATCTTCAACCTTAACCATTCTTTTCATCCAAAGACTTGAGGACAAGCCTTATGAAGTTGAGAAAGCTTCTTCCATGATTAAAGACGTGGATTTTGGAGATTTGAAGCTTCTTTGAAGGCGGGTTATATAACTTGAACCCTTGAATGTTATTATTGATTTCATACCTTTATCAATTGTTGATTCTTTCTTTATTCTCGAAAATCTATTTGGTTGATTGATGAAATCACCATGAAAATCACAGAAAGTTTTGAAGAAACGTAGCTTGATGATGATGACATCATCACAAGCACACACCTCAATAATATCTAAAGCAAATGGTTTCAAAGGACTTGAGACCAAACAGTCTCAAGATCGTTTGAGACCAAATGGTCTCAAGACCATTTGGACTCAAATGGTCTCAAGACCGTTTGGAGGACAAGTGATGATATAGTTGAAGGTTGATCCATTGGTTACAATTGATTTGATCTTAATGTTTCCAATTGTGAATGTTCCATCAATTGCAAACCCTAATCGGGCTGAGTGTTGAATCCCTAATTGAATTGAATCAAATTAAGGATTGATTGGCCCAAATGGTCTTAAGACCGTTTGGTGGTCAAGAGATATGATGATAAATGAAAATCCAAGGGTTGTTAGTTGAAGATTCCATTGATGGATGGTTCATTGTTGGTAACCCTAAATCGATTGATTAATGAAAACCCCATTATGATTCATTCAGTTTCAAGATGTTTTGGACCAAATGGTCTTGAGACCGTTTGAATGATCAAGTGGTTTCAATTTTCAAACGGTTTCAACTATTGGTTTGTTCAATCGATCTTGGTGATGAATTGTTCAAACAATTTCTAATGTTGAGTTCCCAAATGGTTTCAAAACCGTTTGGAGGGCAATTGGTCTTAACCCTAGATGCCCAAACAGTTTCAAACCCATTTGGAGGGCAATTGACTTCGAACCGTTTGAAGATTCAAGGGTCAAAACTGAATAGAGGTTCAACATATACAAAATTGATTAAATACTTAAAGTGATGAAAGATTAGTTGATCCCATGATTGATAATGATGATTATCAAATATAAGTACAATGGTTGAATCCTTAATGTACTTAGATGATTGGTATCCTTGGAAGTGTTAACCTTGATGCTTATGGAAGCAGTGACTTAATACACTATGACAACCCTTAATTTAAGTTAAGTTGATTCAATCCAATCAAGATCGGAGTGATTAACATCCTAGAGAGGATGAGAGAGAGGAATTCATACATATATAATAATCATGTAGTAATCAAGCCTCAACACATTCAAAATAAATATAATATATAATTAGGGTATGATCCTTGATAAAGGGATCATGAAACCCTAATTGAGAAGGTTAATGAGCCCTAACCCTAATTTAGGACAATACTAGGTGAAGCCCTGATCTAGGGTGCTGGTGTAACTCTAATCTAGGGTGATGATATGAGAAATCCCAATTTAGGGTAATTTAATGAGAAACCCTAATTTAAAGAGGATGTTTCATGAAAACCTAATTTCGGGCAAGGCTCCAAGAAACCCTAATTTGGGAAAAGTTATAAGGAACCTTAACTTAAGGAAATGATGAGTGAATCCCTAATCTAGGGTGATGCCATGTGAAACCCTAATGAGTAGTTGCGAGGTAAAACTCTAATTTAGGGTAATGTTATGTGATGTTCTAAGAAACCCTAATCAAGGGTAATAGAAAATGAAATCCTAATTGATGAGAAAAGGGAAACATTAACCCTAAGGATAAGATAGTGGCTAATACCTTGATAGGTGAAACACCTAAAGTGGTTAATGTTCTATATGATGTGGTTCTAAGCAATGCTTATGGACAAGGAGATAATGGTCAAATAGAAAATCTCAATGTTGTCAACACCATCCCTGATCAAGGATATTACAATCCAAAACAGAATAGGAACCATCCTAGTTTTCAATTCGGGAATCCTTTAGGAGCGGAAAACTCACAACAACTTGGTTCTAACAATCAACAACGAGGCCCACCAGGATTCTAGTATAACCAACAACAAAATTTCGGGAATCCAGGGAACTATAGAGGTAACTTTCAGAACAGGAACTATAACAATTATCAGAACAACTCTCAGCTTCATAATCCCAACCATGTCCCCTATCAACCACAAGGATAGCAAACCAATCATGTCTCTCCTGATGACAAGCTATCAGCAATTGAGAAGATGTTGCAGTCGCAGAAGGCAATGATAGCTAACCAACAAGCCCATCAGAAGGCTATTGAATCTCAACTAGCTCAACTTACAGCTAGCATGAAGCCACATGTTGGAACCTTTTCTGGCCAACCAGAAAACAATCCTAGGCACCCAGAACAACTGAAGGCTGTCACCACCAGGTCTGGAAAAGACTATTCAGATCCCCTTATTAGGACACCTGTGGTTATTACAGACGAGGACGACTCTGTAATTGAACAAGACTCTACCATACCTGAGTCTCAACCAAAAGAAACAACAACTAACGATAAGACAAACAAGCAAAGTTTTGAGAAACCAACTAATGTAGAACTAGAAACACCAGAGCCAGAAGTACCAGTGTACAAACCTCGTATACCTTTCCCGGCCCGTTTAAGGCAAACCAAGCTTGATACTCGCTTCAATAAGTTCAAGGAAGCCATGAAAAATCTTCATGTTGATATACCCTTTCTAGATGTGCTGGCTGAGATACCAGCATGGACAAAATACTTGAAGTCACTTCTCACCAGGAAATATATAACTGAGGAATATGAGATAGTCAAGTTAGCAACAACTACTTTAGACATCATCCAGAGTAAGATGCCCAAGAAGCTGAAAGATTTAAAATCTTTTGGGATTTCTTGCCATATCGGTGATTCTTCATGTAAGAAAGGATTAGCAGATCTTGGTGCTAGTATTTCTATCATGACACTTAGCCTATGCAAAAGGCTAAGGTTTGCTGAACTGCTCCCAACTGGTATGACCATACAACTTGCAGATAACATTGTGACTCTACCCTTAGGAATTATTGAGGATGTACCTGTCAAGATAGAGAAAGATTCCTATGTTCTGTGTGACTTTGTCATCATGGATATAAAATAAGATACTAGATACCCACTCATCTTTGGATGTCCATTCCTCGCCACTACAAGAGCCCTAATTGATGTTGAAGCAGGAACCTTGCTGCTCAGATTAGGTAAAGAAACTCTCAAATTCAAAGTTTTTGGAAGTATGTGAAGACCAAGTATGCAAGAAGAAGTCTACTTGATTGAGTGCATAGAGAAGATGACACTACTTACGCAAGAGGATTATGAACAAGACAATCCTTTAGAAGTAGCTCTAACAACCCCATCTGTTGATGATTCCATTAATGAACAAATAAAAGATTGTGATCTCCAACTCAACACTGTCAAAGAAGATCTTGAAGATAAATTTGAGGTACTCAAATCCGTGGATATTACTGAAGACTCGTGTGAGAAACCACAAGCCCCTAAAATGAAGCCCTTACCCAAAGCATTGAAATATGTGTTTTTAGATTAACTAAAGGTCTGCCCAATCAATATAAATTCAGATCTAACAGCAGAACAAGAAGATAAACTCTTGACGGAATTAAAAGAAAGAAAGAAAGCAATAGGGTATAAAATGAGTGATCTAACTGGGGTCAATCAAGCACTGTGCATGCACAAAATCCCTATGATGGAAGATCACAAGCCAATCGCACGAAAGGATCATTTCCCAATGCCTTTCCTTGATCAAGTCTTAGAACGATTAGCTCACCAATAGTATTTTTTCTATCTCGATGGTTACTCGGGATTCTATCAAATACCTATACATCCATATGACCAAGAGAAAACAACTTTTACATGCCCTTTTAGAACATATGCCTTTAGAAGGATGCCGTTCGGCCTTTGCAATGCGCCTGCAACCTTCCAACGCTGCATGGAAGCTATATTCGCTGGTCTCACTGAAACTATCATGGAAGTTTTTATGGACGATTTTTTTGTATATGGAGATTTGTATGACTCATACTTGAAACATCTCTCCCTTGTACTCAAATAGTGTGAAGAAGCACATCTTGTGTTGAATTGGGAGAAGTGTCACTTTATGGTGAAGGAAGACATTGTCCTTGGTCATAGAGTCAGCAATCAAGGAATCGAGGTGGATAGAGTGAAAATCGAAGTGATTTCCAAACTCTCTATCCCAACAAATGTAAGAGAAGTTCATGCATTCCTAGGACATGCAGGTTTTTACAGACGGTTCATAAAGGATTTCTCTAAGATAGCCAAGTCGATGACAAATTTGTTGCTAAAGGACGCTGAGTTCCATTTTGATGAAGAGTGTGATAAGAATTTCAATAGTCTAAAGCATGCTCTTACAACAACACCCATCATCAGAGCTCCTGATTGGGATCACCCATTTGAAATTATGTGTGATGCTAGTGATTATGTTGTGGATGTTGTTTTAGGGCAATGTATAGTGAAGAAACACTATGTGATCTACTATGCATCAAAGACCCTCGACGAGGCTCAAAGGAATTATGCAACTACCGAGAAGGAACTTCTTACAGTCGTGTATGCCTTTGACAAGTTCAGATCCTACCTCATAGGTTCAAAAGTCATTGTCTACACAGATCATGCTGCTATCCGTTACCTCCTAGCAAAGAAAGATGCTAAACCCAGGTTAATTAGAGGGATTATCTTATTGTAAGAATTTGATCTGGAGATAAGAGATAGGAAAGGTGCAAAGAATGTGGTAGCAGACCACCTCAATCACATCCACACTCTGAATACCGAGAAGATCCCGATTAATGATTCTCTTCCGGATGACCAACTGATGAAAGTTTCAAAAGCTACCCCTTGGTACTCGGACTATGTGAACTACCTCGCCGCTGGTGTCATCCACCTTGAATGCACCAGAAATGCACTAAAGAAATTTATGCATGATGTGAAGCAGTATCACTGGGATGAGCCGTACCTCTTCAAGATCTGTGTTGATGGTCTTTACAGACGTTGTATCACTGAAGAAGAAGCCAAACTCATTTTAGAACAATGCCACTTAGGCATATGAGTTCTAAGAAAATTGCTATAAAAGTTTTGCAATGTGGATTATTTTGGCCAACCATATCCAAAGACTCTTACAACTTTGTTCTATCATGTGACAAATGTCAAAGAATAGGTAACATTACGAAGAGAGATGAGATGCCACTAAATTTGTGGCAAGAAATTGAGATATTTGATGTTTGGGGTGTGGACTACTTGGGTCCATTCCCATCTTATTACATATTTTCCTACATCCTAGTCGTGGTTGATTATGACTCGAAATGGGTTGAGGATATACCGACTGTCACTAGCAATTCCAAACATGTCATCAAGATGTTCAAAGATGTTATCTTCCCCCGATTCGGTGTCCCACACACTGTGATATCTGACGAGGGTTCTCATTTTCTTGAAATAAGATTTGAAGCATTGCTAAGAAAATATGGTGTAATGCACAAGGTAGCCTCACCCTACCATCCACAAACAAGTGGATAGGTAGAGGTTTTTAAACGTCAACTCCAGGCTATTTTGGAAAAGACAGTAGGCCACAATCGAAAAGATTGGTCAGTAAAAATCAATGACGCATTGTGGGCCTACCGAATTGCTTTTAAGACTCCCGTTGGAACTACACCATTTTGATTGATCTATGGGAAGTCATGCCACCTGCCTGTAGAACTTGAACACAAAGCATGGTGGGCAATAAAACAACTGAATTTTGATATGAAGAAAGCTGGACAAGCTAGGATTCTACAACTTCAAGAGCTTGATGAACTCATGATGATAGCTTATGAGAATGCACAAATCTACAAAGAACGCACGAATCTTTGGCACGATGGTCATCTGAAAAGAAAGGACATACACGTGGGAGATCATTTTTTATTGTTCAATTCAAGACTAAAGTTATTCCCAGGAAAAATCTGTTCTCACTGGTCTGGACCTTACATTGTCAAGAGCATCTCCCCACATGGTGCTTTCTCTTTATGGAGTGAAAAGTCAGGTGAATCTGTAGCTAATGGTCAACACTTGAAGTGATATTTCACCTCAGCCGACATAGGCACCGAAGTAATGCTGGAACACACCAATCCAATAGACCCACCGTAAAGTTGAAGGAATCAAGTCGAGCCATCGACATAAAACAAAGGCGCTTGTTGGGAGGCAACCCGATCAATAAATTTGTCTTTACTTTTATTTTTGAATTAGGAATTTTTCTTAATTTTGTTCCTACTTTTAAGATAATTTTGCACCAAATAAAAATTGCATCGCGAGATGCTATCTTGAGTTCTGATTTATCTTCATTTTTGAGATTTTCATATGAAGGATGCACGCTGATTGGAACACAACCACATCTGGTGGTCTAACCAACATGAATTTCCCCCTCCATCCCGAATTTAGAGTTTGCTTGGGATGAGCAAAATTCTTAGTTCGAGGTGGAGGGTGGGTGGTACGTACTTTACTTTCCACCTTCACCCATCTACTTCAAACTTAAGATTTCATCGTTGTTTTTTTTACCAAAATTTTCAAAAATTTCAACTTAAATTTTCAAAAATTTTATATAGTTTTCAAAATAATTTGAACAGATATTTGATGAAGTTTTGACACTTTTTGTTTCAATAAAAACCATTACCTAACCATCTAGTTTCTCTGTATGCATTTTAAATCATTATACCCTCCTTATTCGAAGCAAATCCTTAAAAGGACCACTCTTTGAGACTAGCCTTTTGATTGAAATCATCTCGTGAAGCTTATGAATCCTAAACATCATGATCCTTATGCAAAAATGACAAGTTTCTATCGAACTGATAGGGATAAAACATGTTGTGCTTCCTAACTGACTAGTGGAACAATAACATGGAATCTCCACTGGATCCTCATCAAGTCATTATTTGAGCAGAGTACAATAAAGAGAACGACCCAGTGCATTGAACTGTAAATCAAGTTGCATTCTGATCTGAACTCTCTTATACACTTCTTCTATCATCTTCGTGCCCCTCCATTCATCAAAAAGAAACAAAAATAGCCAAAATAGTGTCGAACCCTAAGTTTGGGGTGGCACGCCACTTCCCTCTACATTCTCTTCTTCCATACCCCTCGCAAATTAATAGGGGCATACCACCAAGAAAAGATGCCAATGTGCACACAAAAAGAAAATGCAATCTCGAGTCGAATAGAGGAGAGATTCGCACACAAAAAATGCAATAAATGAAATTGTAAATTACATAATAAAAATCTCGAGTCGAATAGAGGAGAGATTTATTTCTTCCTTCCATACCACCCTTCACTCCCTTTTCTACCTAAAGGCACAATGAATGCCTCCACTATCCTGAAAAACACTAGTGTCAGATCAGGTGCACACTTGTTGTTCTGTGGGTATCTCTGGACTCTTACAAAAGTCTTTGACACGCTTGTTGTTGGAAAAAGTGAGGAGGAAGTGATGTTGGAAAACAAACTCAGGAACAAAGATATGGTAAGATGTGTTCAGTGGTCTCAGGAGGTTGAGATACTTAGTCATATTGAGCAGAAAGAAAACAATCGTGATGTGAATATGAGGCAATCACACGAGTTGAAAGTATTCATTTGGCGACTGTTTCAGATTTTGTGTTACTCGAGGATGAGCAATGTTTATGTTCGGGGTGTTTTGATGAATGCATATTCATCATGAAAATCAATCACCATCTTGGGCTCATTTTGATTCAATACATCCAATTTCATTTACTAAATATCATAATGTGCAAAATTGCTTAATTGGTTCAATTATCAAAGTTTTTAACTGAGTTTATGTTGATTTTATGCAGGTCATGATGAGGTTCAACCGTCAGATGTCACCCACCTCCATTCAACCCTTATCCACAATAATCACCACCATTCGATCTTCATCTCAATCAATCATCATCCATATCAAACCCTAATAAGTGGGGCCCACCTTTCTCAACCTTTGATCTACCCTCACTCATCCTTGGTCTTGACCATACGATCTCGACCATATGGTCTCATCCATATAGTTTCACCCATTCAGTTTTGACCAATCAGTCTTAGCCATTCATCCATTTGGTCTCAGACTGCGAGCATTTCTTCACCATCCGATCGGTGATCAACAATCCCCATCCATTCAATCAAACGATCTACCCAAATGATCTTGGGCCATCATTTTCCCTCCAAACCGTTCTTGCTTACCCCTCAAGATCATTTGTCCATGCCTCTTCTCCAAGACTGTTTGATACACATCGGTCTTCAAGACCGGTTGGGAAATCTATTCAAGACTGTATGGAGGACCTCATCTCCTGCTTCCCTACTTCTTCCTCCCACCATAAACCTAACTCCTACACCACCTACAAATGCTCCAACCACCGCGTCCGACCACCGATACACAAACACCGTCGACACCTCCTCGCTTGCCTCCTCCGCTCAACCTGCCTGCCTCACCGCCCACCTGCAACAACCAGCCCAGGCTCCCTCGCCCTCTGCCTTCCAAACCGATCTGCTACTAACGGTCCTTGAGACCACAAGGCTATGAATGGTCTTGCAGACCGATCAACACCAAACCAATAGGCTGCAAGACCGGTTGGCTTGTGTACTGCCGAAGGACCGGTTGCCCAGCGCCCAGACTCAAGAGTGATCAGAAAGCGAAACTGTTTGGAGCCTAAGACACCTAGATTTTTTGGACAAGAAGAGAATGGGCTTGGAAGACCGTTTGGATGGATATCTAAACTGGTGGAGCAGGACCGTGTGGAGCCATAACAAAGATCGTCTGAAGGCCACGAACGTAGGACCGTTTGGAGTCGGTGCAAGTGAAAACTGTTTGGACGATGCTGAGAGCAGAGACCACTAGGGTAGCAAACATTGAAGCAGAGACCATTTGGATGCGTATCAGTCTATAAGACCGGTTGCGCAAGGTATCGATCTGCTAACTGTTTTCTCCTCTAAAGCAACCAAACTATTTGGAGATAGAGACCAATTGAGAAGTAAAGACTGTATGATCACATATCCAAGATCATTTGGTCAGTACTAAAGCAAGACCGGTTGAAGGCATTTGACTCCAAACCATTTAAACCATGTAAAGGGTTCACAGAAAAAATGTGAGGCACAGATCCAGTGCCTATAAATAGGACCAACAGGGTCCTCATTTGGGGTATTGAATCTGGGACGCCGCCAGGCTGCCTAAATGTTGGTCTGATCCCGCCACTGTCACTTCACCTGTTCCTCCTGCTGCGATCAAGGAGACTGAGAAAATAAGGAAGGAGGAGTGAGAAAGACTGCCTGGTCTGTCTTGGCATCCCTCATTCCTCATCTAGATCTTCTTCGACATGGCGTAGAAGACCGCATCTTCTTCATCAAGCTGTGACCACCTTCTACATCATGCTCATGGTGGAACCTTCCCTCTCTCTTATTCTTCTTGTTTCTCGCATCATGAGCGAGTAGTTCCTTTTCGCTGGGGTGCGGGGACTAGCTCTGCTACCCATGCAAGCATGTTCCTTTGTTAAACAATCCATGGCAATGTATATAACTTTTAATTTCATTGTTAATCATTAATGTTTGTAGTTTGATTACATGCTTGCTTTCATCTTATTCTTCCCAATGTTGTGAGAACTTCTATATGTAGGGTAGAATGTCGTTTAACGAGGTTGACTCCCAAACTAGAAATAGAATGGGATTCCTTGAGGTCGTAAGTGTATGATCTGTGAGGGGACGAGCCATCTAGCCTATGGTGAAGCTTCTATGTGCCTAACGCCTATATAGGGGGTCCACAACCTTAGTTGGATTTCTGTATCTATCTTCTTTGTTAATCGTCGATGTTTGCTTGTAGATTAATCTCCTACTTGCTTATCGATTAGCGTAGTTGACTCCTTGACAAGAACGTCTGATTGCATTCCTTGATGTCGTAAGTGTGTGATCCGTAGGGGGACGAACCATCTAGCCTACGGTGACGCTTCTATGTGCCTAACACCTGTATAGGGGGGCCCACAACCTTAGTTGGATTTCTGTATCTTCGGAGTTGTAAGTGTGTGATCTGGATGGTGACAAGACATCTGATGCCTAAAGTGATGCTTACACGAACCTAACGCCTATATGGGGTTTTTACAGCAGCTCTATTTGGATAGTTATATCTTGCCTGGATGTTTGATGTTTGGATGTGTTTGCATGTGTAGTGGTGGTGAAACCTGAGACCACCCCAATGATTCCATATCATTAATCTAAATCCGACTTTAATTCTACTCTTTACTTTCTTGCAATTAGTTTAATTAACCTCAAATCACCCAATTGTTCTAAACATTAGTCTTCCTTGAATTAGACTCAACTAAAAAAGATTCTTAAAAACGTTGTCCTTTGGGATTCGATCCTTAACTATATTGCAATAAGACCCGTCCGCTTGCGGGTGGTATTATTGCATAAGGGTTTGGTAAAAGCTTGGGGATTTCAATCCCGAGTGAATTTGTTAGTGCGATAATATTCCATGTCAGAGAGTTGTGATATGCTCAAACTCGATAGTGTTCTAGTTACAATGATCTACATGAAGCTATTCTCCTACTCATGTCAGACAAGGTAAAAGCATAGTTTCTCAGTCTTCCTTTAGAATACATAGCGACATGGGATGAAATGATAGATGCCTTTTTCCATTGGTACTTTCCACCTCAAAAGACCGATGAGCTAGTGGGAAAGATTCACAACTTCAAGCAACATGATAAACAGTCCTATTCTGAAGCCAAGAAGGTTTCTCATCATGGGATTTACATGTATGACTAGGAAAAGACATTCTACTATGGCCTACACAAAGGGGAGATGACTAGTCTTGACAATGTAGGATCATGTTTGTTCCTAAACAATAAGGCTACAAGGTGTCATGATATTTTGAAGAACATGGCCAAGAATCGATCCTAGGGGGAGGAGGAAGAAGCATCAACAACAATTAAATAGTGTTATGGAATCAAGGGAGCTCACAGAACATGAAGCTCAGATGAATAAACTCATAGATTGGCTTGATCTAAAATCTAGCACCTCATCTAGAGGTAAAGAGGAGAAGTGCATGCACTCACATCAACAATATCAACATGATAGAGGTACTAATAAGATAGAAATAATTGAAGATATGCTAGGAAGACTAGTTGTGCATAATGAAGCCTTATTAGACCAGACTAAATGGTGCAACAAAATTAAGAGCTCAGGTCTACATCATTGAAAATCAAACTTCTCAGTTAGTAGTGGAGGTGGCATCCATAAAGAATCCCATACAGTAGGGATTTCCTGGGAACACAGAGACAACTCATCAACATCATAAAGTAAAATTTGTCTCTATTATCAAGGAAACAGAGCATGTTATTGAGGAGCCACCATATCAACATATTCCAAAGTCAGATTGGGTGTAAGTGTCGGAAGTTCCATTTCCCTGTATCTTGTACGGAAGACAAGGGAGATGCAGAATGCTTGGGCATTATGCTCACGCATGGACCTCATTCAATATAGGGTCAGCAACAAGAAACAAGGACACCCCATCTTCACCGACTTTGTAAGATAAGGAACTTCAATGTTCCACCATTTCCATGACCACTTACCCAGTTCCAGAAAAGGTGCCCATGCAACAACAACAGGTGAAGGTTATACTTTGTAGTGGATAAGTCACAATCAACAAGGAGGCATCCATAATTGAGAAAGAGAAACTATAGGCTATCTCATCTATAGGAGATATGCCAAATTCTATCCTAGGTGGTGACATTGATGCAAGCTTAGGGGAGGAGTTCCCTAATGCGCCCTACATTCCTCCTCACAAACATGTAGAGAAGACACATGTTCCATTCTCATATAGTCTGAAGCTGAGAAAGGAGTAAATCAATTCGAAAAAAAAAATTGGACATCTTATGAAAGCTCCACATCAACATCCCACTTGTAGAGGTGGTAGAACAGATCCCTACATATGGTAGGTTCTTGAAGGATAACATCAACAAGAAGAGATGGGTAAAAGATACATATGTCTTGCATGTTAATGAAGTTGTGAGTGATATGATCCAGAGAAGGTTGCCAATGAAGAGGAAAAACCCGGGGTGCTTCTACATCCATGTTCTATTGGTAGCAAACATTTCCATCAGGCATAGTGTGACTCTAGAGATAGTATAAATCTCATGTCTCCCTCCATCTTCTGGAAGGTGAGATTGAAGAAATTGATAAAGACATCCACGACAATGTAGTTGGTGGATAGATCGATTGTGAGGCGGTATGGGATATGTGACGGTGATTTAGTCAAAATCAATAAGTTCATCTATCATGTCGATTTTGTGGTTATGGATATGCATGATATGCATGGATCTGAGATATTATTAGGAAGGTATTTCTAAGATACAATCAATGTTATCATTCTCGAGGGTAGAGGATACTTGACACTTGGGATAGATGATGATAGAGTGGAGTTTAGACTTCCAAATTAGTCTTCACAAATATCTGGTGACAACCTCAATTGAAGAAAATCATCTTGTCAGACCTAGGACATTAAATAAGGGCACTCATGGGAGGCAATTGAGTTTTATTTCTATTATTTACTTTTTTTAGGTCATTTCGTTAGTTACATTTCATTTTTGTCTTATCAAGTGTTTAATTGATCTAAAAAGGTACCTTAATTTGTAACTATATGATCCACAATATATTTAGTGTAATCCTAGAGTTTAGTTATCATGATTTTATCTATCATTGAAAATTAAGAATGTGTTTCCTGCCCTTATAATAAAATTTAAAATTTTAAAATGTTCACATCTTTTAAAGATTATTTTGCAAAGTCTAAGGTAGAACCAACTGGAGGAAGTGTATGGGTTAGTTATCTTGAGGACACTTCATATGAATCAAAATCTCATATTACCCAAGATTGATGTATGAAGATGAGGACTGAGCCCAAACCGACTCCAAAAAAGTAATGGGGCCTTTAGTTACAACCCCAATTTTTGGGCTTATATGGTTTGAAATGCAATTTCTCTAATAAAATGTATCAATATGAAATTGTATGATATATGTGTGACGAGTGGATTTATTTGTTAATAATTCCTATAAATGTATGATTTCGTGGATCCTGATGAGTTAGTGAGTCCAATGTGATAAAAAGGAAAGAAAAGTTGAATGAAATCAAATAATGCATAAAAAGGAAAACAAATTAAGATAATGATGAGAAATATGTGGAATTCTCTGGAAAATTGTATGATTGATTATCATGGATGAGATTTAGAATCCATAAGGTTTCTAATGGTAAAAGTAATCCAAATAAAGAGAATAAAAGAGTAAGAGACAGAAAATATGTATAACATATGCCTTATTAAGAGATAACTTGCATATGAATAAAAGTCTCTCATACTTTCAAATTTGAGTCCTAAACTTGGCACACAAGTAGTTTAAGCTGTTATGGACTTTCCTTTAAAATCTGGGAACAATCAGATAAAAGAGGAGAGAGTTATGCATTTGTTAAGTTTCCTTAAAGTTAAGGGTTAACTAATATAATAATGTGATTTGTCACATTTCGATTCAAAATAGGGATCTTAGGCCTGGCCCAAGTGCGTGTCACACCAAACAATGACTGTTGGATGGTGATCTGACGATCTTGAGATCGTCTTCTACCCCTGAATCGGAAAGGGAAAATAGAGAACAGTAATTAGGAGTCTTCCTGATCAAAACTCTTGCAAACCAAGGCACAACTAGTTTAGGAGACATATCTAATGGAATCAGGAGATCATACTGAGTTGATATACCCTAAGATTCTTAGGGTTTCATTGCCTAATAGAGTTTTTCCCAAATCACGAACCCATGGCTTCTTGGACACCATGGTTAGACCAATATATATAGGTTCTTGGACCCCCTCCTAGGCTGTGGTTAGTTCCTTTGGTTTCAGCCGAGTGCCATGAACAATCTCACACTAACAATTCCTCTAGTTACCCTATCTTCCCACCCCTATTGTTGAGAAGACCACATCGATAATGCTTCTCCATCCGACCAACTCCGACCACCACCCACCTAATTGAGGATGCGGTTGGGTTCAGTGGAGAAGGGTAGAGGGGGGAGACTTTTGTTGGAAAAGGAGGAGTCTTGGAGTACGGAGTCAACCAGCGGGTTGACCACCCAGAGCACCTAGTTTGCGAGAGAGGTGAATGGAGGAAGAAGAAGCTTGGAGGAAAAATTACCTCCTCGTCCCCAGGCGCATATGGCCCCAAGGAAAAGGCACAAGGGCAAACGCATACAATCGGCCCAACTTAGTGCCTTGCTTGCATGGAGCGCATCATCGATGTGGCGAAGGCTTATTTGCAGAGCTACAATGATGGCCATCAAGATTAAGAGCAAGAAGAACGACATGAAGAGGATGATTGTCACAATGAGGAGCATCGTCATCATCGCATGCACAGAAGAAACCATAACAACCACACGCGTAATCACAAGAACAACGATAGAGAAGATGAGGAGGAGGAGGAGAAGACTCTTTGGGAGTTGGCAGCTACAAGAGACAACAACTCAAGATGCCCTGTGATCATCTTGAGATTCAATGCAGGGAACTTCGACCTGAAGCCAGCTGTAATCTCTATGATCCAGAACAAAAGCTTTTGAGGGAGTTTAAAGAACGATAACCCTTATAGTCACCTCGATGCTTTTAAGAATATCTGTGACACCATCAAGATGTGAGGAGTTCTGCAAGAAGTCATTTATTGCAAAGGTTTCATAGTCTCCTTAGAGGACAAGGCACTATCTTGGTACCTTGGATTATTGCATCAAGCTTTCAATGGATGGAACACATTGGCTGATGCTTTTATGAACAAGTTCTACCCCACAGATAAGACTGTTCGTAACAGGTAGAAGATCACGCCTTTCACGCAGAAACTAGGTGAGAATTTGCATGAAGCCTGGGAAAGGTACCAGGAGTATCAAAGAGATTGCCCTCACCATAATTATAAGAAGGGTTTCCTAATAACAACGTTCTACAATGGTTTAGCACCAGACGAGAGAGTCTCGCTAAATGCAGCAGTAGGAAGTGACTTTCTCGGTAAAAAGCTCAGTAGATCCAAGAAAATCATCGAAAACATGGTTGAGTTACAATCTGGGACTGATTATGATAGGACCGACAGAGGGTGTGCCAAAAAGGCCACCAATGAAGGGTTGTCAATTGAATCAAAGGCTCTTGAGGCAATCACATCTCAGATACAAAAGATAGCCATTGATGTCCGACAACTGAAGGAATTAGAGGGAAAGGGAAAGAAGCATGTTGAAAAAGTGATGAAATGTGTCACTTACGGTGAAGGTCGGCACAGAATAGATAAATGTATATACACCCGACCCAAAGAATCAAGTGAAAGTGAGTCTGGGGAAGAGGAAGCTAAAAATGTCTCTTATGCTAACTTTAAGAGACTTGATCACCCAGGTTTCAGTTATGGCAACAAAGACACCGCGGAGAATTCGCATCAGCTAAATAATCTACCCAAGCAGCCGCCAGGTTTTGAGAAGAGAGGCGAACAAGCTCAGTATACTAGGACAAGTACTTTCGAGACAAACAAAGCCAACTATCAAGGTCAGGGGAAGTATCCAAACCGCCAAGCGGAAAATACAAGCTCAAGGATAGGGTCAGGCAAAGGATAACAATCAACCTGACTTAGTAACTCAACTGTTCGATTTCGTCAAGAGGCAGGATACGGTGAACAATCAACTAGCACAAAGTGCACTGTCCAACTCTGGCATTCTGAATACAATGCAAGTCCAAATGGTGGATATGCAAACACATCAACGCCAGATTGACCAACAGCTCATGCAATTGGCCGAGCTAGTAAAGAACCCTTTAGGGAAGATACCATCTAATACCGAGTCTGCCAAGATGGCGGTTCTTAGATCGAGAAAGATGATAGAGCACCCTGAGGTGACAATACTTGAAGAACCTGAGCCAGAAATTATTCTTGAGAGGTCAGCTGAAGGACAGAGACAACAAGATAAAGCTAGAGAACCAGACCCTATTGAGGACATATTCACCAAAAGGAGTTCATATTCTCCAAGAGTGCCATTTCTGTACAAACTCATAAAGGCACATCTTAAAAAGAGATATGAAAGGTTTATGGAAGTTGTGAAAAAGCTCCATCTCGATGTACCATTCCTAGATGCTTTAGAAGAAATGCCAACATATGACAAGTTCTTCAAAGACCTAATCACAAAGAAAAGAAGAGGAGGAAGAATTGAAATGGTGCACCGAGCCAGTATGTCAACTGCTTTCATAAAGGTAGAGTTACCTACTAAGAAGAAGGACCCTAGAGCCTTCAATATACCTTTTGCTATGGGAGATAATATTGAAAGAAAAGGTCTCGCTGACTTGGGGGCTAGCATCAGTCTGATGCCTTTAAGCCTTCCGCAACGATTGGGACTGACTGATATGGTCAGGACCAATATAAGAATCGAGTTAGAGGACCACACATTCAAAAGACCTATGGGAGTAGTTGAAGATGTTCCGATTCGTGTGGGAAGATTCTTCATCCCGTGTGATATCGTTGTCATTGATACTATAGAAGATCCTAAGTTCCCTATCATCTTCGGCCGCCCTTTATTGGAAACTGAGAGGGCTCTGATTGATGTCGCTGAAGGCATCATAACTCTGAGGGTCGGGAACAACCACATTGACTTCAAGGTAAAAGATTCCATGAAGGGACCATCTTTGATCGAATCTGCCTACTTCATGGACAACTACAATCAATATTGTGAAGAAGTGTTAGACCCTCTTATGAGGGCATTAAACAATCATGATTCAGAAATTGAAGACCCCAAGGTTACTAAGATCCTCGACTACCTAAATCAAGATTAAGAAGATCTGAGAGAGGAGGAAGAAGTAATCGAGACGGTTAAGTATGCCTCTCTGGAATAGGCACCAGAGGAAGAGAAGGCACCTAAACCCAAACCAGAACTGAAACAACTGCCGGAAGGTTTGAAGTACAAATTTCTAGATCATGAAAAGAGAAATCCCCTCTATCTTCATCCGTTGCTGGTGGAGGTGGGTGTTGTTCATTCCTCATGTTCCACTCGTCACCTGAAACGGTAACGTCCATGCAAGGCGGCATGGCGAAAAGGAGTAAAGTTGAACAAGTTGCTTCTTCCTAGGTACATGAATAGATCGTACATTCAAGTTAGGAAACTAAACTGGTCCAAACGAACTACTCTACACAAACCCAGGTTAGCAAAATTAAAGTAACTGTGTTGTTAAGCTTATTGCTAAGCTTGAGGCACATGAGTATAGTAAGAGGACTCGAGTTCTTAACAGTGCCATTTTTCCTTGTCCTTGGCAACAATGCCAAAAAGTTGTCTGGACTAAATCGCATGTCCAAAAGGAGTGGATTTAAAGTAGTTGGATTTTTAAAGAGATAACCCGGCTCTCAGGCCCCCACAACGATAAACGGGGTCCGATGTAGTGATCGGGGTCAAACACAGGGACAAGGTTGGCAGTGTTAAGAATGTGGAATCTAACAATCATATACTCTAGATGAAGAGGGTATGTAAAGGTGTCCCCTAAGGAACGGTAGTACACAAACAAGAATAGCAAGAACACAAGAAAAAAAAAAGAAATAAGATGAAACAAGTATAAGGAGGGAAACTCAGGTTGGGGTTCACCTACTAAGGTATATCACCTACATGCAACACTATCTCTCTCTCGCATACTCTTATCAAGATTACAAGCAACCATCAAAAGTGTCTATTCCACTCTCTCTCAAGATGAGGATAGATCTAAGTCTAGGAGTAGCCTCTCTCTCGAGATGACCTCACATAAACTTCGCAATAGAGCATATGGTTAAAGCTTTAGCATTCCAACACCCTCGTGCATTCTTACTACTCCATGACACGGGATAAAAGTGATATTACTCTCTCAAGATATCAACAATCAAACATCACAAGATGGTAGCTAAGCATACAAGTGAAGCATTAAAATAGGTGCATCGAGATAATCTTGATAAGAATATGTATATTCAACAGAAAGAGACAATATACATGTTAGGAGAGCCTTAGCAGCTACTCCCAACCCAAGTTAAGGTGTTTAGCCGCTCATGCTTGCGGATAGCATAACCGTGTTACAGAAGAATAGATCCATGAGATACCACGAAGAGAAGGAGGAAGTATAGCAAGATGGAGAGATAGATCTATAAAGGAAGAGATGTGATATGACACACTACTTCTTCAGATCTAGATTAATCACGTGCATGGTCATCTTCTCTCGAAGAAGGGATCTTCAATCTTCTCTCTCTTCAGCTTCCACCTTTGAAGATCAAAGATTGATGGATGGGATGGTCGGGGATGAATCTAGGATGCAACAACACTTCATGGTCCTCTGGATCAGGTCTCTCCTCTCCTCCTTGACAAGATAGATGGGTGCGCTATTTATAGGTACACTCCACCAACTTAGAACCGCGGTCGCAGTTTGGTGATAAGTGAGGGTGAGACCGTGGTCACAGTTTGTGCCTTATTCATCTCTTGTCGCGGTCCAGCTTGGTTGTGGTCTTCTGGTAACTGCGGTCACGGTCTAGTAATAACCAAGATCGCAACCTTTAAGAGTCCATCATTGATCGTGGCCACAGTCTTTCCTTATTGCCTGATGATCGAGATCTCTGGGGTACTCTGGAACCACAGTCGCAGTTGCAAAATAAGTGGATCACGGTCGCGGTCCCTAAAACCATGACCTGAGCTGTGGATGTTCCTGAAAATATGTAAGTGAGGCTTTAGTAAAAAAAGATAGAAAAATTATGTGAAAAGCTAATGAAATTTATACTAAAAGTGGTGTAAAATATATATAGAAAGTAAGTAAAGTAGAGTGTTATCAGTGCCTCGGGATGTGGTACATCCTGCATCACCTCATCCTCGATGTATAACTATAATTATCATCATGCTCTCGGCTATGGTTCTGCAGAAGCTAAGGGACGAGTCGAACTTGATGCTTGAGCCGTCAAAACTAAAGGTCGAGCTGGTGAAATCGATGGGTGAGCTTCTGAAACTAACAACCTTGCCACTGCTCCACCTCTACTAGTTAGCCTAGAGGACTCCTTCATCATAGGATCCATCATCGCCGCCGCATGGGGTGATTCTCCTTGAGAACTAGAGGCTTTCGATGGTGGTGGAAGGGCTAGGAGAGCCGACAGAGCCGAAGATGACACATTCTTGGGCTGACGCCAGTAGGGAATGACCTCATGGTCTTAGACACAACCTTATTAGCCATTTGCTTCATTTTGGATCAAAATTGGTGGAGAAAAAATAGATTTTAGGTTTTCTTTGAAGAACTAGGCTGTTGGGGCGGATTGGAGAGAAATGGGGGGATTTGTGGATGGAATATGGAGATTAAGGTATTGAAAATGATGGGGAATTGATTGAAGATGGATTGTAAGTGATTTGGTGATGATTTGAGGGTGGGAAGGTGATTGGGAGGTGTTGCATGGTCACTGTTCTTGGAGAATGATCATGGTGTTCATGGATAAGAGAATTGAACTGATTTGGAATTTTTGCAAGTTGTTGACTTAAGTACTAGAGTCGGGCTACAACACAGTCGTGTTGTGCGGCACGACCGTGTGGGGAGGTTTGTCACACGGATGTGCTGCCTTGTAGGGACGTTTTGCCTTTGTTCTTCACTTGGCCATTTTGCTTCACACGACCATTCTGGGTGAGTGGCTGCACCGTCGTGCTGCGTTGCACGACTAAATGGGTCTGTTCTTCAGTTCTCGAATTCTTTGATTTTTCTCGATTCCCCTGTTGATTGTGAATGCACCACCATGGTTGTTCCATGTCACCACGACTGTGGTGAGTACTGTGGCAGTTGTTCCACACTTGAATTTCATCAAAATGTCAAATCTTTGATCCAACATGATTTTTCATGGATTGCTTGTCAAAATTTCATCTGATTTCCTCATTTCAATCTATTTTCACCTGCACATCGTAAAAATAAACAAAAAATATAAAAAACAAGTGTGTGTGTGTTTTCTTGGAAAGTGTAGAAACAAAACAAAAGTATAAAAAATGAAAGGTTGGGTGAAAAATTCCCAAACCTAGGTGGGTTGCCTCATACAAGCACTTAGTTTCATGCCTTCAGCTGGGCTTCTTGGAGATTCTTCAATCATTCATCCATTTGGCATCCTCATGTGCCCATTCTTGCAATAGATACATCTCTCATTTGCACTCAATCTATGTTCCCCATCCTTTGATCATAAAATCATCATCAATTCTTCCATCCTGACCTTCTTCTCTCAAATGACCATGTAGACTATTAAGGTATCCATGTCCAATATCCTCATCTCAGCCTCGTCAGGTTGGGGTCTAGTACATGTTGATCTTGACCTTCATGTCCATGAATGAAACTATCATCGTGCCACTACAAACATGTATCTCAACATCAGCTCTAGATAAGAACAGTCTTCCCAAGATAATAGGAATCTTCCTATCTTCTGACTCCATAAGAATAATGAAGTTTGTCGGGAACACGACACCCTTTTCTTTATCTATCATCACCAAAACATCATCCACCCTTCCTCTAGGCACTTTTATGGAACGTTCTACGAATTGGAGAGGGCAATGTGCCGACTTCAATTCACCTAATCCTAGCTCCACATAGACATTGGATGCCATCAAATTCACACTAGACTCCAAATCAAGTAAGGATCTATCTATGCGATGTCCCCCTATGTAACTAGGTATGAGTGGGGTTCTTGGGTCTTTCCTCTTCATGAGGAGTGAGTGTTGGATGATAGAGCTCACTTATTCAGTCAACATAACTTTCTTTGGTATTCTCCCTATTGACCTTCTTTTCACAGTGCATAAGTTCTTAAGAAACTTGGCATATGTTGGGATTTGCTTGATAGCATCCAACAATGCAATATTGACCTTCACTTGGTAAAACACCTCAAGAATGTCAACATTGTATCTTTGTCTCCTCCTTACTTCCGGTGGATGAGCGGCCTAAATCGCACGTCCAAGAGGAGTAGATTCAGAGTAGTCGGACTTTTAAAGAGATAACCTGACTCTCAGGCCCCCACAACAATAAACAGGGTCCGATGTAGCGATCGGGGTCAAACACAGGGACAAGGTTGGCAGTGTTAAGCGCACGGAGTCTAGCACTCGTATACTCCAGCCGAAGAGGGTATATAAAAGGTGTTCCCTAAGGAACGGTAGCACGCAAACTAAAGTAGTTCAAAAGAAACAAGAACAACAAGGACAAAAGAAACAAAAGAAATAAGATGAAACAAGTATATGGGAGGAAACCTGGGCTGGGGTTCACCTACTAAAACATTTCACCAACATGCAACATCATCTCTCTCTCGCATACTCTTACCAATATTACAAGCAACCACCAAAAGCATCTATTCCACTCTTTCTCAAGATGAGGATAGATCTAAGTCTAAGGGTAGTCCCTCTCTCGAGGTGACCACACGTAAACCTCACAACTATACATATGGTTTTAAAGCCTTAGCATTGCAACACTCTCGCTCATTCATAATACTCCATGACACAAGATAAAGTGATATTACTCTTTTAAGATATCAACAATCAAACATCACAAGATGGTAGCTAAGCATATAAGTGATGCATTAAAATAGGTGCATGGAGATAATCTTGATAAGAATCATAAACGATATTACTCTTTTAAGATATCAACAATCAAACATCACAAGATGGTAGCTAAGCATATAAGTGATGCATTAAAATAGGTGCATGGAGATAATCTTGATAAGAATATGTATATTCAACAGAAAGAGACAATATACATGTTGGGAGAGCCTTAGTGGCTACTCCCAACCCAAGTTAATGTGTTTAGCCGCTCATGCTTGCGGACAACATAACGACGTTACAGAAAAATGGATACATGAAGTCCCACGAAGAGAGGAGAGAAGTACAACGAGATGGAAATGATAGATCTAGAGAGAAGATACGTGATACAACACATTACTTCTTCCGATCTGGATCTAACATGTGGATGACACAGACGGTCTTCTTCTCTCGAAGAAGGAGTCTTCAGTCTTCTCTCTCCTCAGCTTTCACCTTTGGAGATCCAAGACTGATGGAGGGGATGGTCTGGGATGAATCTAGAATGTGGCAACACTTCGTTGTCTTCGCGATCCGATCTATGATCTGATCCTTTGACAAGACAGGCGGGTGTGCTATTTATAGGCACATTCCACTGACTTAGACTTATACCACAGTTGCAGTCTCGGTTAAGTGGGGGGTGAGACCGTGGTCATGGTCCACTCTTTATTCATCTTACACCACAGTTGAGCTTAGTCGTGGCTTGGTGACGATCGCGATCGCGATTGCGGTCTACGTGTACATTGCGTCAGGGCAGTCGAGGTCGAGGTCTTTCCACTCGGTTGCGGTTTGCAAGAGGTCCTCAGCGACCACAGTTTCCAAGCTGATCATGGTCTTTCTTGATCACGGTCTGTCTTGATCGTGGTTTGTCTTGATCGCGGTCTGTATCCACACCACAACCACTGGTCTATCTTTGAGGCACATGTTTCGATCACGACCATCCTTGAGGTCGCGGTTAAGCGATGATCATGGTCTATAAACTAGCAGCGATCCTTCCCTGACGGCTGATGATCGTGATCTCTAGAGAGCTCTGGAACCGCGATCGTGGTTGAGATATAAGTGGACCTTAGTTGCGGCCCCTGAACCACGACCTGGGTTGTGAATGCTCCTGAAACCATGTAAGTGAGGCTTTAGTCAAAAAGATAGAAAAAATATGTGAAAAGCTAATAAAAGATATACTAAAAGTGGTGTAAAATATGTACAAGAAGTATGTAAAATAGAGTGTTATCAACTCCCCCAAACTTAGAATCAAGCATGTCCTCAAGCTAAGTGTAGGATTGAGAACTCAGAGAGAGAATGGACAATCTTATAAGACAACATTATAACATGACTACAATATCTCATCCTTGCATCAAGACTGTTGTTGCATGTTTTCAAACCCTTAGGTCTCATTCCTCCCCCTCAATCGAAGTTGCATAACTTCATTTCCCTGCCATTACCTTCAATTGTAAAAGGATCCTCCTTCTCAACTTATCACCCCCTTCCCTTAGGTAATGACCATACTAATGCCGGATCTTTTTCAAGGGGTAGCTTTCACACCAATTCTTTATTTTTCAGTTGACCCTATGCTAATGTGTTCGGGTAGGCTTAAGGCTTTAGATGTTTTCCTCTTCCTCCTAAACTCCTCACCCACAACTGTCGTAAGAACAATGTTGCCCTTTTTTGGGCTTCTGACCTTAAGTCAGGTGGTTTTGTGAGTTTCCATTCAGGATTGGAGGTGTTTAAGCTTGTCTTCAAGATTCCACTTACGTGCACGACATATCTACATTCATGAGTGCAACAATATACCGGCCGTGTGAAAACTTTTGGCATCTTTTTGGGTACAACTCTCATATTTTTTTTCTTTATTTCTTTTTGGCTTTTTACCTCTCCTTTTAGGCTTGGGTTTGGGGAATTTTACTTGGTCTTCTGGGCGTCCAAGCCTCTTTTAGATATGCTTTGAAGAGGGCAGCTACTTCCCTTTCTATGGAGATAAGGATTTTCTGGTCAAAAGCATCAGGTGAGGGTGGTTGGTCAGGAGTATGACTAGGTGAAGTTCTCTAGTCTCTGAGGGTTTCACGAGTTAAGGTTGTTACATTTACAATGTCTTATTGCAAGAATGAGGTAGAGTAGTATTGCTATGACTGTTGTTTTACTCGTATATACATGTATACGTTGCTCATGTATTTCTCTCTAAGAGGTTTGAAACACTACAATCAGAAAATTTAGCAAGAGAGGAGGCGAGCTTCTAAAATAAAAAGGTAGTTTTAGCAAAATTTCAAAATTTCAAAAATTTTAGGGGTAAAAGGGTAAAAGGATGGTAAATGTACCTCTGTAGCCCATTTATGACTCCTCCCCCAAACTTATCCTGCACCACGTCTCGGGGTGTCAAAATTTGAGTGAGATGTATAAACTGGCTTTCTTTATTTGTTTTTGTTGTTTTTGGTGGAGGCCCACTTGGACTCGAGGAGCATGCTTACGTATATTCCTCTTAGTGCGTGGTATTGTTCATATTGCATGTTTTCCACCTTGAAGCCAATAGTGGCTATGGCTACCATCCAGGATAGATAGAAGAAGCCGCAGTCGTTTGATAGGGGCACCTACTGGGGGCTCCTGTGGCTTCTTGAAGTCCTTGCCCATTGTGTGGTCATACCCTCTCTAATAGCTTCTTATCATGTCGACGATAGATTCGACGCATGTGTTTGCCTTTTCTTTTGTGGGCATCTTTGCTGTTGTCATATTAGTCTTCTGATTAAGTGTGAAGGTTGCGTCAGAGCTATTGTCCCATTGAAAACTGGCTGCGGCTTGTCCGGGTGCAAGAATTCTTCTAGCAGGGTGGCGTAGAGTACCTTGAATAGTCTTTTATGTACTTGTGCCTTCTTCGTAAATATTCCCCAGAAGTGGTCTCTAGATAGATGTCTACCCTTATTGTTATATAGTATGTCTGACTTGGGTAGATCGTCGCTGAGGACATCTGCCAAGATGAGGATGTCTCTGCATGTGATCCATGATACCGTAGTCATGTCCATATCTTTCATCTTGCAAGGTAGAGGGAGAGCTGTTCCCAGTGTTTCTGCTTCAACCGGTGCAATCCGCTCCCTAGTGGGCTCATCTGTGAAGAAGGTTGCCAGCCCACCATCCTCATCGTCGGATGTTGTTTCCTACATCAAAGCTGCCAAAGCTTCATCTATTGTCGGCATGGCCTTGGCTACTTGTTCAGTCACCTTGTGTGATGGTTGTGTGGTGGCTTCAGGTTCAACTACTTTTGAGGAAGCTTCAGCAATTATGTTGTCTTTGACATGGCTCTCCTCAGAAGTTTGCCCCAGCTTGGCTTCTGCCATCATTGTCAGGGTTGCCTCCATCTTCCCATCATAGAGATAGTCATTGTGCTCGTGATGTGGTTGGAATAGGAGGAACTCGCTGCTCTCCTCAAGTTTGGCCCCCAGCTCAGCTAGCATTCTGTCGAGCTCTGCCGCTCCTACTGCGTTGAGTTCAGTGACCACTTCTTCTCGATGTGCATCAACAATCTGCTCTTCTATCATCATTGTATGCGTGGGGGGGGGGGAGAATTGAGGATCTGTTAGTTTCCCACCATCTTCAGTAGCTTCGTCTTGACCTTCTTCTAGATTGCAGTTGAGGTTGAGCCCCCTTGACAATGTCACACTTTTCTTTGTTTGTTTTTCGTTGTGGGAGCTCGATCGCTATGGTGGCTCATTTCTCTTTGGCTCAGCTATAGGTGCCACCTTTGTGTTAGCACTTCCTTCTTTTG
This sequence comes from Alisma plantago-aquatica, assembly GCA_963693085.1. NCBI lineage: Eukaryota > Viridiplantae > Streptophyta > Magnoliopsida > Alismatales > Alismataceae > Alisma > Alisma plantago-aquatica. The sequence continues at coordinate 57,428,682 of OY856410.1, forward strand.
GTGTGCCTGCTCCTCCCACGTTGTCATTGTCATTGTTGTCGTGGCTAGAGGGGATGGCTGAGGAGTGCGTTGGGCTTGTTGAGCGCTTGGTCTTCTTTTTCTTATGCCAGTTCTCGAGTTCTTCACATTCCTTGTCGAGCTTCTGGTGGTCTTCTTATAAGCGTTGGCGCTCTTCTTGGAGGTTAGCCATTGTTGCGTCATAGCCCTGACGCATGTGCTCATTGTCGGCTCAGATGGCATGCCTCTCTTTTTTTAGGTCTTCCATCTCATCCTTCATGTTCTTTAGCATTCCCATCATCATCCATTGGTTGCTTATAACTTCTTAGAAGAAGTCAGGGAGTGCTTTTGTCCTTTCATCAAGAACCTGTACCTACGTGGTTAGCACATATAAAGAAGAAGAGATGATTTTATTTATTTTGTTAGTTTGATGCATGTGTTCCCACATAACATCAAACTGTGTACCTAATGCACCTCCGAAGGAAGGTGCACGTTGTTACTGCTGGTGCAGCTGATGCCCCATGCACGTCGTTGATGAGCTGGCACCATAGGTTGTAGAGGCGGTGGAGGTGGACCTTGTTCTTTCTCCTTTGGCTCGTCTAGTGGGTCCACCTCTTCTCCACTGATTCCCGTATCTGGTATGGCCTGAGAGCCTTGTCCTTCTGGCTCTGCCTTTGGTTCCTTGTCGGGATGCGGGTTGGCTGCTGCGCCCTTCTCTTTTTCTACCTTGGCTCCACAGTAGTCACTTCTTTGTAAGGCTCAAGAGGTGTGGGTTCTGGAATTCCCACTGGTACATCTGGAGGTGGAGCTGTGGGGGTGGGTTATTCTATGGTTTTATCCCTCACGGTTGGCAGAGCAGTTGTTTCTGCTGTCTTCTTTTTCTCTATTGCCAATTTCTTCCGCAGATCTGTGCTCTTCTCTTTTTCTAACTCAGTTGGGGCATTACTTTCTCCATCCGTAATCATTGGGTTTGTATTTGTGCTGGCTTGCAGTGCCCCGGAGCACATCTATTCAATGTCATCGTGGGTTGGCCGTAGCTTGTGGGCATCATAGAACGCCATTTCTAGAAGGGGAAGTAGTCTTTTTGACCCACTCTGCTTGAAGTACAACTTCTCGCCCTTCTACGCCAGAATGCCCATGCCGATTAGGGACTTGACTTCTATTCTTTGTTGTCCCTCCATTTATTTATATTTCAGGACTTCTCCTTCGTCCATTAGGTATTTGGTAATCTGTGTTATCTGGCCTCCCATGCAATATGCAGAAGTTCTCTTTGCGTCCCCTCCTACATCTGCTGATAAGTGCTTGATTAATATCTTCCCGATATTAACCGGATTTCTATTGATCATTGACCAGATGAGGAGTAGATCTCCCTTGCTAACTGTTCCTATTTCTGACCTCATGTAGATAGTGTAGGCAGTGATTTTCTGCATTGTATGAATAAAGCATGATGTGATCAACGAGGCCTTAGAGTTCTTTGAGTTGTGCTCCTCCTCCCCAGTCAACTCTTCCCATATTTGGTTGCTCTCATAGGTTTATGCTTCTCTTTCACTTGAGGCGGCGGAGCAGGCTTTGGCTTGTTCCTCTATCTCAGTAAAAATTTTGTTTAGCATTGCTTCCGTGATTATGTGAGACTCACCTCCTAACCTCACTTGTAGTTTATAGTCTCCACTTTCTACCCTTCTTTGTTCACTAGTGGTAGCAACCTTCTTTAATGAAGAAAGGAATTCTGTGGTCAGCTTCTTGTAGGATTTCACCTCTGGTGTGCATAAGGTGCGTAAGTTTGCACCTTCTAGGAATTTCACCGTCCTGTCATAGATTCCCATTTTTTTGAAATCTTCTACGTCCAGGTAACAGGTAGGGCAGAACTCCTTGTTTTGGTACATCCAGTTGTAGGTAGACTGGTGCACGACGTTCTTGGGCACAAATGGGGGTTCTCCGAATTTTGCAGGTATCTCCCCCATGACCTCCTTGGACTTTCTTTCCTCCTCCTTAGCTGGTTTCTCATGAACCACTGGCTTCACCTTCTTGCTGCCCTTGGTTTCGCGGTCGTGGTTAACGTCGCGGTCGTAGTATTCTCCTTGTTTTGGGCAGGTCGCGATATAGGGGACCACAACTTTGAGTATCATTCTTTTACACCGTGACCCGCGGTGGAACTGGTAGTCAGAGTAAACACCGCGGCCGGTGTTAGTCGCAGTTGTAGAGGCGATGACCACGAGCCGCGTTCTGTCTTCTTCCAACTATTCTGATTCCTCTCTCTATTCGTTAATCTATTCTTCATTTTTGCCGACAGTAGTTGTCCCATTATTAATGTTTTTAGGGTTTTTAATTATTATTTGCAAATTCCGCCATAAGGCAGTCAGGGTAAAAGGGAAACTTGGGCAATCCGTTGACGGTGCGACTTACGACCATCGAGAGATGAAATGAAAAGAATCGGTTCAGGTGATGTATTAAATTGAAGGTGACAAGGTGATTCGTTGATTTAGAAGTGCAAAAGGGGTTTTCCTATTACCTTTTCGATGGTTTCGACGGCGGAACCGAACACGGTGGGCACGACAATCGGCTTTGCTGTGGCGGTAGGTCATCCATTGCGGTCAGAGCGGAGGTTAGGGTTTATCTTAAACTCGGAAAAGCTAGGAGTGAAAAGAGTCTGAGAGATGAGAGTTTAAGGAAATATATACTAACGTAACCGCGACCAAACAATAAAAAATATGGTGGGGGGACCACGGTCGCGTGATCATAAGAAACAACTGCGGTCGTGGTATGCTATGAAGCACAATCGCGGTCACGGTTCTCTACTGATTCAAAGATGACCTCGGGTCGCGGTCGAGGTGCCTGGTAGCATGTACCGCGGGTCGCGGTCTTGTGTGATGCAAGTGCTATACCGCGACTGTGGTCCAGACCGCGATCAGATCAAAATAAAGGGCGTTTGCTTAGATAAATTATCAACTACACAAAAGAAGATGGATATGTACATTACTTAAAAGGGGAGAAAATTAAAAACACAAAGGGAAGAGAAAACAAGGCTTAAGAAAAAGTCAAAAACTTGGGTTGCCTCCCAAGAAGTGCTTTCTTTAAAGTCTCTTAGCTAGACTTCATAAATCTTCACTCCTTGGGTCCTGCAGTTGGGTGTGGAAACTCTTCATTCCTTCTCTCATTTGGCTGACCTGGTTTCTCCAAATTGATCTCATATCTTCGCACAAAGGCCTCAACTTCGTAAAATCTTTTTACCCTATGGCCATTAACCTTGAAAATCCTAGTTTTCTCTCCTTGAATCTCCATCATTCCTGATGGGTAAATCTTCACCACTGAAAAGGGTCATGATTATCTTGTTCTAAGCTTTTCGGGGAAGAGCCTAATGCTAGAATTGAAGAGAAGTACTTTGTCTCCTTCACGAACATCCTTGTTCTTTAGGTGGGCGTCATACCACACCTCAGTCCTTTATTTGTAGATCCTCGCATTTTTGTAGGCATGTAATCTCAGCTCCTTGAGCTCTTGTAGCTGCAAAAATCTTTTCTGTCCCGCCTTTTCTAGGTCCATATTCAGAAACGTGATCACCCAAAGGGCCTTATATTCGAGCTCCAAAGGTAAATGGCAGGACTTTCCATAGATTAATCTATATGGCGTCATGCCTATAGGTGTCTTATAAGTAGTTCTATAGGCCCAGAGAGCATCGTCAAGCTTCATGGACTAGTCCTTTCGAGTGTGGCTAACTGTCTTTTCTAGAATCTTCTTAATCTTCCTATTAGATACCTTTACTTGTCCCGAGGTTTGAGGGTGATAGGGTGTAGCAACTTTGTGCTTTACCCCATACTTCTTTAATATCACTTCAAACTGCTTCTCTAGAAAATGTGATCCCCCATCGCTTATGACAGTGTGAGGCACTCCTAAGCGTGAAAAAATGGTTTTCTCGAATATCTTGATCACATATTTGGAATCACAAGTTTGGGTTACTACGATCTCTACCCATTTCGACACGTAGTCAACAACCACTAAAATGTACTGATAACCTTTTGACTTTGGGAAAGGACCCATGTAGTCTATCCCCCAAACATCAAAAATTTCTACTTCTACCCAGTCGGCCATAGGAATCTCGCTCCTTTTACTGATATTGCCGGTAAGTTGGCATTCCTTGCAAGCTTTGACAAAAGATATTGTGTCTTTGAACATGGAGGGCCAGTAAAACCCAGATTGAAACACTTTTGCAGCTATCCTTTCTCCACTATGATGTCCTCCATACGATGAAGAATGGCATTCTTTTAGGATCAACGTGACTTCCTCCTCTGGTATACACCTTCGATACAAATTGTTAGAACACCTCTTAAATAGCAGTGGGTCGTCCTAGTAATGTTCTTAACATCGGAGAAGAGCATCTTTTTCTGGTTGTATGTTATGTCCGGCAGAAGCTGACCACAAGCCAGATAGTTACAGATATCTGCAAACCATGGCAGACTTGGCTCGTCAGACTGAGCCATTGATAGGGCTTCATCAACATAGTTGTCATTTACGGGCAACTGATTCTCTTCATCACAAACTATTCTTGACAGGTGGTCTGCGACCACATATTCTTTTCCTTTCTTATCAATGATTTCATGATCAAATTCTTGTAACAACATGGCCCACCTTAGCAGTCTTGGCTTTGTGTCCTTCTTTTGCATCAGATAACGTATAGCCCCATGGTCAGTATAGACCTTTACCTTGGCCCCTATAAGATATGATCTGAATTTGTCGAATGCGAAGATAATTGCCAACATCTCTTTTTCCGTGGTGGTGCAATTCACTTGGGATTCATCTAATGTGCGGATGGCGTAACATATGACGTGGTGCTTTCGATCTTTTTCTATCCTAGGACTGCACCTATGGCATAGTCACTTGCGTCATACATTATTTCAAATTGTAGCTCCCAGTCTGGAGCCTGTAGAATTGGTGCAGAGGTCAATGCCTCTTTTAGGGTCTCAAAAGCTTTTAAACACTTATCATCGAACTCGAACACTGCATCCTTAATCAGTAGATTCAAAAGCAGCTTTGATATTTTTGAGAAGTCTTTAATGAATCTTCTGTAATACCCAGCATGGCCCAGGAAACTCCTTACTCCTATCACTAACATTGGTGGCGGGAGTTTGGAGATGGTCTCGATCTTGCTAAGATCCACCTCAATACCTTCCTTGGAGATCTTCTGCCCTAGGACGATGCCACTTCGAACCATAAAGTGGCATTTTCCCAGTTTAGGACAAGATGCTTCTCCTCGCATCTTTTCAGAACTAAAGATAAATTTCTCAGGCAGGCATCAAAGTCAGTTCCATAAACTGAGAAATCATCCATAAATACTTTGACTATTTCTTCTAGAAAGTTTGAGAACATAGAAATCATGCAATGTTGGAAAGTTGCCGGAGCATTGCATAAGCCGAAAGGCATCCACCTGAAGGCATATGTTCCATAGATGCATGTGAATGTCATCTTCTCTTGATTTTCGGGGTGGATCAGGACTTCATAGAATCTGAAGTATCCATCTAAAAAGCAGAAGTAATCATGATGGACAAGTCTTTCTAAGACTTGATCAATAAATGGTAAGGGGAAATGGTCCTTCTTTGTGGCCGAATTCATCTTTCTATAGCCGATGAACATTATCCAGCCTGTGACCTGATAACACCAAATTTTGTGATGTTTTTGGCCCTTATTTCGTTATCATATCTGCCCTTTTAAACTGTTTTCCTCTCCTTTTTGTCATGTTTTGGCATAAACAGGCCACACAACGCTCTTAACTAAATATTATCATCTTTTGCAGAGTTTTCCTTGATTTTTAACTCATTTATCAGCAAAAAAAGCCCATCCCGACCCACAAACGTGTTCCACCTGCATCGGCCTTCCTACCAACCAGCGGCCGATACGCTCATTGCCTGACCGGGCAGCACGATACACTGCTGCACGACATGAGGGTGCCGCGCAAGAGGAAGCGGACGAGCGACACACCATTCACCCGACAAGGAGCTGGACTCACCACGACCGCTAAAGCGTGTCGCGCGATACATGCTACTCACCGGCAGGCGCCACTCGTCACGATGACCGACAACCCGACATCCTTGTGCCAGGCGATACACATATCAGGCACCCCTGAATCCGCGATAATAAGAGCTGATGAAGAACATGTGGCGTCTGGAGCACCATAACTTCCCCCAACCGTTGCCTATAAATAGCAGCTACAAGACTCCGATGGGACGGGTCAGAATTTCTTGAAAGCCAACTTGGGAAAGCATCTGGAGCTAGCGTGTCGTGCCTCAGGGTGTATCGGGCAATACTAGGGGATCATTTCCCCATCCGGAGAGGGAGGGAATGGTTCACTTAGGGTCGGCCCCAGGCATCAATGTAGGCCGATATCGGCCAACAAGGACGCCTGATGGGAGTAGCCGATACTGGAAGCAACACTCTGGTCCGACACGATACCAAGCCCGATACGTATCACCAGTCACAGCGTGTCGCCCGAGAGGGTGCCGCCTGACATAATCATATCGGGCATGGGCACCCCGCACGATACATCCGCCCGTCATGAGCGTGCCGCCCGAGAGGGTGTGCCGTCTGACACGGGTGTATCGAGCAAGGCTCCCGCCCGATATCAGGTTGGGGAGTCTGCTGCTGCCTGTCGGCCTTCTAAATCAAGAAGGCGACATTTATCTTTACTTATTTCAGTCATTTACTTTCTTTACTTATGCAATGTAATCAGACCCTTTTATGCTAATGGAATTAAAAGAGTTTTAATTATCTGCTGCTTTATGTTTGGTCCCTTTTGTTGGATGATTGCTATGTTTAACATCTGAACTCTAGCTTGTACGCTTGGATCGCATTTCGATTAGATACCGAATCATGTTTTCCCGTTGCAACAGCCTCGAGAGAGGTGTTGTGGCTCTAGTGTTTGGTCCGATACTGGATTACTGGATCAGAGTTGCTTTAGTAATCTTTCCACTCTAACTTAAGTCCAGCAACCTCGAGAGGGGTGTTGATGCTTAGTTAGAGGTACCCTCTTCGAGAGGAGAGGTACAAGATGTTTTCTGTTGCCGCTTGTTTTACTGAAGTTTTCTCCTTAGTTCCTTACAAAAGAAATAGTGTTATCTCTCTGTTTCCGTAGCACAAAAACCCTAAAAACTGATAAATGCTTAAAACCTTATTTTTCCTCGTAACTCCAATTAGAGATAGATCCCCTTTGTTTTATCGATCTTAGCCTATTGTTCCCTTCGGGAATTTTATCATCTCCTTACCCTTACCAGAGTGTAACGTGTCGATTCCACATTCTCAACACTACCACCCTTGTCCCTGTGTTCGACCCCGTATATCTACTTCGACCCCGTAAACAAAGTTGCGGGAGCCTAGAAGGTTTTGGGTTATAAATTTAAAAGTCTGACTACTTCAAATCCGCCTCCACTTTTCGGACGCGCGATTTAGGCCGGTCAACTTTTTGGCGCCGTTTCCGGGGACAAGGCAAAATGGTACTGTTGATGAACCCGAATCCACTAACTACACTCCAGTGCCTCAAGCTTAGAAATGAGCTTGATAGCACTCTCTTTTCCCTTTTTTATATTTTAACTTGAAATGAGTAATTTGTATTGTTAATAACAGATTTTCTAACTTGATATTATACACTATTCAGGTGCTCAGAAGGAAGGCTTTCTGCTAACTTGAGCATCAACATCATCAGACATGCCGCCTCGTGTTGAACCACCCGTTTTAGAAAGTGAGGGACACGCGAGAGCTAGACCCCACTCACCTCCGCCTGAAGACAATGACCGCTATAATGGAAATGATCAGCCTGAAGAACCCGATACAGAGCAGTTTGAGGACAATCATCACCGAGATAGACGTCGTCATCACCAGAGGCACAGGAGGAATCAAAATAATCAAGAACAACACCATGGAGGCAGCGACAACGACAATTCAAACGAAGAGGAAAAGACCCTAAGGGAGTTAGCTTCCACCAAGGCTAACAATTCCAGATGTCCTGTTGTCATCTCGAGATTCAATGCAGCCAACTTTGAGCTAAAGCCATCAGTCATCTCCATGATCCAAAACAAAAGCTTTAGAGGGAGTTCGAAGAATGACAATCCCTATCACCATTTGGATGCTTTCAAAAACATATGCGACACCATCAAGATGCGGGGAGTTCCCTAGGAGGTAATCTATTGCAAGGGTTTCATCTTTTCTTTGGAAGATAAGGCTCTATCATGGTACCTGGGGTTGCCCCACCAAGATCTGAATGGATGGAGTGCACTGGCGGATGCCTTTGTGAACAAGTTCTATCCTACTGGGAAGACTGTCCGGAATAGACAGAGGATTACATCTTTCATGCAAAAGCCAAACGAGAATCTCCATGATGTCTGGGAACGATATCAGGAATATCAGAGGAACTGCCCTCATCACAACTATAAGAAAGGTTTCTTGATAAATACCTTCTACAATGGTCTAACCCCTGAGGAAAGGGTTTCACTAAATGCAGCAGTAGGCAGTGATTTCCTGGGGAAGTATCTGAGCAGGTCTGAGAAGATCATCAAGAACATGGCCGAGTTGCAAGCCGACACAGACTATGATAGATCAGACAGGGGACAAGCTAAGAAGGCTAGTGAAGGACCTTCTTTTGAATCCAAGACTCTGGAGACTATTACCTCTCAGATCCAGAGGATATCAACTGATGTAAAGTAGCTGAAAGAGTCCAGTGGAAAGGAAAAGAAACAAGTCGAAAAGGTAATGAAATGTGTCACCTGTGGAGAAGGTGGACATGGGGTAGATGATTGTATCTACACCCGAACTGAAGAGTCGAGCGAAAGTGACTCCGAAGCTGAGGAGACTGAGAATGTCTCTTTTGTAAATTTCAAAAGGCTAGATCATCCTGGTTTCAGTTATGGCAACAAAGATGCAGCTGAAAACTCGCATCAGCTGCATAGCTCCACCAAGCCACCTCAAGCTTTCAAGAAAAGAGGAGGACAAAGTCAATTCATCAGAACCACTTCCTTCTAGTCAAATAAAGGAAATTTCCAAGGACAAGGTAAGTACCAAGGTCGCCAAGCGACGAACACCATTCAAGGACAAGGTCAAGCCAAGGAACAGGGTCAAGACAAGGTTTCGAACCAACCAGACTTAGTTGGGCAGTTGTTTGATTTTATAAAGAGACAAGATACCATCAATAACCATCTGGTATAGAGTGCTCTTTCAAACTCAGGAATTCTGAATTCAATGTAGGTCCAGATGGTGGATATGTAGACGCATCAACGTCAGATTGATCAACAGTTGACCCAGATGGCCGAATTGATAAAGAACCCCTCGGGTAAAATACCCTCCAACACCGAAACTGCCAAAAAGGCAGGGCTGTGATAAGAAAGAACGGAGATCGACTTGCAAGATATGGATACTGTTGGAGGCGAAAAGTAAAGGACCTGGACCTGTCAAGCTGGCGACGCAAACTACAGCGCTCCTCGGGAGGTAGCCCGAGATTTTATTTTTTCTAGAATAGAATGTTATTTACTTTCTTGCATAAAAAACATTATGAACATTTGGACTGTAATAAGGCCCGAGTCAGTGTATGCGCCACGTGTGCTGACTCTTCTGTTTTATGGGCCACCACTCTGTTTTATGCGCATTGATGAGTAATACTATCTGAGGCTAGGTACTTAACCTTAGGCCAATGATGTTTTACCCATCAATCACTTTTTCCTCCACCTTATCTTTGATTTTTTTCATCTAGATTTTGTTCTGAAGACCGTGTATCAGGAAAGTATCCCCCTTTCCTGATCGTATCAGGCATCAGCTCAAACGGCATGTGGAATGTGCTCGTCTCGGGAATTACCTACCTCAACAGTCGACACGCATTCCAGATTTACCTGTTTTACCCCCGGTTGGGATTGCTATAAATAGTACGAAGGTTTTACCGTATCGAGCTACTGCATTTACTCTTCCAGCTACCCATATCGTGCAGTAATTCCTCCGTTTGCTCATGTGTCATCCAACTAGCTTCTGCTTTCGTGTCACGTAGAAAGCTTAAGAAAACAAAAGGTATAGCCTGACAGCCCGCTTGTCTGACATGAGCTTCTTGTCGCGCACAGCGTATCGAGTTAACGGCTTAACTGATTTTCCTTGTATCGCCCAACACGTGTGTCACGCGACACACCTTTAACACACACTTGCCCGATACCTTATATCGGCCGATAACCGTGTCACCCATCCTTATGCCGCCTCACTTGTTCTTGTTGTTGGGCGACATATTTTTCCATCACGCGACCGTATCGCCCGACACACCCGTGTCAGGTGACGGGTATGACGTGCAACTGTTTATCCACATCGTCCAGTTTTGTATTGCCTAGTGTGTTCTTTTGATGGACGGCTTCCGGACATCCTATAGGGCATAAACCTACGGTGATTTTTGAAGGCTTCGTATCGACCGACACAAGCGTATCGGGCAAGCATCATATCGCCCTTTATTAAGACTCGATACGGTGGTGTCGGGTAGCTTTTGTATTAGGCCAAATTTTATCATGCAGTCAGTTTTTCCCTTAAAAATGCCGGTATCCATTTTAAGTTTGCCTACTTAAATATCAGAACAATTAATTGATCTTGTTTAATGATGACAAAGATGGCCCATACAAAGCAAACCGTCATTCGAGTTGACGAACACGGCAGAAGGATCGACACTGAGGCCACAGCTGAAGCAACAAATGTCGGGCAGAAACACCCGAATCCTGAGACAGCTGGGCCATCAACCGCTGAGAAGAGGGTAAGAACGAAAGAAGTGACGGCTCCAACAACAGCTTCAACGACAACGACAGAACCCATGGATCACACACCAGGAAGGTTTGTTCCTAGAGATAGTGAGAATGGATGCCGGTACTCAGAGTTGGCAACAAAAATATACAGGCCGAGTAGATTCTGCCACCAGTCTTCCTTCATTCAAATGGGTATTTTTGAAAGATTGGATAATGTCCTCGTAGCAGCAGGACTGAGGAAAATCTGCCTCAGCCGCTCCGCCTCCTACACCAAACTCACAAAGGAGTTCATGTCGTCTCTACACTGAGTGAAGAATACACCTGAGGACGTTGAAGAATATGGAGGAGCAGACAGACTGCAAGGGCGGCTGTACAACTCGGAGCACTTCATGTCCGAAAAGTTGCTCAACGAGATCTTCTCTTCCAGCGAGGGGGAGAAGAAACTGCTGAATAACAGTGAAAGGATCACCGAAGGAGACATGTTCAACCCCATGGAGCTCTGGAAGAGGCTGATCGGAGAGTCATCATACAAGCCAGGAAGCAAGGTGGTGGCAGTGCACTCCTGTTTCTGGAGGATAATGCACAAGCTGGTAGCATGCCTGCTTTTCAGCAAAAACGAGTCCAGCAATGTCTACACCGAAGAACTCCACCTAATGTGGCACATGATGGAGGGCAAGGTGATCAATCTGGGGAATTTCTTACTGAACAACTTGCACCCGATAAAGGATGCCACCAAAGAATACTGCATGGGTGGCATCGTCAATCTGATCGTGGTCGGGTTAGGATACCCGAGGGAACCGCAAAGTCTTTTGAGGACTAGGGGCGATGAGTTGATCGATCTCAAGTACCTCATGAGGGCCGACATCATAAAGAAGGAGGGGAGAAGCTTTTTCTACAAATTCGTGAGGATAAACACCCTCCTTCCACTCCCTCACTGCACCACCTATGACGCAGAAAAGTTGGTCTTCACCGCAGCAGAAATCGAAGCTGTGGCGGTAGAAGCAGCTTACGCCGCCACCACCGACATTCAAGAAAGGGCGGCTACGAGAAGAGAATCAATCCCTCTCGACCCAAGGTAGGATAAAGCTTCGATGACCTCTTCCGAGCCAGCCGCCATTCCAGAGCCACCAACGACAGTAGTTGATAGAGCTATCGTCACTCCTGCTATCCCAGCCATGATAATGACAATACCTGCCATGGCTGAAGAAGAACCGGAAATCGTCGAGGTTGCCGCGACAATCGGGGCAGAAACAACAGTACAAGCCCCGGAGGGAGCTGTCGCGGAAGAGATAGCTACAACTCCCGAAGCTTCTGTGATGCCTTTAGAGGCAGAAGAAGAAGCACAGCTGGACGCTAGTAATAAGGTGTTCACCGAGATCCTTGAGATGGAGCTTGGAACTGCACAACTAACGCCGACACCGCCACCAGTGTCCCCTATAGCAGCTGCTGAAGAGATCGCCGACAACGTAGAGGTGGAGTAGCATCCACCCACACCGCGACCTTCTCCACCACGATAAAAAGGCGAGGCAGTGATGACCGCAATGGCGCAGACGCCTCACCCAGCCACATCCACCTCGCAGACAATCGAGATAGGTTCTACCTCGTCGGGTAGACCCTCGCGCGAGAGGAGTATCACGGGGATGAGAGGGAGATCTGCAAGAGCCCCTCCGTCGCTCGGAAAAATGCTGGGGAACAAACTCGACCACTTGCGGGAGGTAACAGAAAGCCACTCGGCTACATTTACTTCTCTGACCCACAAGTTTTTATTTTTCGAGCAGAGGCTGAATAGCTAGGAACGGGAACTGCTGACTCTAGTTGGCCTTCCTAGCCAACTAGAGGAACTCAACGCCACGCTTCATTAGGCCCTCCAGTGCCTTGACGTGATCGAGGAGAGGCTGAACAAGGGAGATGACCATCCACGCTCAAGGCAGCCGAGAAGGTCTCCTTCGCCTCCTAGATTAGGCTCTCAACCTTCCTCGTTAACAGCCTCCTCAAGATCATCGTCCTCTTTCTCCTCCAGCATGCCATCCCCAACGCCCGAGGAAGGTACACCACAAAGATCGGCCAACGGAGCTCCACCAGGATAGGAGAGCTCCCGTGGTCTGAAAGAAACAGCTCCCTCAGTCCCCCTAGACGAATCTGAAGATGATAATGAAGACATCAGCGTCGGGGGGACTCTTCTGATGAATCAGAGGGAGAGGGGGGACATCTGTGCCGCCAATGAAAGGCACCCCCCAGAGGAAGACGCTCGACGGAAGATGAATTCTTTGCACTGTCAGAGTTGCCTTCTTTCGAGATGACCGACTTCAACAGAAGGGTCATCGGCTACCTGACGATCAGGGACCGGAAATTGCTGAACAAGGTCCTAAGGTCGTAGGCAGATGAAGAAGACATCGTTTGGAGCGACGACTACTTCTCCGTACGACGGGGAGCACTCAGAAGCATTTTCCACTCGCCAGCCATCGTCGGAAAAAGCTTGTTCAAGGTCCTAGAAGGTGCAATGATAGAGAACATCAGCACCGGGACAGGTCGGAGTACAGTATACAATGCCACCCCGACCTTGGCAAGAAGGCTGATGATGGGAATGCCAGACTCCATTACGGTGGCCAACATGCTGCAACACATCGAAAAGCACAACACAAACATCGTGTTGGCCCCGTATAAGCACCGGAACATGTGGTTTCTGTGCGTGGCAGATCTCCAGAATCACGACATCCAGCTGCTCAGCTACTGCAACAAGGAGGTGCCACGCTCAGGGCATATCTTCAGCCGCCCAGAAGACAAACATCTCAAGCTTCTACCACTGCGTCTTCTGCGAGCCATCAAGCAAGGAGTCCAACGTCACGACATCATTTGGAACTTATTCTCTATCAGAGACTTCCCCGTCTAAACAGAAGAGGGAAGCAGAAATAGCGCCTTCATCGTCTTACGTGCCATGGAGTTGCTCAACATATTCAGATACATAAGGCATCTCCAGGGCCAAAACTTTTACCACCTCAGGATCCTATACGCCCTACTGCTGATCAAAGACGGGCACTATTTCTGAGATGCAGGGCTACCAGAGAGGCTACTGAACAGTAATCAAGAAGACGAATCTTCACAGCCTAGCAGCACTCCAGAGAAAGAAGCTGAGATGGAAACTGACATCTACGAAGCAGGCAAGTAGTTAGAGATCCTGCGAGAAGTGCACAGATTTGAAAACCCTGCTTCGCCTGAAACATCAGAAGGATTGATCAACAATTTCAACCTCTTCTCGTGCTCTACACTCACGCAGGAGCATGTTAATGAAATTCTTCTGAAATTAGCCGATTCTACCTCGACAGATGTCATCTACGAGGCAGGCAATGTCATAGTCCCGGTTGATGACTTAAGGGACATGGTAAAAGATGAAGGATGATTGGCGATATCTGTGGTGGCCGCCTACATCTAGACACTAAAAATGAAGTTCGAACATGCATACATTGATCATCCAATGCTGTTCAACGACATCTGCCTCGCTGATGAAATAGGAGCAAAACAATCGTTTCTGGCAGAGTTGGAGCATAGGGTTTGACACACAATCTTCCTGCCCATCCTGCGTTACAACCACTAGACGCTCCTGACGATGTACACTCACCAACGAGCAAGAATATTCTACAACAGGTCGGACAACAACAAAGATCATCCAGTACAGTGTACATCAACATCGTTGACATCCCTCGAGCGCTTAGTATGAAAATACTACGATGAGGTGGCAACACTAATACAACCATTCCTGGAGACGGCAGCAAGCAAATGGCATGAGCTTTAGTTCTGCCACCGCAGTCCACAACAAATTCCTCTATCCAACGACTGCGACATCTTCATCTTGGAATGGATATCAAATGAAGCGACACATGACCAACTCCACCACATCGACTACTACAACAAATGAGGAGAATATGTGTGGGATCTTCTATCTGGCGCAGGCGTGCTCACCAGCTAACCCTCACTGGGTTAACATTACCCTACCTTATCTACTTCACAACTCTGGGGCAGAGTGTTGAGTAAGTTGGGGGGGTACCATGTACCAGTGTGGGAGGTACAAAAATTCAAAAATTTTCTTCAAACTCCATACCTTTTGTTCTTCTTGTTATTTTTCTTTAACATGTGTACATATACATATACATGATCATTTAAAGATTGTGCCAAAAAAAAATTTATTTTGTATCCACACATATGTACAAAGACACTATATAGTAAAAACCTGATACGACTCCTTGCCGGTTTGTTTTCTATGTGTCCGAGGAGATGCAAGTTTTGTTATGTCTTTCTAATAATGCAACCTCAAATGACAAAAGACTACGACTTTTCACGCCAAAAATTGCAAAAAATAATCTTGCAACAGCTAAGAGACGTGTATGCAGAAGGAAAAAGCTGCCCAAACATCAAAAAAAATTCCTCTTGTTTTCCCTTACCCAACAAAAATCCCAAAAAAAGAGAGAACAACCTTATGAGAGTGAATAAAAGCATGAGAGTTGTGCCAAATGAAAAGAATATATATATATACACACACTTGTTTTCCAAAAGTACCCATCTTTAGACATGGTAGATCCGGGGTAGTGGTACGTAGGATGTGAAATCACTGCTCTAAAGCCTACTGGCTTGGACTGCAGGGACCACTCGCCCGCTAACGGACCCGTACCTAGATGGACTGATGGGAAACAAGAAAAACCCAAAAAGCCTTAATCCTACCAAAACACACAACTTTCTGCCCCCAAAAGCTGTTTGGTGTGAAAGCTAACTTCGAATCATGCACCCAAGTCTCGCTGAAGCTGTAGAGAAATTTTTTGCTTAAATAAGGCAGGAGAAATAAAGTCTGTTGTTCATGGTCGGGCCGCATTCTCTGTGAGACATCTCAATGCTCGCTCAAACCCATGGTCTGAAAACTATACCGGTCAAGAAGAAGCATCACAAAACAAAGTTTAAAGATTGATTGAGGACAATCAAAATGCTTAGTTTGGGGGAGTTGATAACACCAAATTTTGTGATGTTTTTGGCCCTTATTTCGTTATCATATCTGTCCTTTTAAACTATTTTCCTCTCCTTTTTGTCATGTTTTGGCATAAATAGGCCACACAATGCTCTTAACTCAATATTATCATCTTTTGCAGAGTTTTCCTTGATTTTTAACTCATTTATCAGCAAAAAGGCCCGTCCCGGCCCACGAACGTGTTCCACCTGCATTGGCCTTCCTGCCAACCAGCGGCCGATACACTCACTGCCCGACAGGGCAGCACGATACACTATCGCGCGACACGAGGGTGCCGCGCAAGAGGAAGTGGACGAGTGACACGCCATTTACCCGACAGGGAGCCGGACTCGCCACGACCGCTGAAGCGTGTCACGCGATACAGGCTACCCACCGACAGGCGCCACTCGTCACGATGACCAACAACCTGACATCCTTGTGCCGAGCGATACACATATCGGGCACCCATGAATATGCGATAATAAGAGCTGATGAAGAACATGTGGTGTCCGAAGCACCATAACTTCCCCCAACCGCTGCCTATAAATAGCAGCTATAGGACTTTGATGGGACGGGTCGGAATTTCTCAAAAGCCAACTTGGGAAAGCATCTGGAGCTAGCGTGTCGTGCCTCAGGGTGTACCGGGCGATACTAGGTGAGCACTTCCCCATCCCGAGAGGGAGGGAATGGTTCACTTAGGGTCGGCCCCGGGCATCGCTGCAGGCCGATATCGGCCAACAAGGACGCCCGATAGGAGTACCCGATACTGGAAGCAACACTCTCGCCCGACACGATACCAAGCCCGATACGTATCACCACTCACGGCGTGTCTCCCGAGAGGGTGCCGCCTGACATAATCATATTGGGCATGGGCACCCCGCACGATACATCCGCCCGTCATGAGCGTGCCACCCGAGAGGGTGTGCCGCCCCACACGGGTCTATCGGGCAAGGCTCCCACCCGATATCGGGCTGGGGAGTCTGCTGCTGCCTGTCGCCCTTTTAAATCAAGAAGGCAGCATTTATCCTTACTTATTTCAGTCATTTATTTTCTTTACTTATGCAATGTAATCAGAGCCTTTTATGCCAATGGAATTAGAAGAGTTTTAATTATCTGTTGCTTTATGTTTGGTCCCTTTTGTTGGATGATTGCTATGTTTAACATCTGAACTCTAGCTTGTACGCTTGGATCGCGTTTCAATTAGCTACCGAATCGTGTTTTTCCGTTGCAACAGCCTCGAGAGAGGTGTTGTGGCTCTAATGTTTGGTCCGATACTGGAGTATGAGAGTGCCCTGGATCGGAGTTGCTTTAGTAACCTTTCCACTCTAACTTAAGTCCAGCAACCTCGAGAGGGGTGGTGATGCTTAGTTAGAGGTACCCGCTTCGAGAGGAGGGGTACACAGTGTTTTCTACTACCGCTTGTTTTACCGAAGTTTTCTCCTTTGTTCCTTACAAAAGCAATAGTGTTATCTCTCTGTTTCCGTAGCACGAAAACCCTAAAAACTGATAAATGCTTAAAACCGTATTTTTCCTCATAGCTCCAATTGGAGATAAATCCCCTTTGTTTTATCGATCTTAGCCTGCTATTCCCTTGGGGAATTTTATCATCTCCTTACCCTTACCTGAGTGTAACGTGTCGATTCCGCATTCTCAACACTACCACCCTTGTCCCTATGTTCGACCCCATATATCTACTTCGACCCCGTAAACAAAGTTGCGGGAGCCTAGAAGGTTTCGGGTTATAAATTTAAAAGTCCGACTACTTCAAATCCGCCTCCACTTTTTGGACGTGCGATTTAAGCCAGTCATGACCGTTCTCATGGTGACTTCATCACCATTATTTCCCTTCACCACAATCATTCCATCCTTCTTGGGTACTATGTGAATGGGGCTCACCCAGTTGCTATCGCTTATTGGTTATATGATCCCCACATCACATAGTTTCAATATCTCCTTCTTGACAACTTCCTTCAGCATTTGGTTCAATTTCCTTTGGGGCTGCACCAACAGTCTTACTGACTCTTCTAAGTTTATCCTGTGCATGCACAGAGCTGGGTTCAGTCCCTTGATATCTTCAACCGAATATCTTATAACTCTTTTATGCTCCCTCAACTCTTCTAGGAGTCTTCCTCATTGTTCTTCTGTTAGGTTAGCATTGATGATCACGAGATTCCTTCTTTCTTCATCTAGGAACTTGTACTTAAGCCCTTCGGGTAGTGGCTTTAGTTCCAGCTTTGGCTTTAGAGTTTCCGACTCTTCGTTAGACAGTTTCAAAGAAGCGTACATTACCATTTCTATTACTTCTTCTTCATCACTAAGACTCTCTTCATCTTGGTTGAGGTAATTTAGAATTTTGACCACTTCGGGGTCTTCCATCAGAGGATTTGGGCTGTTTAAGGCTCTCATAAGTGGGTCCACAATAGCTTTCTCTTCTTGAATTTCTTCACAATACTGGTTGTAACTATCCATGAAGTAGACTGACTCTGAAAGAGATGGCCCCTTCATAGCATCTTTCACTTTGAAGTCAATGTGGTCACTCCTGACCCGAAGGGTTATAACGCCTTCTGTGACATCTATTAGGGCTCTTCTAGTGGCTAGAAAAGGTCGTCCAAAGATTATCGGACACTCAGGGTCCTCTACAGTATCTATTACGACAATATCACAGGGTATGAAGAACCGTCCCACACGGATTGGAACGTCTTCCACTATACATAGTGGTCTCTTGAAAGTGTTATCAACTAGTTCAATTCTCATACTTGTCTTGACCATGCCAATCAATCCTAGTCTCTATGCAAGGCTTAGGGGCATCAGACTTATGTTGGCTCCCAAATATGCCACTCCCTTTGTTTCGACATTGTCTCCAACACAAAAGGGAATGTTAAAGGCCCCTGGGTCTTTCTTCTTGGCAGGTAGTTCAACCTGAACAAATGTACTGGACATGTTTGCTAGGTGTACAATTTCAATGTGGTTTCCCCTTCTTCTCTTCATTATGAGGTCCTTGAAAAACTTAGAGTAAGTCGACATCTCTTCTAAAGCATCCAGAAATGGGACATCTATATGCAGTTTCTTTACTGCCTCTATGAACTTTTCATATCTCTTCTTTAGGTGGGCCTTGATAAACTTGTATAGAAATGGGATTCTCGGTGCATATGGGATTTTCTTCATAAAGATTTCTTCTACAGGATCAGGATTCTCGGGAGAGCTATATGCAGTTTCTTTACTGCCTCCACTTTTCTCACAGCTTCCTTCAGCAAGCTTCTCCCTGTCAGCAGACTTCTCAGAAGAAACTTCCTTTTCCTGTTGTGGTTCCTCAACTTTTTCTTCTTCTTTGTCATTTCCTATTCCAGAATTGATCAATGTCCTCCCTGATCGGAGGGTTGCCATTTTTGTAGTCTTGGTGTTTGACGAGATCTTTCCTGAGGGGTTCTTTACTAGCTCAACCAACTACGCGAGCTGGTGGTCTATCTGGCGTTGATGCATATGCATATATGCCATCTGGACTTGCATCGTAGTCAGGATTCCAGAGTTATCTAGGGCACTTTGTGCTAGCTGATCGTTCACAGTAGCTTGCCTCTTAGCGAAATCGAATAGTTGAGTTTTTAAGTCAGGTTGGCCGTTATCTTTTTCCTGACCCCGTCCTTGACCTTGGGCTTGACTTGGCCCTTGACTTGGTCCTGCTGCTTGCTGAGTTTGGTTCCTGCCTTGCACTGAGTAGTTATTCTTGTTCGTCTGGTAATTGGTTGTTCGAGTGTACGATGCTTGTCCTCTCCTCTTCTCAAATTCTGGTGGTTGCTTTTGTGAATTTCCTAGCCAGTGTGAATTCTCGCCCGCATCCTTGTTCCCATAGCTGAAACTAGGGTGATCTGGCCTCTTAAAGTTGGCATAGGAAACATTCTGCATAGACTCTTCTTTGCTTTCACTGTCTTCACTCTCTTTAGGTATGGTGTAGATAAAATTATTGACTCTGTGTCCTCCTTCATCACAGGAGACACACTTCATCACCTTCTCGGTGTGCTTCTTTCCCTTACCTCTAGTGTCCTTCAGCTGTTTAACATCAATTGCTATTTTTTGGATTTGGGCGGTTATAGTTTCTAAAGCCTTGGCTTCCATGAATGGTCCTTCAGATCCTATCTTTTTTGATGTGCTTCTATCATTTCTTTCATAGTCTACTCCTGCTTGGAGTGCAGCCTTGTTCTCTATAATCTTCATAGTTTTGTTTGGCTTTTTCCCCAAGAAGTCACTGCTTGTAGAAGCATTCAGAGATGTCCTCTCTGTATGGGTCAGCCATTATAGAAGGTAGTTACAAGGAACCCCTTACGATAGTTGTGGTGTGGGCAGTCTCTCAGGTATTGTTCATAACATTCCCACACCTCATCTGGGTTTTCCTCTGGCTTTTTTGTAAAAGATGTAATCTTCTGCATGTTACAGATGGTCCTCTCAGTAGGATAAAACTTGGTGACAAAGGCATCCACAAGGGGTCTCCACCCATCTATAGACTGGTGGGGGAGATTTAGATACCATGAGAGAGCCTTATCTTCCAAGGAGAAGTTGAAACCCATGCGGTAAATCACTTCTTGTGGGACACCCCTCATCTTAATGGTATCACATATGTTCTTGAAAGCATCAAGATGGTGGTACGGATTCTCTCTTGGATTCCCACATAAAGGCTTGTTCTGAACCATAGATATGACGGCTGGTTTTAGTTCAAAGTTTGCTCCGTTGAAGTTCAGTACAACGATCAGACATCTTGACTTGTTGGCTCTTGTTGCTGCCAACTCGCGAAGGGTCTTCCCTTCCTCATCGTCCTCGCTATCGCTGTTCTTGCAGTTGCGCTCATGGTTGTTATGGTTTCTTCTGTGCCTACGGCGATGACGACGATCCTCATAGTGACGGTCATCCTTACGACAATCATCTTCATGTCACTCTTCTCACTCTTCTTCTCATTCTTCATACTGATGACCGTCATTGTAATGGCCATCTCTATCTTCATCCATTCCAGGTGGAGGTGGGTGGTGTTCGTTCCTCACGTTCCGCTCATCTCCTGAGAGGGTAATGTCCACGTGAGGCGGCATGGCGAAAAGGAGTAAAGTCAATCAAGTTGCATCTTTTTGGGTGCCTGAATAGATTGTACAGTCAGGTTAGCAAATTGAATTGGTCCAAATGAACTATTCTACACAAACTTAGGTTAACAAACTTAAAGTAACTGTGCTATCAAGCTTATTGCTAAGATTGAGGCACATGAGTATAGTAAGTGGACTCAGGTTCTTAACATTGCCATTTTGCCTTGTCCTCGACAACGGTGCCAAAAAGTTGACCGGCCTAAATCACACGTCCAAGAGGAGTAGATTCAGAGTAGTTGCACTTTTAAAGAGATAACCCGACTCTCAGGCCCCCACAACAATAAATGGGGTCCAATGTAGTGATCGGGGTCGAACACCGGGACAAGGTTGACAGTGTTAAGTGCACGGAGTCTAGCACTCATATACTCCAGCCGAAGAGGGTATATAAAAGGTGTTCCCTAAGGAATGGTAGAACACAAACTAAAGTAGTTCAAAAGAAACAAGAACAACAAGGACAAAAGAAACAAAAGAAATAATATGAAACAAGTATATGGGAGGAAACCTGGGCTGGGGTTCACCTACTAAAGCATCTCACCAACATGCAACAACATCTCTCTTTATCTCATACTCTTACCAAGATTACAAGCAACCACTAAAAGTGTCTATTCCACTCTTTCTAAAGATGAGGATAGATATAAGTCTAAGGGTAGTCCCTCACTCGAGGTGACCATACATAAACCTCACAACAGAACATATGGTTTTAAAGCCTTAGCATTGCAACACTCTCGTGCATTCATACTACTCCATGTCACAAGATAAAGCAATATTACTCTTTCAAGATATCAATAATCAAACATTACAAGATGGTATCTAAGCATACAAGTGAAGCATTAAAATAGGTGCATGGATATAATCTTGATAATAATATGTATATTCAACAAAAAGAGACAATATACATGTTGGGAGAGCCTTAGTGGCTACTCCCAACCCAAGTTAAGGTGTTTAGCCGCTCATGCTTGCGGACAGCATAATGGCGTTACATAAATATGGATACATGAAGTCCCACGAAGAGAGGAGAGAAGTACAACAAGATGGAAATGATAGATCTAGAGAGAAGAGGCGTGGTACAAAACTATACTTCTTCAGATCTAGATATAATACGTGGATGGCACAGACGGTCTTCTTCTCTCGAAGGAGTCTTCATTTATAGGCACATTCCACCTACTTAGACTTAACCACAGTCACAATCTCGATTAAGTGAGGGGTGAGACTGCGGTCGCGGTCCGCTCTTTATTCATCTTACACCACGGTTGAGCTTAGTCACAACTTGGTGACGATCACGATCACGGTCTACTTGTACATTGCGTCAGGGCGGTCGAGGTTGAGGTCTTTCCACTCGGTCGCGGTTTGCAAGAAGTCATCAGCGACTGTGGTTTCCAAGCTGATCACGATCTATCTTGATCGCGGTCTGTATCCACACCGTGACCACTGGTCTATGTTTGAGGTGCATGTTCTGATCGCGACCATCCTTGAGGTTGCGGTTAAGCGATGATTGCGGTCTATAAACTAGCCGTGATCCTTCCCTGACGCCTGATGATCGCGATCTCTAGAGAACTCTAGAACCGCGATCACAGTTGAGATATAAGTGGACCTCGGTCATGGCCCCTGAACTGCGAACTGGGTTGTGAATGTTCCTGAAACCATGTAAGTGAGGCTTTAGTAAAAAAGATAGAAAAATTATGTGAAAATCCAACAAAAGATATACTAAAAGTGGTGTAAAATATATACAAAAAATACATAAAATAGAGTGTTATCGGTGGCTCATCTAATGCTTCAATGAATGGTGTCTCACTTGCTTTGGCCTTGCTTTCATCGACATGAGCTGGAACACATGGATGGTTGGGGCTTGCAAATGGAGTGTGAGGTGGAGCACATGGCATCCCATAATCAATAGGAGGTATCATAAAATCATCTTCGAAAATCTCAATCATAGTATCACCACTTCGCTGCCTTTGCTTTGCTTTATCAAACTTTCTTTGACTAGCAGGCTGCTCAAGAGATTTTCCACTCCTTAGAACTATCACAACATTCCTTGCTCATGGTGGAGAGGGGGAGCTAGTTGTGGATGTGGAGGAGGTGGATGTGACGCTTGGTGTTGAAATTGAGGTGGAGGGGAGAATTGAGGTTGGAAGGTGAATTGTTGAGAAATTGGTGGTGATGGAGAGGGAGGAGGAGTATAAGGCTTGGGATCACCTCAGAAATGGTATATGGGTTGTACTTGCATGGGAGGTGGACTATAGAAAACTTGTGAAGATGGCATTGGTCCACTTGCTTCATTGAAACTCAAGATGGGTTTTGAAGACAATTTTTCTTCTTGAAGAGAAATTATAGAAGATAGATGCTCTATCCTCTCCTCAAGCCTTGTCACAATCATTTGTATGACATCAAAGCTCTTCAACCTAAAGAGAACCTCTTCCTCAAACCTTGAGCTGTATCTTAGACTTTGTGGTTCCTAGTAGCTATAGGAGTGAGGTGTATTCTTTACTTCACCATTAAACTCAATAGCATTGACCGCATGGCAAGGAACATTTGTCACTTGGTTTTTCATGAATCTCACCATGTCACCAAGAATCTTCATCACTTGTAGGCTTGAGTCATTATGAGTTAGAGATGTCATATCAAAGACATAGCCACCATCATTCATCATGCTAGAAGCTCGGATTCTTGAACCTTATGCTAGCTGTTCATACAAGGGCCATATCTCCTCAGGTGGCCTATCCATGAAAACTTCTTCACAAGCATAATCTACTAAGGTTTGGCTCTTTTGAGATAGATTAGAGTAAAAGGTCTAAACAAGCTGCCACAAAGGGATCTCATGGTGTGAGCACTATCTCAACATCTTCTTAAATCTCTCCCAAGCATTTTGAAACTGTTCATTGCCCAATTGACTAAAACTTGTTATGACATGTAGCATTTGTGTTAACCTTTCTATAAAGTAGAATTGTCTTAAGAATGCATTCTTCATCACTTCCCAACTCATGATGTCCCTCCTTGAGTCATACCAATCTTTGGCTTTGTCTTTGAGGGAGAATGAGAACAAGGTCAACCAGATTGTGTCATTACTGACCATCTACATCCTGAAGGTGGGGCGTACTTTAAGAAATGAGTCCAAGTGCTTATAGGAGTTCCCACTCTCTGAGTCGTAGAAGATGAGAAGGATCCCAAGAAGACCTGGAGGGATGGAGAATTTCTCCCTTGGCATTTGATCAACTTTGCTAGCAATTGGCGATTTGTAGTTGCTAGGCATGAAGTAATCTTGAAGTGGCTTGTGAGGTACATTTTGGCCTTCCATCTTATCTTCCCCACATGGCTTGTCACATGCACAAGGAAGAACCAAACAAAAGAGGGCAAGTTAGCAAACCAATATGCACAAAGAATACAAAGAATAAAGAATACATAATAGCAATGGTCAGGGCGGTAGGAAAAGTCAAAGCAAAACTAACTAGCTAGGCCAATCACCTTTTTCCCTGACAATGATGCCAGAAAGCTTGGTGCGTTTCTGCTAATGGTGTTTCACACTACTCAATTGAGATTTGAATAGATGAAACTCCACAAACAGAAACACATGGTGGATTCAACTTTTGAATTTATAAGGACCTAACTGAGCACACTCTCAAAAAACAAAACACTACACTCGCAAGCACACAGGGTCGTGTCCTAGCATAGGAGGAAGTCAAGTATAGGGTTGATCCACATGGAGAAACTGGGCACTAGAGCTAGGTTAAGTTTTTGGGGCTAGGTTCCTACTGTAGAGTCTAGGGTTGAAGGGTTTAAGGGTGATTTGTTGATTAAACTAAGGGTTGAACAAGAAAACAATTAAAGGAAAGCAAACGAGAACAAAACCTAAGCTAATCCTAGATAGTTAATTCTACTAATCAAGAAAAGACAAGGCAAGCAAGAAAGGGAACTACACTACACTAAGCTAGAAAAAAAGGCAAAAGAGCAATTAAAGACCTAAACTAGCAAGAATAAGGCAAGGGTAAGGAAAGAAGCTATCTAAGCATAATAAAAGCTAACTAAGCTAACACTAGCTACGAAGGAAGAAAATTAGGGTTTTAAAGAAATAAAGGGGTGTGTGGGCTATTTAGGGGATGCACTTATTAATTAGGTTAGGGGATGATGTGCGAACATAATTATTTCATTTGGATTATCAAACCAAACACCAATCTAGAGTCTAATGAATTATCCTAAACTACTAACTAGCCATGGATATGCTAGGTTGTGTATAGGGGAACTAGTCCCTAACACCCCTACCACCCTTGCGAGGCTCAATTGGGTTAGGGTTTAGATGTAATCCAATTAGAGTCTAAAAAAGTCTAGGTTTCTAGGTTAGATGATCTTAGGGTGATTAGGGGCTGAGGTTAGTAATGGGAGAGGAAGTGAGGTTTTAGGCCCCCATCACCTAGATTCTAACCTTGAGAAAGCTCCATGCTAAGAACACCAAATTCATCTAAACTATCTACTTATATCTCTCAACTAGGGTGAGGAGAATTGATTAGAATGTAGGAAGATGGCTAGGCTAGCTAGGGATCCAAGAATTAGACCTAGGAGCAAATCCCAAAATTCACACATATAGTAGCATCGCAAGATCTTGAGAAGCAAGACACACTCCTCCAAAGAACAATGTATGGTATACTATTCTACCATATTCATGAGACATGCCTCTAAAGGCAGCTATGGGTATGCCTGAACAAGAGTGGTAGAGGATGCCTCCTCAATCGTTGCTGGGCAAAAGTCCTCTATTGTATCATCAGGATGTTGAACTGCCTTTTTTTAAAGATATCTCATTTGTGTTGTCCAGGATGTCCACCGCTAACACACCCTTGTGAACTTGCATCATCACATGTTCCATTTCAAGAAACGACTTTCCCAAAAATAATGGCACATTTTCTTGGACCTACTGCAACATATGGCACTGGGCTTTAGCTTTTGAAATTTGTGTAGGCTTGGGCATTAAGATTTTGAATCACTCCTCTCTGCTACCCAATGTCAATCTTCCTCTACCCATCTCCAAAATCATATCAGCTATGGCTTGGAATGGCCTCCCCAATAATAGCTTGTTGCCTTGCCCATACTGCATCTCCATGACAACAAAGTCTGTTGGAAATACAAACATATCCACCTTGACTAGAACATCCTTGCAAATACCATAAGACCCCACCACAGAATTGTCCGCCAGATGAATAGTCGCATTGCTCTTTATGGACTCCTGTAGACCTAGCTTCTCGAATGTGGTCAAGGGCATAAGATTGATGCTAGCCCCTGAGTCACACAAGGCCTCTCCAAATTTCATCTTCCCAGTAAAACAAGATATATTGAAACAACCTAGGTCCTATCTTTTTGGTGGCAATATACCCCAAATGAATGCACTGACTTGCTCTTTCAGAACTACCACCTCAGAATCATCTATCCTATGTTTCTTGTTGATCATATCTTTTAGAAATTTGCCACATGATGGAATCTACTCGATTGCATCAATCAAAGGGATACTGAAATGTAATTTTCTAAAGATGTCTATTTTTTTTTTAAATTGTTGATTAGCCATTGTTGCTTTCAAACTGTTAGAAAAGGGTACCGACTTTACCACATTCCTTTGATGAGGTGGGATATATGCTTTTTTTTTCTTATTTCCTTTGTATCATCAACCTCTTCCTCAGATATCGTTTCCTCTGCTATAGTATCTCGTTCCACTGTATCAACTGTCACTACTTTTTCTTTAGCACTTATGGTCTCTCCTGTATTTGAACTAGATGGTGTATCATTCAACAATTTTTTGCCTCTGCGGAGTAAATATGTCTTGACTTGTTGATTTCCATAGGGCACATTAGTATTATGTCAGAGCCCTTGTTGTCCTTGCTTCTTCAAGGAAGCCACTTTCGTTGCTTTCTGAGAAATTTGTGTTTTAATACTGTGGATTTGTGCTCTTTGGTTCGGAAGTTCTCTTTGATTCTGGCCGATAAGCACTTCATTTTGGCTTGCTAGCTATCCAAGCATCTCTTCAATGTGGTCTACTTTATTGGGACCCCTATCTTGTTGTTGGCCAACAACCTTCTGTGACTTATTGTACAGTGCATGAGATGGGTCTTTCTGGAAATTATTGGGATCCTTAAAGGAGAATTTAGGATCCTTCCTCCAAGAGTAGTCATTATTCCTATATTGTTGTTGCTTTCGTGCAAACTTGCACTCCTCATCTTCCCATTATGAAGAATTTCCATCTCATGCACACAACGTTTGAGGAATCAAGTCCAACTTCATGTTTAGTGTTGAAATAATCTTGGACTCCTCGACACTTTTAAGGGTTGTCGGGTGCTCTCTTTCATCTCCCCATGTTTGATTCTTAGACATGTTCTTTGGGATTTCATGACAATGGGCTGGCTTATTGTTGAGGAAGAAACCTGTTTCTACGCTATCAAGCGTAGTCCTTTCTCCCTTATGTAGACCATAGTAGATAATCTTTGCCTGCCCTATCAAATCTATGCCATGGTGGGGGACCTTCTGCAACATGTTCTGAAATCTCTCCCATGCCTCAAAATATGACTCATCAACTTGTTGTCTAAAGTTGTAGATCTTCTTTACCAGGTCATTTGTCTTATGTGGTGGGAAGTACCATTTGAATAAAGCATCAATAATATGTTCCCATGTTTCAATGCACTCATCATCAAGGTTATGAAACCACGACTTAGCACAGTCCACCAATAATGATGGGAATATCTTCAAGTATATGACAGTCATCGACACCCTATCTATCTTGATCATATTGTAGCTTTCGACAAAGTTGCTGATGTGCGTCATCAGGTCCTCAGAGTTGTGGCCATGAAAAGCCTATGGTTTGACTAATGACATCAATCCTGGATCGATCTTGTAGTTGCTGACATTGATGGCTTGTCTCTTGATTGGCTCTTTGTGAGTAGTAGAAGAGGATGTCTTGATCCTTTACCAGATCATATATTCTTCTAATTGGTCACCCATTTCTACTGGCTCAGTTTCCTCTAGTGGCTCAAGTCCTTCTGGTGGAGGTGTGGGTGGTGGAGTTTGATTAAATTTTTCCACTGATCTTCCATACTCCCATTCTCTATGAAGGAGCTTTGCTTGACCTAAGCCCGGTGGGGATGACTCTCCGTAGTCGTGGGCTCAGGTATGCACCATGCATTAGTATCTGTAATTAGAAAAAATGATTGTGAGAACACATTACTAATGGTAGAAACAATAAAGATATTAAAATTAAGCTTTAAATGAATAAAAGAAAAATAAAAAACATTGGCCTAGAATGAATGACTACAACACTCATAGTGTTAAAGTTACTTTTTCCCTAAATAGAGCCAAAAATTTGATAGGTATTTTCTATACGCTTAAAATGTAAGTATACACTATCGTAGTAATATAGGCCTATGAGGCCCGAACGTCGAACACAGAGAAACATTACTTTAGAAACTTGTACTAACTTTAGTATGACCAGCTTTGGATGGAGAAAACTTGAGTGGTTGGCTTGATTATTTGAACAGAAAAGAAATCTAAATTATGGTTTTTTTCTCAGTTTTAGTGAATTCCTTAGGATATTGATTTCACCACAGCTAACATTGCACTTAAGTCCTAATACATTAATAAAAATCTCTCCTAACTCTGGACTAAGAGCCGATAGTGAGAATTACCCACTCTCACGATGTAATTCACTACCTAACCTAATACCAACCCCACTCTCATATCGTTTGTGTTATTAGATATGTGCTTTATTGAATACTTTGGGTAATCTCCTCACGTTGTTAAACCACCTTTCCCAAAGGTTTTATGAAACATGTATTTCTATGAAGTTAGAACTCTTAATTTCTTTTTCTAAAGCAATTAGCAGTCTAAGTACTATTTATAGTGATCAGGCACAAATAGTTAGCTCATTCACATATAAATAAATCCAGAAATTAAGAGAAATTGATGAATTGATGCATAAAAGTCAAATATAATGCATAATCAGGCTACTCCAAGGTCCTAAGGAACGTGGGTATGAGCCCCTCATGGTTTTCATAGTCAAAAACTTCAAAGGATAAAGGGAGAACATATTGAACCCCTGAAGTAGACGGTTCAAAAGATCCCCTCTTGCACACATGGCGAATTTCTACCTTCTGGATGCAATTCCGTCTGCTAGAAGTGCCCAAATTGTTCAGTTTGACTCCTTCTTCTTTTCTATCTCCTCCTCTTGCTCTCTATTGTCATACAATGGAAAAATATAGATAATTAGGTCTAGACGCAATTCTCCTTAGTCATAGGCATGACTTTGGGTGAGTTAAAATCTCAGTCATTATATTAAACCAAGCCTTTAGATCTGTCTGGTCCCGATCCTTTGGTACTATCAATAGAATGTCAGTACTATCAACTCCTCTTAATATTGTGGCCACCTATCAAGTTGTTCATACTACCGACAGAGGGTCTATAGTACCGAGTTACATCGATAACTTTTTGACAAAATGCTATAACATTGTCGATAGCATAGATAGTCCCGTCGCTACTACTGAGTCCTTTTTTATTCATTTCCTCTCCAATATTGAGCAAGTGTCGGTACCTGATGCGATGATTTTGAGTCACATTTATAAACATATTTTACTTGTGTTTTATGCATTTATTGGTCATTTTGGTGGTTAATATTGCATGATTCATTTACTTTGGTCTATGATCCTTCTCTATCTCAATTCTCCCTTATTTTGTTGTTTTGAGCATAAATGATTACAATAATATGTTTTATTTCGGCTTATGTGGTTTTGTGTTGAAATTTTAGGAAAAACAAATATATGCTGCTGTCGATACCATCGACAGTGGTCGATACCATCGACGCGACCACAGGTTGCCAGCCGCAAGGAGCATCGTAGAGTCGACACTATCGACAGGAAAGTCGATGGTATCGAGATACCATCAGGTTGCTGGCGAGAAGATAGTCGATACTATCGACCCAGAAGTCAATACTATCGACAAGTGGAGCTTCAACGACGGAAAAGGACAAAAATCGACGCCTAAGAGAGTCGATACCATCGACCCTCATCGATGGTATCAAGTTAGCATCAGACGCGACAAAGAAAAGAAAAGAAGACCAGCCGATACTGCGCAGGGTCGATACCATCAACTCGCGTCGATGGTATCGACACCGTAAGACACAAGTTTGTTTCAAATTGATCTAAATCCGACGGCTGTGGTATTTTTACGACCTAACTCGGGGGTTATACCTAATGACGGTGGCCAAGAGCAATCTATCACGTCATTAGATGCTGCACACGTCCTGAGAAGGGTGGAGAGAAGGACGGAGCCCAGAAGCACGCCCCGGCCATTCC
The DNA here is from genome assembly GCA_963693085.1 of Alisma plantago-aquatica. Lineage (NCBI taxonomy): Eukaryota > Viridiplantae > Streptophyta > Magnoliopsida > Alismatales > Alismataceae > Alisma > Alisma plantago-aquatica. The sequence continues at coordinate 57,458,836 of OY856410.1, forward strand.
GGAGGCCGAAGAAGACGTTTTCCACCGCCAAAAGGCTGGAGATTGCACATTCTACGCCAAGGAACGCTTGGATCTTCTCCGTTCAGGGGTTTCACTACTTAATCACCTTTTTCTCCATGTTTCCCTTTTTCTCTACCATGTTTTGCTCTGAGATGAACATGCGAGGCTAATCCCCTTTGTCTTTAGGACCGGGAGTAGCCTGGGGAAGCATTGTATGATGGTTTTACCATAGTAATTCATCATTTATCTCTTAAATCCATGGTATGAATTTGTTTTCTCAATTATATTGTTATGCTTGATCACCATAATAATAATCTAATGCCCTTAATTGCTTTGAAAGAAGAATTAATGGTTGAAAAGAGACGAGATTCACATTAATTAACAAATCCCTTGAACAAGGTGGTGTAAGGTTAATGGTGGATACCCAGAGGTCGATTCTAATGCACCTAGTTTAGGGTATAGGTTACTACGACGGTGGAATCGACCTAGACATAGGTAGTGAATTGTACCACGATAGTGGGCAATTCTGACTACATGCCACTACCCGGAAAGAGAGATAAATCTAAATTGCTATATAGAAATTCATACAATGATAACCCGCGGTGAAACCGAAATCCTAAAGATCTCCACTTAAATTGATTAAATTAAACCTTTAATCGATTGTTTTGTTTTGTTTTATTTCATTTTCTTTTAATTTTACAACAACTTCCAACTTTTTAACCGGTCTAGCTGATTGTGAGTAGTTAGTAGTAGTCTCCGATAATTCAGTGTCCCTGAGTTCGACTCGGGCCTCACAAAGGCCTATATTACATTGACGCGTACACTTGCGTTTGACGCATGGAAAATTCGGGTCAAGTTTTTGGTGCTGTTGCCGGGGACACGGAAATTGTTGGCACTACGAGTGCTGCAAGCAGCCATTCTAGGCCACTTTTTATTTTTATTATTTTGAAATCATTTCTAAAATTCATAGTCTCTCTTTCAAATTTTTGTAATCGTCTAGCACATTACTGAACTCAAATTTTCATTTTGCAGGTACTGTTCATGGTGCAGACGCATAGCACCGACTACACGCAACAGGCACCAGAGGTTCCACAGCCGGGACCTTACTACGAGGAGGATTACAATCAAGACCACTTGGAAGAAACAAATTCCGAATCCGAGCCAGAAGAAATGGCAGAGGAACAGACGATATGGGAGAAGATCAAAGCTTCTTCCTCATCTGCTTCTAAGGGACCAATAAAGAAGCAGGCGATCAACATTCTGACTTACAAGATCGATCCTACATTAATCAACTTGGTCAAGTCAAATGCATTCCATGGGCTAAAGAACAAAAACCCAGTCACTCATATAAGCCAATTTGTGGAGAATTGTGACATGATTAAATTTGACAGGTTTCCACAGGAGACGCTCTACCTGAAGCTGTTCTCGAGTTATCTGGCAGGAAATGCATGAGAATGGTTGCACAATCTTGACGATGAATATGTGGAATCATGGAACCACATGGTGGAGGTATTCTTTAAAAGGTTCTTTCCGCCCGAGAAGAATAATGACATGATCAAGAAAATCCATAATTTTACCCAGAAGGCAGGAGAGACCTATTCTGAGACTTGGGAAAGATTTCAGATCATGCTTAGGAGGTGCCCACATCATGGGCTCGACAAGGAGACACAGGTCAAAATCTTCTATTTTTCTCTCTCCGAGCATGATAGAAGTAACTTAGATTCCGCAGGCTTAGGATTCTTTTTGAACAACATAGACACGAGGTGTTGGGAAATTATGAAGAACATGACCAAGAAGAAATCCTGGGGCAACAAAGACACCGTAGAGCACGTTCGAGCTGTGGGGGAGTCAAAGGCCATCAAGGAGCTGAATGAGAAGATGGACCTTCTAGCAAAGAAACTACTTCCAAAAGAAGATACAGAATCTGAGGATGAAGCTCAAGTCAAATTCATGCGCCAGTAGCAGGGGTACATAAATAATGATTACTCATGGAGGAAGGACAAGAAATTCTCATGGAAGGATCTGAATAAATTCTTGCAGGACCCCGATGCAAAACCCCAGCCGGTGGCGGAAGATAAGAGCACAGAGTTGCTCAACCAAGTGATAAAGTAGAACCAAGAATTGATGAACACTTTTGGCCAGCAGATCAAGCAATAGGGGGAATTTATGAATCAGTTTGGATAGACATTGTAGAGCCATAGGGCTCAGATGAGGACAATAGATACGTCGGTGGCGCAAATGGCAGCTGAAATAGCCAATCTAAAGAAGCTAGTGCAGCAAGGTTTTCCGGGTAACACAAACGTTCTAGGAGGAAACCAACAGGCGAAGACAATCTTGCTAAGGAGTGGCAAGAAGCTTTTAAACCCCAGGGCCGATGAACCAAGAAAACCCCAATCAGAAACCGAAGGTGAGGCCACTGAGGAAGTGCCAAACTCAGTCATAGAGCCGGTTGAGGAAATAGCAGAAGATGCCACTGCGGACCAATTGTTGTTGAGGAGGAGACACAGAAAAGGACACCTTATGTGCCGCCGCATCAAAGGGCACAGGCTGTCCCGGTCCCATATCCAAATAGTGTGAAAGCAAAGAAGGTGGACACCCAGTTCAAGAAGTTTTTGGACAATTTCAGAAATCTCTCAGTCACATCCCATTATTAGAGGCAATAGAGAAAATTCCCTCGTACGACAAGGTTTTGAAAGACATCATTACTAAGAAGAGGAAGATCCCTGACACGGAGGTTGTAGTTCTCAAAGAGCAGGTGAGTGCCTTCATCATGGGTACATTGCCACCTAAGAGGAAGGATCCAGGCTGCTTCAACATTTCATGTTACATTGGTAAGGTGAAATTCAGAGAAGCACTGTGTGATTCCGGGGCAAGCATAAACTTGATGCCTCTCTCTACATTCAAGAAATTGGGATTAAAAGAATCAAGTCCGAGCAATATGACAATACAGCTGGCAGACAATTCAGCGGTGAAGCCCTATGGAATTTGTGAAGATGTATTGGTGAAAGTAGATCGGTTTGTATTTCTAGCAGACTTTGTTGTAATGGAGATGCAAGATGAACAGGGCAATGAGTTACTACTTGGACGACCCTTCCAAGCTACAGCTGACATGATACTTGAGATGGGGAGAGGTTGTTTAACCTTGGGTATCTCCGATGATCGGTTCGAGATGGTCATGCCTTCCAGCACCACGTCATCTAAAGCTAAGGAGCAATGCCGCATGGTGAAGCATTTTGATCACAATATCTCACTTTGTCTAGGGAAGCCATTTTTAGATATGGCTCATGTAATGACTAAGGTGGAGAAAGGGACATTGGTTGTTGATATCATGGAGCAGACCAAGGTTGTGTCCCTTAGCAAAGCTGTGGGTTTTCCTAATGATGAAGAGGAGGACATCCCCCCCTCTACAGAAGATGAGGCCATAGCAAGTTCAGTTTTCAATGCATATCCAGAACTACCACTTGAAGCCTGCTTGGTCAATATAACACATGATTGGATGAGAAGCAAGTCACTACATGAGTGTGCCAAGATGCTTCAGGTGATTCCATGCTTTTATGCCAGGTACTATGAAGACCTTGGCGAACTCCCACCACCGCTTTAGTCATCCTTGATCAGCCCGCCAGATTTAGAATTGAAGCCATTGCCACCGCACTTGAAGTACACATTTCTAGCTGAGGAAGAGAAGCTGCCTGTGATTATTTCGGCATATCTGAGTGCCGAGGAGGAAGACCAACTACTGATTGTGTTGAAGAACCACCGAGGTGCATTCGGGTGGTCAGTTGCAGACATCAAGGGGATCTCCCCTACATTGTGCCAGCACAAGATTCGGCTCGAGGAGGGAGCCAAGCCGGTGATTCAGCCACAACGTCGACTAAATCCTAGCATGTTGGAAGTCGTCAAGAAGGAGGTGATCAAGCTCCTTTCTGCAGGTATCATCTATGTTATATCCGACTCGACGTGGGTGAGTCCTACACAGGTAGTCCCTAAAAAGGGGGGAATTACTGTTACACATAATCTGTTAAATGAACCTGTCGCGACCCGCTTGGTAATCGGGTGGCGTGTATGTATAGACTACCGTCAATTGAATGTTGTTACGCTTAAGGATCATTTCCCTCTTCCATTCATTGATGAGATTTTAGAGCGTTTATCCGGCCGATCGCATTTTTGTTTTCTTGATGGTTATTCGGGGTACAATCAGATTTCAATTAATCCTAAGGACCAAGAGAAGTCCACCTTCACTTGTCCTTACGGAACATTTGCATACCGCTGTATGCCATTTGGGTTGTGTAACGCACCGACAACCTTTCAGCGTTGCATGCTTGCCATCTTTTCTGATATGGTTGAATGCTGTTTGGAGGTTTTTATGGAAAATTTCTCCATCTATGGTGCATCCTTTGACGAGTGCTTATACAATTTGGACAAGGTTTTGCAACGTTGTGAGGACACACATTTGGTCCTCAATTGGGAGAAATGCCACATGATGGTAAGTGAAGGAATTGTGCTTGGACATAAAGTGTCTAGAAAAGGGTTGGAGGTAGACTCGGTAAAGATCGAAGTTATTTCCAAATTGCCCCACCGAATTTAGTTAAAGGGGTACGAAGTTTTCTAGGTCATGCCGGTTTTTATCACCGCTTTATAAAAGATTTCTCTAAAATCACCAAACCATTATCTGAGTTGTTGGAAAAGGATATTGTGTTTGATTTTAATGACAAGTGTTTACATGCGTTCAACATGCTTAAAGAAAAACTGATTTCCGCACCGGGTGTGCAAACACCGGACTGGACTAAGCCGTTTGAATTAATGTGTGATGCATCCGATTTCACAATTGGGGCTGTTTTGGGACAACGTGTGGACAATAAACCCCCTATGATTTTCTATGCATACAAAACCTTAAATGACGCACAACTGAATTACACGACAACCGAAAAAGAACTTCTCGCCGTTGTTTTTGCTTTTGAAAAATTTCGGCAATATCTTGTTGGATCAAAAGTCGTGGTATGGACGAACCACACCGCTATTAAGTATTTGATGGAGAAAAAGGATGCCAAACCTAGATTGATTAGGTGGATCTTGCTTTTATAGGAATTTGATATTGAAATCAAAGGTAAGGCGGGCATTGAAAATGTGGTCGCGGACCATTTGTCTAGGTTGGAAAGGGTAGATGAAAAGGATGTGCACATACCCATTACCGAGACATTTCCTGATGAACAACTTTTAAAAGTGAAATCGAAAGACCCTTGGTTTTCTTACATTGTTAACTATCTTGCCTGCAAGATTATCCCGGATGATTGGACATACCAAGAGAAGAAGAAAATTTTCCATTCTTTACGTTATTATTTCTAGGATGACCCTATTCTATTGAAGCAGTGTAGGGATGGTGTCTTACGCAGGTGTGTACCAGAGGTGGAATACGAAAGTGTTCTTCATCATTGCCATACACTACCGACGGGTGGCCACCATGCAAGTTCTCGGACTGTCGCCAAAGTACTTGAAAGTGGCCTGTACTGGCCTACTTTGTTCAGGGATGCTTATGATTTTATACGGCAATGTGATTCTTGTCAAAGGGCAGGTAACATTTCAAAAAGACAAGAGATGCCTCTCAATGTATTTCAAGAGGTTGAGGTGTTCGACTTGTGGGGTATTGATTTTATGGGACCCTTTGTGTCCTCAAATTCTAACTTGTACATTCTTTTAGCTGTTGATTTTGTGTCGAAGTGGGTAGAGGCAATACCCACAAGGACTAATGATGCCGCTGTAGTGTGCAGGTTTGTCAAAGAATATATTTTCTGTAGGTTTCGTGTACCAAGAATGATCATTAGTGATGGAGGTACGCACTTTCGGAATCAAAAGTTCGCGACACTGTTGAGAAAGTACGGGGTAAAGCACAACATTGGTACCCCGTACCACCCGTAAACTCAAGGGCAAGTGGAGGTCTCCAATCGGGAGATTAAGAAGATCTTGGAGCGTACTGTGGCTTCCATGAGAAAGAATTGGAGTACCCTGCTATCGGATGCTTTGTGGGCGTACAGGATGGCGTTTAAGACACCTATAGGCACTACGCCTTTTAGGTTGGCTTATGGTCGGGCCTGCCACTTTCCGGTGGAATTAGAGCATAAAGAGCATTGGGCGCTGAGGAAGCTAAATTTGAGCTATGATGAAGCAGCAAAGAAAAGGTTGCTTGAGCTTAATGAACTTGACGAGCTAAGGATGAATGCATATGAAACCTCGCGGATCTATAAGGAGCGAACAAAGCAGATTCATGATCGCCATATTCAAATGCGCGTCTTCAAGAAAGGAGATAATGTACTCTTGTTCAACTCTAGGCTGAAACTGCATCCTGGGAAATTGAAATCCCGATGGAGTGGACCGTTCACTGTAGAGGAAGTCAGGCCACATGGTGCAATCATGGTGCATGATGGTGAGACGACATTCCTGGTCAATGGACGACGATTGAAATTGTACTTCAGTGAACATTACACAAGGAAAGTGAATGAGGTCAAACTCATTGCGCTTTCGGATGCATGAGGAGCTTCATGTCGTCTAGCCTAAGATGTTAAATAAGGGCGCTTGTTGGGAGGCAATCCAGCCATCGATAGTGTAGTTAGTTCTTTCACATTTTGTACTTTGGTTTGATATGACTTTGTTTTTAGTGTAAAAAAGGTACCGTGATCGTTTGTGCAATGTGCAGGACTGAGGCAGAGTTGATACCATCGACCCTTGTGTCGATGGTATCGAGTTGGGTACAGGTTGGTGGCTGCAGAAATCATTCTGCGTCGATACTATCGAGGGCCTCGTCGATGGTATCGACACACCAACAGGTTGATCGCAAAGTCGAGGTCGATAGTATCGACATGCTTGTCGATACTATCGAGATCTCTGGAGATATTCAGATACAAATTGTCTTAGTGAATTCGATACCATCGACATGCCTATCGATGGTATAGACCAAGTTACAGGCAAAAAGTGGCAGCCGGACCTCACGAGGGTGTTTCCCTAACCAGAAGTCGATACTATCGACACCTGTTGATAGTATCGACGCCACACGTCACCAATCCGTGAGAGGAGATCAACGACGATCGCTGCATCGAGAGAGTCGATCTGTGGGATGGGTCGATACCATCGACACCTGTCGATAGTATCGACACGTCATCGATCTGGGCCCCCACATCAAGCCATCGACGACCGTCGATACCAACGGCAGTACGTATTGTGCTACGCGAGTCGATACCATTGACCCGCGTCGATGGTATCGACGGGCATACAATAGCGCCGACCACGGTTATATAAGGGATGGATTGTCGTCATATGACATCACAACTCCAGAGCAATCCTTCTCCACTTGTGCTGTGCGTCCTTGTGAGCAATCGGAGCCCGGCTATGAGCATTCACGACGCGTGTTCTTCACCGAACCTTCATCAAGCGGAGATAATCTTCTTCGACCTTCTCCGAGCTCCATCTTCTAATCCTTCTTCTTGCTCGACAATGGTGCATGTTGCCAGCGCGTCCTCTTCACACGCAAATCCAATGGAGATTCCCGAGTTCGTTCCTCCACCAACTGCTTCTATTCCGCATCCGCGGATCGTTCATCCTTCTGCGGAGGTTCGGAAGATCTACGAGGAAATCATGAAAAGAAAGATTGAGCCAACCCGTTACGTCGACCGCGACATGATCCGTAATCTGGGGTTCGATGCTAATCTGGCCTACGTGATCAAGGGGAAGGCAAGACATACGGGAAGGAGGCTCGATGAGATTGAATTCCACGCGGACGGCCAGCCATTCTTCGGTGAATGGCCCACATACAAGGAGCTGGTGGAGGAATTCATGGCATCGCTGGACATATGTGTCGTGCCAAACGACATCATCACCACGTATCGAGAATGGATTAAGGGCCATGTTTCTTTCCGGCTGTACAACAATGACTACACTCTTACTCTTAGGTAGTTCAACTCCATCTACAACTGGAACCATGGGCGAAATGAGTACCGGAGGCCAAACAACTGGACTGACTATGATGCTATCTTCGCCGAGCTAGTCACTGTGCCTCCGGGCAAATCTGTGAGCTACCACAACGCGGTGGTGGCGGATTTCGAGCATCCGTTCATGTGGATTCTTCACTGCATGCTCTGCACCACCTTGTTTGCCCGTGGTGACCTGTCTCTTAGCAAGTTCCAGGAAACAAACTTGTTTTTCTTGTACAAGTTACTGAAGCGGGAAGAGTGTAATTGGGGAGTGTTTTTCTTGCAGCGCATGTTGGCTGTAAAGAGGAGTACGCGGAAGGCTCCAATCCACTTTGGAGGGCTCATCACACCGTTGGCCCACTATCTTGGGTTGAATTTCTCCCAGATGATGCCTCTCTCCAACAGAAGCAAGGTCAACTTGCAACATCTGCATCGCTCCAACCTCATCCTTCTTCGTGATGGCTTGGCATATGCACACTGCCACGTTAATCACGCTTATCAGGAGTGTGCGCTTCCTGACCCCATCTTCCATATTGAGGGTGCCCAGCATTTCCGATGGCCTATCATAGGCATTGATGACTCTGATGAATACGGCGGCAACGGTGACAATGACAACGATGACGATGAGGCTGAAGAGGAAGAGGAGGCCTTCACTCCTCTTCACACACGAGTGGAACCTAGGAAGCGTCCTCACATGCATCCGGGTGCATCTTCTTCTTACCAACCTTCGCCAGCACAGCCACAACAGCCCTCACAGCAAAGCGAGGATGTCTACTTCACGCAAGGGATGTATGCAATGCTGTAGGATATTCAACAGATGCAGCAGCACCACACAACAACATATGCCGGTGTTCAGGAGACGACGAACCGGCTGCTTGACAACCAGAGGGCTATCTTTGAAAATGAGCGCCTCCTCCTCGACAACCAACAACACATCCATGACAGGTTGCATAGGATGGAGATGCAGCAACAACCCTTCTATGATCATTACTGGAGCCAGAATTACTTTGGGGGGTATCCACAACCTCCGCCTATGCCCCTGTATGATCCGAGCTTTCAGGGGCAGTACCCATCTTGGGACCCCACGGCCCCACAGTACCCGCCTCCATCGGAAGAGTGACAGGTATCTCTGTTCCACCCTTTAAGGTTGTTTTTGACTATGAGGCCATAGTCGAATTCAAGCTTGGGGGGGGGGAGTTGGAACAGCTCTATCCTTTAGTTTTTTTTTCCAGTCTTTCATCATTTATTTTTCTTAGTTCTTAGTTTGGTTGTAGGATCCACACTCTATCTAGTGTACTTTTGGATGTCTTAAGTCATGTGTCATCTCATTTGCTTGTACATGGGAATTAAGGGAAAACTTAAATTTTTTTAGTGTTTGCAGGCTTGTGTTGTTCAACTTTGAGCACATAACTTAAGAAAATGATTGGGTTTGTCAACTCTGAAACAGATAATCATAACTGTACATGCCTAGGATTCATGAAAAGTGGACAGAATTGGTTGTTTGAGCCTAAACTGACCAAATGATAATGAGACTTTAATCTGAAGTAAGAGAGAGAAACCTCTTAATTACCACACATGTCAATAAGGAGGGACACATAATAATTTTCAAAGGTTCAATCAATTAGTCTTGTGATCTGTCCACCCCATTATTTTTCATATTCCACCATAGGAATTAGAAGTACATTACAGTTTTAATCTCTTTGATTGCATTTCATGTAGATAGGTTTTGCATTGCAAGTATTTTCACATGTTTTGCATGAAAATAAAAAATTAGAGTAGTTATACATGCACATTATCCTTAGGTGCGTGTCATTTAGCTGCATTCATATTTTTTTTATGCATATAGATCACATCATGCATCTTATTTCTTATGAAACATTAAAGGTGATAAACTTGTTCCATACCTTCTGAATGCTTCAAGTATATAGTTATGCAACAAAAAGTGAGCCCGAAAAATACTTCATTGTCATTATTGGATATAAGGTTTCTTAAAAAAAATTGAGAAGAAAATAGGAATGAGAGGGAGAAAGAAACATGTTTTTCACTGCATATTAAGAAGAATAAGAACATGATTTTGTTCTCTTAGATATTCCATCTCACCTTGAGACAGAATGATAATGCAAGCATCATTCCACCTAAATATAGGCATTAGGGTATTTTCATTTGTAAATGCATCATTTAGGGCATATTTTTGCTTTGTGCATGTTGAAACCGTATAATGCTTCTATTTCTTCCATGAGCCATCCATTCCATCCACCCGTTGCTCGAATTGGTAGACCACCGTGATTTTCTCCTCACTCTTTAATATCAGGAGAACTGCTTCCATGTAGATGGTATTTAGGGTGAGCAGCATAGAATAGGATATCACAAGACGCACTGAGTCTGAATCGACAAATTTTATTATGTTAACTGCCTTATATGATAGTGTTCATTAATTTTGAGGTAGATATCTTTTATGGACGATTATTGTCTCCTTTAGGGTAATTATCATTCCGTGATTAGTAAGGGCCGAGATGTGAATGTCCAGTGGGGATCATATGGTGATGTTTGTTGTGATGATCTGTTCTTTAGTTGACCCTCGCGATTCTATTCTAAGGTTTAGTTGCTCGAGGGAGAGCAATGTTCAAGCTTAGGGGAGTTTGATGCTATGATCTTGAGTCGCATTTATAGACATATTTTACTTGTATTTTATGCATTTATTGGTCATTTTGGTGGTTAATATTGCATGATTCATTTACTTTGGTCTATGATCCTTCTCTATATCAATTCTCCCTTATTTTGTTGTTTTGAGCATAAATGATTACAATAATATGTTTTATTTCGGCTTATGTGGTTTTGTGTTGAAATTTTAGGAAAAACAAATATCTGCTGCTGTCGATACCATCGACACGACCACAGGTTGCCAGCCGCAAGGAGCATCACAGAGTCGATACTATTGATAGGAAAGTCGATGGTATCGAGATACCATCAGGTTGCTGGCGAGAAGATAGTCAATACTATCGACCCAGAAGTCGATACTATCGACAAGTGGAGCTTCAACGACGGAAAAGGACAAAAATCGACGCCTAAGAGAGTCGATGGTATCGAGTTAGCATCAGTCGTGACAAAGAAAAGAAAAGAAGACCAGCTGATACTGCGCAGGGTCGATACCATCAACTCGCGTCGATGGTATCGATACCATCAGATACAAGTTCGTTTCAGATTGATCTAAATCCGACGGCTGTGGTATTTTTATGACCTAACTCGGGGGTTATACCTAATGACAACGGCGAAGAGCAATCTATCACGTCATTAGCCGCTGCGCACGTCCTAAGAAGGGTGGAGAGAAGGACAGAGCCCAGAAGCACGCCCCAACCGTTCTAGAGGCCGAAGAAGACATTTTCCACCGCCGAAAGGCCAGAGATCATGCATTCTACGCCAAGGAATGCTTGGATCTTCTCCGTTCAAGGGTTTCACTACTTAATCACAATTTTCTCCATGTTTCCCCTTTTCTGTACCATGTTTTGCTCTGAGATGAACATGCGGGGCTAATCCCCTTTGTCTTTAGGACCGGGAGTAGCCCGGGGAAGCATTGTATGACGTTTTTACCATAGTAATTCATCATTTATATCTTAAATCTGTGGTATGAACTCGTTTTCTCAATTATATTGTTATGCTTGATCACCATAATAATAATCTAATGCCCTTAATTGCTTTGAAAGAAGAATTAATGGTTGAAAAGAGACGAGATTCACATTAATTAACAAATCCCTTGAACAAGGTGGTGTAAGGTTAATGGTGGATACCCAGAGGTTGATTCTAATGCACCTAGTTTAGGGTATGTGTTACTACGACGGTGGAACTGACCTAGACATAGGTAGTGAATTGTACCACGACAGTGGGCAATTCTGACTACATGCCACTACCCGGAAAGAGAGATAAATCTGAGTTGCTATATAGAAATTCATACAATGATAACCCACGGTGAAACCGCAATCCTAAAGATCTCCACTTAAATTGATTAAATTAAACCTTTAATCGATTGTTTTGTTTTGTTTTATTTCATTTTCTTTTAGTTTTACAACAACTTCCAACTTTTTAACCGGTCTAGCTGATTGCGAGTAGTTAGTAGTAGTCTCCTATAATTCAGTGTCCCTGAGTTCGACTCGGGCCTCACAAAGGCCTATATTACATTGACGCGTACACTTGCGTTCGACGCACGGAAAATTTGTGTCAGTACCACTGACTCCAAAGTCAGTAGTACCAAACTGTGTAGATTTTCATATCCTCCTGAAATGCATAAAATTTGAACACACGCTCTGGAAAATTACTAAATCACTTGGAAATATTAAAATTATGGATATTTGATGCAAATGAGTATCACAGGCTAATAAAATAAATCACGTATAATTAATATGTGATTTGACCACAAAGTGCACAACAATAACTAGTGAAAACGACAAATAAACAGTGCATCAGGGACTAGTCCCAACATACAAGATATATTATAGACAAATTTTATGCATAATTTCATTTGTCGAACACTTACTTATAGGAACCATTGAGTTGCTAAGTGTGATTCTGTAGTAATTCTTTTAATCTATTTGGTGCCGCATAAATGACCCATTATTTTAACATTGACTCTAGACAAGACCACAATTTATAATCAAATGTTTCCCCTTAATATTTGTTTCCAAGATCCTCCATGGGCCAAGTTGAAAGAGAGGAGTTGTGAGCAGTCAATGCTTATAGTGCTTAGAATGTGAATTATATGGATGAGAAGGGCGAGTGGCATCATATTTTGACAAAGACCCTATGCTGTAGTTTTGGCCTCAACAATCTAAGGGGATAAGTTATTTGGCACATTGCATGTACTCTAATAAAGGCATCCTCCCTCTCTCTTATGATAACATTTTACAAAGCAACCATATGCATTCCTAAGAATATGCCATTTTAGGAGGCTTGAACAAGACAAATTGGCTTCCCAAAGCATAATGATTTGATATGACTACAATACATTTTTTAGTGTGGCTTGTACTAATATTGTTAAGTGGATACTCATGAGAAGAAATGTTACTATAAAAACAAAAAGAGAGCCTCTTTTAATTCATGTGTTAGTCATGCTATTTTGAAAAAATTGGGCATCTCCAAAGAAAATATATGTAGCATGGATCCAAGAGATGTTGAGACTCTACCCTCACCCCTATAAAAATACATGTCGATCTAGAACTAAATGAAACATAAGGCCTTACTTTTTATTACAAGTCTATGATCAACAAGAGTACATGTCCCGTTAGCACCTCTTTGTTTACCTATATCTAGTTGATCATAGTTCATCTCTCTCACAATATTTTTCTTATAATTTGATTAGAAAATATCACAAAACCCATGAGGCATAACCCCACCTGCCATTTAAGAAAGCAGAAAATTTGATTGGAATATAAATAAAAAAGGACAAAATGGGACAAAGGAAAGGAATACACTTGAAATAAGTATGGTAGGGATCTCACGCTATGCTGTCTTTGTCATTATCTACTTATGGTTGTTATCTCCTAATTTTCACTCAACATATTAAAAAAGGCACGTATATTTATTCATTATATATATTATTTCCGTCCATTCATATCTTGATCTTACTCCCATAATCGTGATGATTTTCGATTTTGATGCTCCCTTACTTAAGACATCTTTTATATTTTGATTTGTTTGCTAAGCGGTTTTATGGGTTAACATAGAGTTATCAATATTCTGCTTTGAGTTGGTCGGGTCTGGTTTGAACTCCATGCTATAATTCAAGTCAATATAAAACATTTAGCAATGGACTAATACATGAATCCAGTATAAAAAAGCAATGGACCAGGTTCAACTTAGGTCCAGATCTAGATCAAGACTAGTAAAAATGATGTGGTAGATTAGAGATCATTTTTATTTAAAATAATTTCAAATCAACTTCTTATCTCGGGTCAAGAGTATGGGTTAAATATGAATCTATGTTCACGTACGGGTTAGGCATTGCCAATGCCAGGTTAAAAGTCTCATTCCCATAGTCAAATATTACATACCCTGATACCCATACATACATATTCTCTTAAAATATAGCAACGAGCGTCAAGCAACAATGGTAATGTCCAGGCTTGCTGGTTTGTTAGTGCTAGACTTTTGGAAGGTGGCTAAAACAGTGGTTAGTACGTGTTATATTCATCATTAACATCTTTTTAGTGTCAAATTTTAGTGGTTATTATTTTTACCTTTCTAGTATCTGGTATGTATTAGGATCAAGACAAGCACCATTAATTCATATAATAACTCTGTTATAAATGTGAGGTTCCTAGGTTTTTGGATTTCTTCATCGCTAGATCATATTCAAACACATATATACCTCCCTATAATTCAAAATTAGATTTTGCTATTTTTTCTACCAAGAAACAAACACGGGTATATTGAGAAAGAGGTGTTTACATGAGTTACATATACTAATCTGCAAGTTTAACTTACATATAAATCTATAGAGATCCGAGCATAAATTGACAAGTAATATACGCACAAATTTATTAGTAGGCATGAAGTTTGATATATTCTTAATTTATTCAACGCACCTCTTGGATTAAGAATAAAAAATCATTGTCATTGGAGTATAAGTTGAGTGGTGAATCATCTAAATAATTAAGCCCTCCATGTTATACGTTTCTAAGTCCGCCTCTGCAAGTGCACCGGAAAGAGGACTGATAGTAGGACGAAATTTGTAAAGCGAATTGTTGTTCTTACGTTTGACGACCACCGTTTACACCTCTTGTTTTGAAGAATAAGTTCCAATGATAGCTTATCTCTCAACGTTGACATACGCCGGAATACAATCACTTCCTTTTGTTCTTGGTGGGGTTACAATCACTTCCTTTTGTCCGTCGTGATAAATTTAAGCTGAGGGAAGACGAGCGCAACCTCTTCCACTCGCCCTCAATCTAGGAAACTCACGTACCTACTACACCCAGTGTATTTAGAAAATCAAAGTAGAGGAGGCTGATTTAAATAAGCCATCAAAGATTAGGAGAGGATGGCTTGAACTGAAATTTCTTGTGATAAAAATTATATTGCTGTGGAGATTCGACGCTAGATACACCCACACATTCTTAAGAATACGTGCTGCCCCTTTCATTTTTGTGTATCTGTCTACATCCATGGTATGCGTTTATCCGTTTGCTCCTGCTTTCCCAACAGCAAGCCACATCCCATGAAAAGAAGACTCCAGCCCGGAAAATTTCGTTAACAGCGACGTAAACTTCACGCCACATTGGAAAAGAAACTTGTCCCTGATGTGAAACAAACAAACGAACAGAGAACTAAAAGGAAGTAGCTAGCCGACCAAATCTAGGAAGAAAGCGAATCAAATCCTTTGATGGGCCTGTGGATCTCGCCTAACGTATGCAACAACGATGACAAAATCGGTTGGGCGAACACCCACTCGTGGAAGGTAAAGTATGTATGCAGAAACATATGAAGGCACAGTAATCCACATCCCGTCGCAAACACAATGACTAGAGAATGCGGCAAATGACAACGTCCCGGCAGCTGCTAACCCACTTTGGTTCCAGTTGACCTTAATGACTCATGTCAGAGTTGGAACCGTCTCTATACCTCGATCCAGCTGCCACCTCATGGGCCATGAAGCTTTGACATTTCCGGTGAGAGGTGAAGGGCCAGGAGGGTTTGCGCAATAGAGATTCAATTGATGTGCATTATGAAGTATATATATATATATATATATATATATATATATATATATATATATATATATATATATATATATATATATATATATATATATATATATATATATATATAGAGAGAGAGAGAGAGAGAGAGAGAGAGAGAGAGAGAGAGAGAGAGAGAGAGAGAGAGGCTAGAATACACTCGAGTGTACGGATCGCACGAATACACTCAAGTATATATATGGGAGTTTACTTGTTGCCCGCGCGGGTACTTTAAGTTGGCTACCCGTGTTTGAAAATACGGTGGCATGTCTTGTAATTATCATCCTAACTACTCCCGTCTCTCTCAAATCCGCAAAGGTCCGAGCCGTGGTTCCGACGGAGCGGCGCAGGGGAAAGACTTGAGTTTGCGGGGACTCCATGCTTAAGGGCGAATCTGGTTCATGGTTGGGGAGGGGATCGATTCCACCAAGTCCTGATGCAATATTTAATGCAAGCGACTCTCGTCTCCGATTTCCAATCCGAACATCGATGTTCTCCTTCTTCCTCGTTCGCAGCCCAAGTCCAAGCAACGACCACGACAACATTTTTTCCATCTCCGTCACACCTGTGGTAATTTCCAGCGCCTCAAGGACCTTCCTTCCTTCCTTCAGTCGAATATCTCGTCCTCGTCGGCATCCGAGAAGACGGACCGGAGTGTGGAGAGGGACGAGCGGGCAGAGGAGGCGACAGACTCGGAGTCAAGGCGGTCGCGGTTGGCGGCGAGGATCTGGTAGAACTCCTTCTCGAGCCGCTTCATGGCGGTCTGCATGAGTTCCTGGGCTCGTACGAGGATGGCGGAGTTGCCCTTGCCGGAGTTTGGGTTGGAGAAGAAGAGCATGGCGTGGTGGAGGTCGTTGACGGCGCGCATGAACCGCCTTGCCTCGTCACGACTCTCGTGGAAGAGAGAGGTGATCTTTGCATAGTCGGAACCCTCAGGGTCCCACCGCTTGATGATCGTCTCTGCCGACGTGATCGTGTCCTCCATGAGCGTTGCCCGGAAGATCTGGATGGCGGCGGACCCGCCATTGAATATCTCATCCTCGTCGGCATCCGAGAATATCTGGACCCGCCATCGAATATCTCGTCCTCGTCTCTACGGTCTGTCATAGGGGAGGGGTTTAGAATAGACCAGAGGTACTCCCCCATGGTGCACTGGAGGATCATGGGAACTAAGGGTAGTTGTCAATCTGATGATCTGATGCTCAGATTGGAGCTCATGTGTTTGACACTTTACCTCTGAGTACTAGAATAATCTGTGAGCATGCAAACGGTTGTATATTCTTTGTTCCTATAACAATATGTTTATTTAGTGGGATCAAGCAGGAAAGAGCAGTATTTTAAATGACAAATCATGTGTCGCATAAAGAAAATGAGTTGAGCTTAGTGTCTCGAGAAGCAAGGTAGCTTAAGACTAACGTTTTGTGAAAGGTGTCCTTTCTGAAAGTCCACCAACAAAGACAATAATTGATAGGTGTATGTATCTTAAAGGAAAATGGTACCTGTATGTAAAATAGAAACGTTTTGTTGTTTGCTACAGCCGTCATTGATGATTGTAGCATATGGTCTTTAATTTGTTTGCTCCTACTCTTGCTGGAATCAGTTTCAGACGATGGTGGTTCTGCCTGTATCTATGGTTGTAGTCCAATCAACAACTTCAGGTCACTGCGATATGTGTCTTTGTCATCAGCATCATTGAAGAACGAGTCGTCAATGCGGAGCATTCTAAAGACGACACTGGATTCCTTGAGCATGTTCAAAGATTAGAGGACCACGAGCTACTCTTTCTATCTCTCAAATCATTCTCGTTTAATGATTATGTATCGTCAACATTCAGTGAAGAGATTGCTCATCTCTGTAATGGCATTTTGACACGTAGTCGGGCAGTACCACAATATTTTATTAAGGAAATACTATGTGCAACTGGATGTTGTATGTCCTCATGTCTCCGTTTTGGTGGATTCCATTGAATTTTAGTTAAAGCAAGCATACAACCCATATGAAACAATTATATATATAGAAAGAATAAACTAAAATATGTTACGAGGAGCAATATGTAAAGACCCATGACTATGGCGCCCATCAAGGTCAGAACAACTATAATATGCATGCTTAAATTGTAAGGTGAGTGGTTATATTATTGTACATAGAGAAATTGTAACATGCATGATGAAACAGTAAAGTGAGTGGATATTTTGTAATGGATATAAAGAAACCGTAATGTACAGGAACAAATTATAAGGTGGGTGGATATTTTGTAATGTGCATAGAGAATTTGTAACATGCATTATTAAATAGTATTGTAGGTGGACATTGTGTAATGTATATAAAGAAATCGTAATTTGTAGGAACAAATTATAAGGAAGGTGGATATTTTTAATGTACACAGAGAAATGACTATCCATATTGCAAACTGACACCTACATTACAGTTGACTCTTACCTATTACTGTCCACATTACAGATGGCACTTGCTTATTACAATATGAGTATCTATATTACAAATCTGTCTCCTACATTATGGTTGGCTCTTGCCTATTACAATGTGACTGTCCATATGGCATATGACACTTGCTTAATATAACATGACTATCCATATTACAAAATTGTCACCTACATTACAGTTTCCTCTTGCCTATTACAATGTGACTATCTATATTACAGATGACACTTACTTATTACAATATGAGTATCCATATTACAAAATTATCACCTACATTATAGTTGGCTCTTGCCTATTATAATGTGACTATCCCTATTACAGATGACACTTTCTTATTACAATATGACTATCCATATTACAATCTGTCACCTACATTATTGTTGGTTCTTGCCTAGTACAATGTGACTATCTGTATTACAGATGACACTTACTTATTACAATATGAGTATCTATATTACAAAATTGTCATCTACATTACAGTTGGCTCTTGTCTATTACAATGTGACTGTCTATATTACATATGATACTTGCTTATTACAATATGAGTATCCATATTACAAACCGGTCACCTACATTACGGTTGGCTCTTGCCTATTACAATGTGACTATCCATATTACATATGATACTTGCTTATTACAATATGACTATCCACTTTCTTATTACTAAAAAAGACAATAGGTATTAGCAGACAATCTAAATTCCATAGATGCCCAAAAATTAAGTCAGTGGCTATTAAGACAAGAAAGATGATCAAGACATGTAACACATGATGACAGACACAATTGGCAGCGTTGTGAATGCATGAAATTCCTTGAACACACTTCAGTTGAACGCTTTCCAAACCAAGGCATGCCTCAACAACAATATACGTGAACTGGCCCACCATGAATCCAACAAGATGGCAGCGACCGTGAGGCCCATCTTCACCTTTACAAGTAGCAGCTTGGTCCAGGAATCTGAAACTACAACAGGAGACATATTGTTTTCATAGTTACTCTAACTGCTATCCAGATTACAAAAGTGTCACCTGCATTACAGTTGGCTCTTGCCTATTACAATGTGACTGTCCATATTATAAATGACACTTTCTTATTACAATATGACTATCCATATTACAATCTGTCACCTACATTACTGTTGGTTCTTGTCTAGTACAATGTGACTATCCATATTACAGATGACACTTTACAATATGAGTATCCATATTATAAAACTGCCACCTACATTACGGTTGGCTCTTATCTATTACAATGTGACTGTCTATATTACATATGATACTTGCTTATTACAATATGAGTATCCATATTACAAACCGGTCACCTACATTACGGTTGACTCTTGCCTATTACAATGTGACTATCCATATTACATATAACACTTGCTTATTACAATATGACTATCCACTTGCTTATTACTAAAAAAGACAGTAGGTATTAACAGACAGTCTAAATTCCATAGATGCCCAAAAATTAAGTTAGGGCAGCAACTCAGGTTCCCGGATTCGCCAACGACGAGCTTTGCATCACAACTCGTTGAACACAATTTTGCAAATGCAAACCAAACAAAATAAATGGTCTAACTCATTACTTTTAATTGTCATTGTTTTATTTTTGTATACTATTAAACTATAATGATAGCTACTGACCACACCCATCCATCCTCAAACATAAGAGGACCAATTCAAAGGAGAGCCTTATTATTGATCCAGCAATGAAAACGAAGAAAACAGGAAACCCAGACCGTCCCAACCTCAAATAAGAGACAACCACCCCGTCACCATATGGAGGAACCTTCCTACAAGTTTCCAAGTTCACGCATTTGGATCTCTCCGCTCCAAATCTCAATAATAAATTTAGAAATGCAACAACAAATCAACTCCTCATGTAGAAAAGATGGAACATTTTTTTTCCGCTAATGCATCAATCTGTTAGAGAACCACACCGTACGAGACAACAGAAAATCAAATAGATGAAATCAATCCAAATGAAAATTGTTATAGCAACAATTCATTATATGTGTCAAACAAGAGATACAACATCATCCACCATTCCGACAACCGACTGAAAGTAAACAAGGCAAACAAAGACTACAAAGGAAGGAGCCGCAACGCTCATCACGTTTCCGACCAAACCAACACCAACCAGACAGAAGACATCACCACTTCCAGAGCCAAGGCCCGGATTGGGCGGCGGCATCCTCGCAGAAGCTGCAAACGCAGTTTCTGCCGTTTCTGTAAGGATCCCGCTCAGATCGGCATAAACCTCCACCGAACATGCTGTGATTCCGCGAAGCTTTGTTAGCACAACCGTAATGATACTCCTGACCACACAACTATTTCTGATTCTGGTTAATTTCTGGAGTGGCGGAGGTGAGTGGTCATTGGTGACGATGATCATGGCCCTCATCGATCTTCTCCGTCGATTCATTTAAGCTTTGATCAGTGATCTGGATCAGAGTTGACAGAGCTCTCACAGTTAACAAATTCTATCTCTGGCTCCGGCGTGATCTGCTTGTTGGTTGGGTGGCTGTGCTGCTTCCTGATGGTGGCGGTGGTCCTCCTTTCTCCTTTCCTCCCCCTGGAATCTAGGATGGAGGAGTGGGGGAGTACGATTTAGAGCGCCGATTCCTTTGTTTGTATCCGCTGCGGCGTCTACCACATGGATCACGGATGACCATCCCCGACAAATTTTGGACCTGGAGCGGAAGGAGAATCTGTTCCGGTGTTGAGGCGGAGGAGCCGAAGCATCGAAGGCAGACAGGTTAGGTGCACGACCTTTTTTCAGAAATTACGGGTGATGCCACCATGTTTCTTTCACGGGTAGCAAACGCTATAGTACCCGCGCGGGCAACGAATATAAACTCTCTCTCTCTCTCTATATATATATATGATTGTGATTTTTTGAACACATCTAATCTATTGAGTTTTGATTCAATATATATAGAAAATATATATTTTCTAATCAATGGTAAGTTGCAGGAACTGCAGAAACCGTTGAATGATATATTATTATATCTCATGATATACATGCCTTATGGTAGTGATTTTTTGAACACATCTAATCTATTGAGTTTTGATTCAATCTATATGGTTGGATTGAACTAATGTAATCCACATGTGTCATTTTCATGGTCGATACACATAAGTTGCATGTACCAGTCGGTACACACTTCCTTACCTCTATATATATGGCTAAAAGAATTGTGTACCCGAGTACATGTAGTTTACATGTATCCAACTTTATTTATGATTATTATAGAAGTATAAAAAGCAATCCAACCTTATAGATGTGTTGCATACCTTTTAGATAACATGTGTATCAAAAATCACTTCAAGCTGACATTCGTAGATCACTAAATGAAAGAAAATACATATTTTCTAATCAACGGTAAGTTGCAGGAACTGTTGAATGATATATTATTATATCTCATGATATCCATAAGTTATGGTTGTGATTTTTTTAACACATCTAATCTATTGAGTTTTGATTCAATCTATATGTTTGGATTTAACTAATGTATTCATCATATGTCATTTTCATGGCCTGTACACACAAGTTGCATGTACCAACTGGTACACACTTCCTAACCTCTCTATATATGACTAAACAAATTGTGTACCTGAGTACATGTAGCATATATGTACCCATCTTTATTTATGATTATTATATAAGTATAAAAAGTAATCCAACCTTATGGATGTGTTGCATACCATTTAGATAACGTGTATCAAAAATCACTTCAAGCTGACATTAGTAGATCACTAAATGAAAGATAATACATATTTTCTAATCAACGGTAAGTTGCAGGAACTGCAGAAACCGTTGAATGATATATTATTATATCTCATGATATACATGATTATGGTTGTGATGTTTTGAACACATATAATCCATTGAGTTTTGATTCAATCTACATGGTTGGATTGAACTAATGTATTCCACATATGTCATTTTCATGGGCGGTACACATAAGTTGCATGTATCAGCCGGTGCACACTTCCTAACCTTTATATATATGGCTAAAAGAATTGTGCA
This sequence comes from Alisma plantago-aquatica, assembly GCA_963693085.1. Taxonomy (NCBI): domain Eukaryota; kingdom Viridiplantae; phylum Streptophyta; class Magnoliopsida; order Alismatales; family Alismataceae; genus Alisma; species Alisma plantago-aquatica. Next base: position 57,480,995 of record OY856410.1, read on the forward strand.
CCCGAGTACATGTAGCTTACATGTACCCATATTCATTTATGATTATTATAGAAGTACAAAAAGAAATCCAACCTTATAGATGTGTTGCATACCCTTTAGATAACATGCCTATCAAAAATCACTTCAAGCTGACATTCATAGATCACTAAATGAAAGAAAATACATATTTTCTAATCAACAGTACATTGCAAGAACTGTAGAAACCGTTGAATGATATATTATTATATCTCATGATATACATGAGTTATCGTTGTGATTTTTGGAACACATCTAATCTATTGAGTTTTGATTCAATCTATATGGTTGGGTTGAACTAATATATTCCACAAATGTCATTTTCATGGGTGGTACACACAAGTTGCATGTATTGGCCGGTACACACTTCCTAACCTCTATACATATGGCTAAAAGAATTGTATACCCGAGTACATGTAGCTTACATGTACCCATCTTCATTTATGATTATTATAGAAGTATAAAAAGAAATCCAACCTTATGGATGTGTTGCATACCCTTTAGATAACATGTGTATCAAAAATCACTTCAAGATGACATTCGTAGATCACTAAATGAAAGAAAATGCATATTCTCTAATCAGCGGTAAGTTACAGGAACTGTTGAATGATATATTATTATATCTCATGATATACAAGAGTTTTGGTTGTGAGTTTTTGAACACATCTAATCTATTGAGTTTTCAATCTATATGGTAGGATTGAACTAATGTATTCCACATATGTCATTTTCATAGACGGTACACATAAGTTGCATGTACCGGCCGGTACACACTTCCTAACATCTATATATATGGCTAAAAGAATTGTGTACCCGAGTACATGTATCTTACACGTACCCATCTTCATTTATGATTATTATAGAAGTATAAAAAGCAATCCAACCTTATGGATGTGTTGCATATCCATTAGATAACATGTGTAACGCCTGTCTCACGAAAACAAGATTAACCAATACGGAAGCGTTCACTATGAAGCAGATTACCAAAAATCACTAAAAGTTAAAACCTTTTTATCAAAAGATCCATCAACGGAAAACTTTCTCACATAAAACCAAAGTAACATAATTACATTCTTGTTCACATGTACATATTCTGTATCATCTCTTTTTGAGAATTACAAGCATTAACTGTCCTGTCAAGCTAAACACAGGCAGTATAAAATCTCAAGGCACTGAGCCAAAATATCGAAAGCACTAACTACTACTCTGAGGACCTGAGAGTACAAATACGACACATAAGACTCTATCTATATCTATACAAGGCATAACAACCAGTGTCTCCACCTGAGACTTCATTGCTGTCCCTGCTGCTGTTGTTGCTACCCTTCACCTACTGAAGGATTCCTACCTCCTCGTCTGCGTCCACCTAAAAATGTGATTCCCACGGGGGTGAGATAATTGTAAATTGTCCCAGCGAGAGATATAACTCTCCGCCGGAAACATTATTATTGTAGCTTAAGAAGATAATTATACACAAAGGAATTATATTTGTTTGGTAGCAGTTAATTCAATGTCTAACAGATTAGAATATCATTCTTATCAAAAGCAATACAACTATAATTTGATAGAACAACATGTCACTTATCCTTTAAGGAATATGAAGAAAATGTATAACATTTATTCACTATAGAATCATTACCACAACATTAACTCTCTTCAGGCTTAGATCTTATATCTAATGCCTGGCATTGTCATTGTGGAGTCATGGCCTGTAGCCATACTCTTTTCACAAAGTGTTGGGATCTTAGTCCCTTAACTCATCAAGTACAATTCCATTTCTTAACAAGTTCATCATTATGATTGTAGAATCTGGGTATTTAAACCCTCATCTCATCATAGAACACTTGTTACCAATTATTAGATAACTTCATACCTTTAGGTCATCTGACCAAGAACATTATAATTCATGCTACAAAAAGCATTGCACATAGTTCAAAAAGCTCATAAACAATCTAAGATAATTAGCACATCATGTGACACACAAGACTTATTAATTGTAGGTTACCTCTCACTAAGTAACAAAGCATATGAAGACTTATAAGACCTATAGAACATTTTCAGTATACCGAACATCATAGCTCATACCTGGCTATGTTCATCATCTCAACATAACTGCATGATTAGTGATCATGATACCATTACATATCGGTAACATGAAATACAAGGGTTATCTTATTACATTCATAACCCATCAATCTGTATTAGAGTTTCACATAGGATTGCTCTATGTTAAGACTTCACATAGCATCATCTTATACTAGGGTTTCACATAACATTACCCTGTATTAGGGTTCACATAGCATTAACTTATGTTAGGGTTTCACATAGCATTACCATGTATTAGGAATTCACATAGCAAGGAATCAATATGAATAACATAAATATTCAATCATACTCATTTATTCTCATCATTCATTATTGAATGTATTATCAACACAAAGTATGAGTTTCTCTCTCATATTTTCCAAAATATGATTACATCATAGTTTATAAGTTTGGAATAATCTTTTCATAAGGCATGTTAGCCTACATTCAACAGAGTGCATTACGTCTCAATGTAACCATTGACATGACACATCTCATGTGTCATTCATCCAATTATCCTAGACTTATAATACATCAAGGTATACCAGTATTGGGGTGGTGGATGTGATATCTATCATATCTTGATGTATCACTTCCCTCAACACCTTTATCTTACTTGAGTTTATTCACTTAGCTTGTATTAGGGTATTCCTCATCCTAATACTTATGCACTAGATCATCACATTCATCATGCAAGGTAGTGGTCATTAGTCACTTTACTTTAGAATATACAACCATTGCCAAAACTATGGACTCATCCTTAAGTTAGGAACTAACAAAATGGCCATACTAGGTCACTTGCAAATCAACTTCAAGACGAGCATAGGGCACCATGGCCGTGTAGTCAAGAACGGACGTGCAAGGGGAAGCCACCACAGCCATGCTACCTTGTACGGTCGTGCTACAGAAGATCACCATGACCATTTTACATCACCACAACTTCCATCATCCAACCCCTTTAGCTTAATTAAGAATAGTATTCTCCATATTTATAATTTTAGGATTCACATAGAATATTCCATAAATTTGTGGATTTCACCTAGTATTATTCTCCAATAGAGTTTTACATAATCATCCTTATATATCAAGGATTCACCAAGTATTATGTGAATTTAGAATTTTACAACACATCACCCAGTGGAAGGACATCACATAGAATTAGTAGCACAACCCTATATTATGGTTTCATATACCTTTATCCCATTTTAGGGATTAGGGTTTATCATTCACATCCAAGTGGAGTTTCTCTTTCCTCTTACCCAAATTAGGGTTAGGATATACAATTCCCATTAAATTAGGGTTTCCTTCATTGTTACACTAAGTTAGGATTACATCATCACCCTAGATTTATGATAACACTCAACTTTGCCCTAGATTAGGGTTTCACACATAGCTTTGTTCTAATTAGAGTCTCACACATAACATTGCTTTAATTAGGGTTTCACACATAGCATTGCACTAATTAGGGTTTCAAACATAGCATTGCTCTAATTAGGGTTTCACACATAGCATTTCTCTAATTAGGATTTCGCACATAGCATTGCTCTAATTAGGATTTCACACATAGCATTGCTCTAATTAGGGTTTCACACATAGCATTGCTCTAATTAGGATTTCACACATAGCATTGCTCTAATTAGGATTTCACACATAACATTGCTCTAATTAGGATTTCACACATAGCATTGCTCTAATTAGGATTTCACACATAGCATTGCTCTAATTAGGGTTTCACACATAGCATTGCTCTAATTAGGATTTCACACATAGCATTGCTCTAATTAGGATTTCACACATAGCATTGCTCTAATTAGGGTTAAGGCTCATTGATTAGGGTTTCATGATCTCATTATTATGGATCAACCCTTATCACATAGTTTACTCATAAAGAGAGAATTATGGCTTAATTATATAAGAATTCATCTCTCTCATCCTCTTTAAGATGTTAACTACTACAAGATTAATCTATGGCAACTCTTCACTTGAGTACACATAGCTAGGGTTAACCTTCACAATCATCATGGGTCTACATCTTTAATAATCACATAGCTGATTGACCTTTGATCATATTAGATGACCAAATGGTCTAATCAATTAAACCATCAATTATATAAGGAATTCAAAAGAATTGACCAATTAAACTTTCAAATCACAAAATGATCAGTTGGGTTAACCATTGAAATCTTCAAATGCATTAAGTATCTAAATAGGTTCACCATTTTGGACCTTCAATTACATGAGATATTCAAATGGATTAACCATGTTGATCTTCACAATGTTACTTACTTAGACCCTCAATGATCTTGGTTCTCATAAATCAATTGGTTGAAAACCTTTTAACAAGTTGTACTTGAAATCAATTAGACAAAGTAAGTATTGAAACTGTTTGCACTTTGGGTCTCCAAACGGTTTGAGATCATTTGGTCCCAAACGGTCTTGAGACCGTTTGGTCCAAACCTTCTCAAAACTGCATGGACCAAAAAGGCACTTCAACACTCAATCGACTCAATGTTTCAATCCATGAACCAATTATAAATTGAACCACTAAAGCATTCATTAATTGGACCACTGAATCACAATTCAATTAGACCTTCAATTTAGGGTTTTGAACCCAATTGAACTTGGTTTGATATTCAAGAAACCATCACTTAGGGTTTGAAATCGAGGATCCATCAATGGTTGACATTGTGGAACCAAATCAATTGAAACCAATGAACTATCATCATCACATGATGTGATCTGACCTCAAACGGTCTTGGATGACCACCAAACAGTCTTGAGACCGTTTTCCCATTCCATCATAAAAAACCATGACATCCAATTAGGGTTTTAGACCATTGGATGGATTATAAAATCAACACTTAGTTGCAATTCAATTTGGTACCTTTGGACCTTCAAACACATAGACATACTTAACCCTAGACCTCCAAACGGTCTTGGGTGACTCCCAAAAGGTCTTGAGACCGTTTGGGTGATCCCCAAATGGTTTTGAAACCGTTTGGGTCAATCAACCCAAAACATCATCTCAATCAATTTCAAAATCAGCACTTAGCCGATTAGGGTTTGCAATTAAGGAATCATTCACAATTGAAACCTTCAATATCAACCAATTGAAACCATTGGATCAAGATCCAAGTACCACATCATATATCTTCAAACAGTCAACCATTTCAAATGGTCAACCATCCCAAACGGTTTGGAACCCAAACCACCAAACAATTTGCAAATCGTTTGGTCACCAAACGGTTTGGTGAAACCGTTTGGTCCCAACATTGAAACCGTTTGCCCTAGATATTTGGGGAGGTGTGTGCTTATGATGATGTCATCATCATCAAGCTCCAAACTCACGAAATCTACTGTGATTTCATGGAAATTGCATCAATCAACCAAATTTAATTTCGAAAATGTAGAAATGATCACCAATTGATAAGGAATTGATTGCAATAATAAAATTAAGGGTTCAAGTTATAAAACCCACCTCCAATTGAGATCCAAAGCTCCAAGATCATGTAAACAAGGTGGATGCAACTCCTTTCACTATTCCAAGGGTCGTCCCCAAGCTTTGAGTGAAAAGAATTGGTTAGAAATGAAGAGGGGATCGAGATATGAAGAATTTATGCATTGATTTTTGATTTTCACCATGGATTCAAGGTGAAAGGAGGTCAAGAACCTTACCAACAGGTTGGGGGTAGTCCTACTGCTCCTCCAAAGCTCCTTGGTCGTTTTACAAGCAAGGGGAAAGAAAGGAATCCGAAAAAGCCTTTGTTTTGGCTTGGAAAAGGTACTTTTATAAGAAAATTGATGAAAGAGAAAATACTTTATAAAAGTCTTTTAATTCCAAAATTGTTGCAACCACTTCCCCCTTGGTTTCTTTCATGCAAGGGCATATATATCCCCACAGAAATCCCTTCCATTATCCATGAATTAAGGGAAAAGAAATTAAGCACCTTAACCCTTATAATAAGAATATCCATATTTGAGTGGAAATTCTTTTTCTTATAATAATGGTGAGTGGGATTTCACCTCCTTAGGATATGCTCGTGCCTTTGCAAGGCTTTAAGCTCATCCATAAACATCTGATTCCAACCATTTTAATTTTTTTTAAGGCCCTTTAATTAATACATTCATTTTTGCCCTAAATTGAATTAGGGTTTCACTTAGGATTAAATCTTGATTATTTTAATATCAAGATTCTCTCTCCTCCAACTTAATTCAAATGAGGTGACCTTCTCATTTTATTTGCTCTACATGATGCCAAGAAAAATTAGGGACCTTATTGAAGTGGTAATTTGCATGTTGAACCCTAGGTTTTGGGTAAATTGCACATTACACCAAAACTAGGTTTTAATACACAAGGATTGCTTTACAAGCTTAATCTTGGTGCCCAAGCTTGTGAAAACCATTCCACTACATCATATTCATTCTTATGATGTCTCAACATCAGAGGAACATTTTATCATGTGCAATTTGCAAGTTAACCCCTCAACTTGGGTAATTTGCACTTTAGTCCAAATTAAGCAAACATTGCTTCAACATTATTCAAACAGGACCAAAATTGAAACATAAGTTTCTCATGAGCCCTAATTACTTTTCCCAAGATAAGATTAAGCATCTACTAAACCTTATTAGGCAAAACATCTAGGGTTAACACATAACCCAGGTCAGGGATGTTACAACATGTGTATCAAAAATCACTTCAAGATGACATTTGTAGATCACTAAATGAAAGAAAACACATATTGTCTAAGCAACGATAAGCTGCAGGAAATGCTGAAACCATTGAATGATATATTATTATATCTCTTGATATACATGAGTTATGGCTGTGAATTTTTGAGCACATCTAATCTATTGAGTTCTGATTCAATCTAGATTCAATCTATATGGTTGGATTGAACTATTATATTCCACATATGTCATTTTCATGGCCAGTGCACATAAGTTGCATGTACCGGCCAATACACACTTCCTTACCTCTCTCTTTCTATATATATGTATAGTCAGACTAGAATACACTCGAGTGTACATATTGTGTCATACACCTCAATGGTGTTTTCCTATTTAGACTATATTTTTTCAAGATGTAATCCATTGATCTTCATTAATACTATATCAATAGGCCTCATACAAAACTTGAGACAATTTGGATGAGTGCTAGTTACTCATCGAAGGAAAACAAAATCGACGCACAAAACTATTTTGAAATGCATGATATTTTCCCCCTTAGATGCATGATCTATAAGTGCCCAAATGACTTGAAATAGAGATGACATAGTTTACATCACAACTTAAACTACAAAAAGGAAATGATAATATCATGTCTAGATACTGATCAAATGTTGCATGATCTAAGGGAGAGTAGACAAAAAAAGGAACGACTTGTCCTGGTAAATAGGTCATGGCAGTTGCCTAGATCTAGAAACTTAAAAATAGTATAAGATGATGACCAGCTATTGTGCTGCCCATTCTTCGGTGCAGAGGTAGGTTTTTGATGATCCCAGGTAGGACCATCCCAGATGGCCCAATTTCGGGCCTCGTCGTACTCGTCCCATGACACAAGACACTCTTCCTGCAACACTACTGTGATAGAGTGAGTTTTTACTTATATTTTCTCTCTCTTATGATTTTGCTATTTCCAATAATACCCTCAACCCTTTCTCTTGCTTAATTGATTAAAATTGATTATTTACTTCATGTAAATCCAAACCCTAATTGAACAGTAGATGAAATCTATGCATTAGGGTACATGGTTAATTTATATAACAAACATTCAAGTTTGACCCTCAATTTTATACCATAGTAGGGTAGCGATATCTTTATGATCCACCTAAAATTTTGTTACAATTGGATGAAACAATTCAGAGTTATGAGTTTTAAAATTGGATGCATATAATACCCTTTTAAAACCTTAAGTTCCTAACCTAGATGGATCCAGACCCTGACCTGGATCCAGATCCGATGGAAGAGACGACTGAGTCATCCTCCTCACCCACCTCTCACGAAATGAGGCATACATAATAGCATTGTTTTTTGAATCACTATCTCTCTCTCATCTCTTGCTCTCTTTTTATCAAACTTAGTTCTTCAGATCTAGATTTGTCTCCTCTTTCAAATGAACCCAAGAAATATCCCTAGATATCACTTAATTGAACATGCCCAAATGGTGGTGCAATTGACCCATCGACCACCTTAGGGAAGGAAACCCTAGGACTCATGGTGCCTATTTAAGGAGTCTAGTAGCTCTGCAACCTTTCCTTTAGCTGCAAAGACCCCTCAATTTCTCATCATCACTCCCCTTTTCTCCACACAACTCCAACTCCACCGACCTGAACTAGTGCAGTCTGCTCGCACCTTGAAGATCCTCACTCCAATCACTTGCATTTGTATCATCTCTAGACCTAGGTGGATATTTCCTAACCCTCTCATAGAGGTGCAGTGGCCTAGAGGGCACCATCGGTGAAGCTCGCCCCCCACGTCACCTGACCTGGCTCTAGCCACCTTCATAGGTTTGCTCATCGCCTCCACGTAGAACTGAGGCTCACACTTGACTCTAGGAAGGACCACACTCCCATTTGATCTCCATTTGAGGTATAACCTTCAAACTGAGTTTTTCCTCCATCTACGCACCTTCATCGGTAACTAGATCAACCATCATTAGTTCCTGCTCTTTGTCTTAGCCACATATTGACTTTACGGTTTCACAATGCCTCTACAAAGGCAGCAACACCATCACCTTGCACCCTTCATAGACCATTCTCCTTCTGCCCCATCCAACCTTCATGCTCACAAAAGCAATGGTGCGAACAGGGACCAGGTCCCCTATTTTGAGCGAGCAATCATGGACCATGTTTTACATATATTCCCAGACATTGTCATGCCTACAATTTTTACTAGCATGGGAACTTTCACCATTGTGCCTCCTATCGCTGACCCCTCTGAGCCAAGCTATGGATAGTGGGTTAGTGGGAGGATCTGATAAGTCAGATCCCTCACCTAATCCATGAAGCCAAGCCTGCAATTCTTTTTTATTTTATTCTTCTAGCAATTACCTTATTGGCCAGTTTCATAAAACCCATTATAAATAGTTCCAGTATCTGAAAAATCCCCATAAAATACCCATGTTCTCAGAAAAATAAGTAGAATATATATAAATGATCTCTTTTTCCTAAATCCAATCCTAGTTTGATGGATCCTCTTATGACCATGTTTTATGTTTTTTTTAACTTTAACTTGTAGGAAATAAATACAAAAATAGATGCTAGTATATTTTTGTGAAATCTTGAAGTATCAATCTGACCTGAACACATTGGATCATGTGAATCCTAAACGGAAACCGTAGTGAGTCAAAAACCCTAATATGAGGTGTTGACAACACATAATGACATTAGGTATTTATTTCTTTTCAGGATGATCTGTGTACTATTCCTCTGGACTCTTGAATTCCAGATCTAATCAAAACAAATATGTGGCACATATTAAGTATAAGACTAGTTTTCCATGGTTGCATAAGGTATGATGTATCTTGGGTGACTTATTTGCTATACTTTGTTGGATGCTTACTAGTATTTATGCTTCACCAAACCTAAATGGAACATAAATGAACTGTTGATGAGTTGTAGCTACTAGAGCACAAATGTCCCAGTATGGATGTATGATATATTTCCTAGTATGGATGTATGATGAATTACCCATGATAGATGTATGATAAAGTAATTTTCCCATATTGGATGCATGATAATTGATAATAAAAATTGTAGTACAATTGCATCTAAAGATACGTCTAAATGATGTGTTAACCTATTTTTCTGCCTTAAACAATGTCTTTCTTTTCTTTCTTTTGTTTCTTCATGTATTTGAATTATGAAATCATAGTACTGCATTTTGAGCCATGTACCAACTTATGTTGATGATTTTGTTTATCATATTTTCTAGGTACAAGGAACAAATAATGCACTTCAAAGTACCTGAAGCTACCAAATAAATGGGCGTGGAGGATAGACTAACTAGATTTATTTATCTTATCTCTTTTTCAGTTAGGTAGTTATTCATTCTTATAGATGATGTATAGGATGATCTAAATCCTATGTACTTTCATTTCATAAAACTATTCTCTTCTTCTGTTCTGAATAATATGTTTTACTTTATCTTCAATGAATGTTGTTTGTGTGGCTAATCAATGATTTTGTGAACACGATCTGGCTTCTTTTTATAAAATAGTTGATAATCACAATCTCTACATTTTCCTTCTTGACATATATTAGATATGAGTGCACACATATCTAGGGAATGTCAACTTGGAAAATGTATAGGAATTGGGGTCATCACAATTGATATCAGAGCCAATGTTCACACATCACAGTCACATGAACTTCATTCACCCTATTGTGAGTCTAGGGTAATCCTTGAGTTAGGGATGTGAAGGGTGGAGGTTTCTAGGATAGCATCTTCCATGGGTCTGGCTAAAGTCTCTGAGCCACTTACCTTGGCAATCACGAGGCTACCTATATGGAAGTATATGTCTTCCTGGCCCATATCCTAAATGTCCCCTACTTCTTGGGCATAACTTAATTAGGACCCTTTTCATATATAGATATTCCCTCTCATCTCTTCTATAGGATAAATTTCCTCCCTCATCGTCGTCTATAAACATTTCCCTCTCACCTTTATGACATAAGGTTAGGAAAAGAGTTACTCTATTTAAAAAGACCTAAGGACCGACTGATAAGGATTTTAGGGTATCCTCCACAAGTCATAACATTAAGATCACTATTAACTAATAAAGATGAATAATGAAATATAATGAGTCAAAAAATTTGATGATGATATATCTAATATATTCCACCTAATTTCAGGATGTCTCTGAAGACTCGTAACTCTAAGGCCTCTGAAAAGTCATCCTCTAAGAAGAGGAAGGAACGTAAAACCTCTGAGGTACATGATCCTGATAGTGCAGACAGAGAAAGGTGGGAATAAAAAAAGAAAATCCTTCTAGACTTCATGGAGACCGTTTCCATAAAAGGAACCCCTGAACCCATCTCATCTAGGAAGAAGGAGGTGACTATGTTATATTTCATTAAGCTCAATCCTAATACCTTTTGGGGGGAGGACCATCCTGAGGTCATGGATAAGGCTGAAGCATGGATCTTGTCTATGGAGAATGCCTTCTATACCCTAGAAGTACCTAGTGAGAAGAAAGTCAAATTTGCCACCCATCTGCTTAAGCGAGGGGCAAAAATTTGGTGGGAAAACTATGGTGCACTACTAAAAAAAGGTCTTTAACTATAAAAAAAATTGTAGCGAAAACCCCATATTTTGTAGCGAAAGGCTTTGACTACATATTTATTTACACATACAAATTGTAGTATATGCTCGTATAGCTAAAGCCTTTAACTATATATTTCAAATATGTAGTTAGATAATCCATTCGCTAAAAATTCATATGTATCCAGAAGCGTAGCTAGATATTGTCCTTACATATTTAAATATAGGTATAATTATAGCTAAATGTATGCCTACAATTGTATATATAGTCAGTATGTAGCAAAAACATGAAGTTAATAAAAATTATATATAGTTAATGTGTAGGGAAAGGCAACATCTACTGCACACATATATATGTAGTTAGATTATGCACTAGGTACATATGTAGTGCCACATATACATATATGTATAGTTTGATTATTCATGTATTGTGTAATTAGTCCAGAAGCTCTTTTAGTAAAAAAATTGTAGTAGTTAGACCAAGTTATGCTCTTTATGCCAACAAATTTACTTTCATTTATACTAAAACATCAAATGTACATGGGGAGGACGTATACCTTGCCCCTATTACATAATGTGTACAAAGAAAAGGATATACATATATTAATAAATTCGGTGAGGTCTACACGCATCTTGGAAAAAGAGTATGTATCTTTCTCGACCAGTTTTAGAATCATTGTTGTCTTCTCCTTCTGTTCAATGAGTTGTCGATAGTATAGGTTCTTGTGTTGCACAAAGTTGTGACCTTGTGACACGTTGGCCCTTCATCCAATTTCCTTAATGAGTGGGTCAATTTTGTTGAATGGAAGAAGTCTTGATTTGAAGATTGTAGCATCACCCCTCATAGTGACATCTTTCTATTACAACTTGGACCATCCATAGATGTTCTAGGAATCTTCTTTGTACTCTGTTTTGTTGGACTTGATCTAGACCCAAAGAGGGATTCTTGTTTAGCAATAAGTTGATATTGAGGCCTTTTTTTATCCTGCATCATATATGTATCAAAATTGCAGTCATTGAATAGAATAATTATTTCATTCATTTTTAAGTTGCACCTTATTCACAATCTCCATCATTCCTTCTCTTCCCTCAAAGTAGTACAATCTTTAAGCATGGATAGAATCTGAACCTGCAACAGTTAATCACATAAAGAAAGGTAGATGATAAGAGATGATTTGTTTAGTGTAGATTTTTTACCATTTTAGGACTTGGTCTGGTCCACCATCACCATCAGATTCTAATTGCATATGAGGACTACATCTCACGTCTAAAATTATAGTAGGCCTCCTAGTCCAAAAGCTGAGGACAACTCTGTGACCACACAACAATCCCAGCAGATGGCGATGAAAGTGAACTGTAGATGGATACCCTGTTGAATGGAATTTGTGTCATTGCCCAACTGAGCTATATATGAGAATTTAGACAAGCTATATATGAGCTAAAATGAAATTATTGCTCACCTTGTTAAGGAACAATCAAATATTAAGGAATAGAAACATTACTTGTACCAGACATACATACAAGTGTGAGTTTTGATGCATATTTAGATACTTACATGACAAACATATTTCCATCAGTGACTCTATTGTGACTCCATCAAGCAACGGTATGCAGGAGCTTCCATCAAGAGTTGTGTAAAGAAAAGACCAGCCAATTGTGCAGCTTGTTAAAATACCCACAATCAGTCAACTATAAGGGGCCAGAGGGTTTACCCAACGGGTTCATTAGCGGCCCTACACAGGAGGAGCTCTGTCATTAATCAATATATACACACACACTAAGAAGTTGCTCATGAGTCTTTTGGGCCCAACAATAGTCCACGTTTTATAGTTCAACAAGTAAAGAGCAGAACCTTTATAAGACATTAGGATCATCAGATCTCGCAGCTTAACAGGCTACACATAGGCATAATTAGCCTCCAATAATTTGGGGTGAGCGAAATGCCTAGCTAAGAAGAAGTGCAAGCAATCACACCCTTGATAAAGTTTCTACTTAGTAGCACCAATCTCACATTCTATAGCAATTGCAAATTTTGAACAATGGTTAGTTAATAATCATAAAAAAAAGAGTACATAAAGATGAGAGTATCACTGATTAATAGGAAACCATGATGCACACCTTAACTTCATTGATCTCAGATTACTTTTTAACTAGTAAACCCAAATATATGACAAGAAAATTGAAGTTTATGGCATATTTTAAGTTCTTAAAAAGATACTCATTGATTTCAAATATATAGTATGATCCCAAAATCAAGGATGATTCATAATAACAACAGTAATACCATTGAATATTAAGTGGATAAAACATACCTTTTAGACAAAGTACCACATACTATGTGATCTTGAAGAGAGGAAAGTGCACAGGGACAATAGAAATTCCTAAAAATATCCATGACATGGCAAACTGAAACTATTAGTTCTAGTGTGGATGATGACCATACATATATAACAGAAGGTTCACTTGTAAAGTTCCTTGTGGAATCTATATCATATAAACATGAAAATTCAGACCTACATGATATTTCACATAAGATAGATGTACACGAATTTGCCAATGAAAATTATATAAAAAGATACTAAGGATTATAACAGAATCCAGACCTGTCAAAGCTCAGATATGACTATGCTAGTATGACTAGGAGTGTCGATGTCATCATTAAGAAATGCAAGTGTTATGTATTTATAGTTGGATCATATCATTAAAATGCCTATTTTTGCTGGTGTGACCCATGGGCATTGCCACTCGACCTATAAATCATATCTGAAAATCTTGCAAGGATGCATATTCAAGGAAGCACAACCTAAAAATTTATATGGGACACCTCATAGCTTTAAAAAGACTGACAAAGAGCTAACTGAGACTAGTTATTAGATAAATCCTACCAACTTGCTTGTTATTGGCCTCTACAAAATTTCATATAGGTTAGAAAGATCCTGCCAACTTGTTTCTTATTAGTCCTCTACAAAATTTCATAATTATTGTGCACAGACACACTCTATATGTGAAGCAGCTGCAATTGACTTATAACCACTTCACTCGAGGAACAACATGTCCAATTCACTAAGTAATTGAACCTTGTTGAACTAAATTTTTTGCAGTATGCTCATCACAAACATTTCTAACACTAGTGATGAGAATGGTGATACCATCTATGAGATCTGCCTTCATGTGAATGCTCTCCCCATCACGGCCTTAACTAACATAAACTATACATGAACTTTAATGCTATAACTATTAATGGAGTGAACTTATCTATCTGTTATTGATATCCCAGTAATTCAAGCCAGGGTACAATACCCCTCCCCAACTATTCCATTATGGAGGTTCCCCAATGCATTTCAGGTACCACCACAATAGTACTCAAATGGGTTATAAAATACTAATCTCAGATTGATGTGGTCCTTATCTTACATTTAGGTGTTCCTCATCTCCATTCATTGTGATATGTTTCAGAGGAAACTGGGAGATTTCCAGACAGGACCTGTACAACCCCTGCTTGTTATCCATGGTCACTGCTGGTCATGGTTATTCACATTGACTACTATAAGTATTACGGTTCTTCAAGGAACATGATATATTGTCGAGTCATTTCCATAATATTAAGTCATATTCATAACAAGATCACCACCTACTATTAATCTAGCCAAAAAATAGCACAATTGATGAAAATGATAGATGAAACTCAACAATTATAATGTGTGATACTATTACGATAACTTATCATAATACAGTTAACTTACTACTTCATTTAAGCCATATATACAACAAGTGACAAACTTATATGATAAATCAGAAATCTATCGAATGAATATAAATTTAGTTATAACCACCAGAATATAAAGCTACAAGCCTGGTCTCTTGAAGCACTGACCGTAGATGGATTGTAGGGAAATGTTTAAAGTACCCTGGGAGTGATTCTCTAGAAGGTTACCTTCTCACAATTCATGGAGGAATTGACTTTCTAGCGTTGAATGCCCCATGAAGCTACACCATTGAGACAAACTCTCTTTTGTCCTGTATGTCCATCAAGCAAGATTAGTGCCCTACCAAATATTATGCATTCAATAAGATGATTCAATGCCAATTAGTATATGACATCAACCTGGGACATATCATAAGTGGGTTTTCATATCCAAAGATAAGCACGTGAATACCTTTATTCATAAGTAGGTTAGTAGCAACTATATTATAATTCCATTCACTTAAATTCAAAAGGCCAAGAGATGATGTACATGTATGGAAAATGTGGTTTAATAATCTATCCAACTACATTTTGTACCTCAATGAAACCCTACTAGAAAGCAGTATAATGGAAATAAACTATCCAACACTAGTAGATTATATTACACACAGTAGTTGTTGATATAGTACCCCTACCTCTGACACTTTAGTTAGATATGTTCTAGCATGTTTGGAAGCATCTGGTCTAGCAATCCACTCGCTTAACCTGTGCAAAATGGAATGAAGATAAATGCAAATCTAACCAAACATGGAAGCAAAGAAAATTGCTGGCTACTTCAAACTTCAATTGGACCTGAGAAATGTGGGATCACCAATTGATCAAAATAATGATTTCTCATTTTACTTGCATCTATACATCCTATCTGTCATACACAATAAAAGAACAATGCTGTCAAATATGATCTTGTACCTTATTTGTGTGTTGCAGCAAGCCAAGATTAGGTTTCACCATTTCTTTTCACTAGACAAAAGCATAATCCCAAAAGATACACAATCAAAACATCAACATAATTCTGCACAAGAAGAAATAGATCAGAACCATGCATGTAAATCAGAGTAGTTAATTGGAGTATGGCCTCTTTGAAGCACCATCTATAGGTTCCATATGGGTTTGAGCACCATCTATAGATTCACTTTTTGATGCTAGGATAATGTCCACAGCAAACCTGATTATATAAGGGCCTCTATAAGTGGTCCCTCATTGTATAAGGGCCTATGTAAGTTGAGAAGGGACCATCTTTAGTATACTTCTATGAGTTCTTCTTCAATAATTATAGGAATCATGTGAATTAAACAAATTAGCTTAAACATAGATGCTCATTAGTTCCATTGAGTTAAAAACTGGTATAATGGGCCAGCTTGACACCAAAACTTGAGACTAATGACTCAGTTTGTTTATCCCAGACTATAGGACTACAATGGAGTTTACTAATCAAAGAGAGTCTTGTCCAGCCAGATACATGATTCTTGTTCAAGGCATTTGGGATGTCAGTTTGAAGTTTGAGGAATGTGTAGTCACTTTTAGAGTGAGAATTGCCAATGCCTTAGTAAATATTCTGGATAAGACAGTGTTGAGGGGAGAGGTTATATCTGAAGAGCTTTTAGAGTGCCCAACTATTATGATAACACATTGGCCTGACATATACAAACATTAACCTTGCCACTTTAAGAATAAAAACCAACAACTTGAATTTCTTGATGACAAACATATCACCTCTATGACAATAATGTCTATGCGGACAGAGTTTAATTGTTGAAAATATATTTTGCATACCTAACAATATAGACCAGTACTACTATCTCTCAAAATACAGACCATGGCGTACCTACAAGAAACATACTAGAATCCATTAAGTATATGACCAAGGCCAAAGAGGATGACCAACACATGTTGTATAAAATCAAGGATGCTAGCATTACAGTCTGTCAAGTTTAGTTTAATAGATTTACTTTGAGCATTTTCTAAGAAGGAATCATGGCTTAAAGTTGTCTTGAGAAGGTTACATGCATTGATAAAAACTCATCCTATACTAAGTTCGGATGGTTCCTAACAATTATATATAGACATGTTAAATACTTAAAACATGGGAGTGACAGAAACTAGAGCAGACATGGATCACATATGGACTAAACATCATAGACTATATTATACAAATATATTAGGGATACTTGCAACCCAGTTGACCTCACAACCTTGCCATAGAGCTCTTTAGATAACTTAAGTGATCTAGACAGTAATGATTACTATCTTTTAACATGGAGGCATGGGTACACACTCTACAAAAAACTAGAATCAATCCCAATTAAAGATGGAAAAGGTAGCATTGTATTTGAAATGCTAATCACCATCTGGTCGGCCAACTCATGAAACCAAAATGAGGATTCAAAATCCATACAAGATTCCTCAAGGTTGACTAATTATTGACCCCAAGATGTGAGGTTTACACAGTTCAAACGTGCAAAAGCACTGTGATGTCATTTTAATACACTATTCTCAATGCGTCGCCATATACTTTGTAGCATGTGAATGAATCATAACTAAAACTACAGCTTGGAGGGGGTTCTTAAACAACATAAAAGAACAATGACATGCACATGCAACCAGATCAATTCAAAAATACATTAAGCATTTATTTGGATCTTAGCTTCCATGCCATCTTATTAGGAATACCATTGGTTGGTTGGTTTTCATGTCTAGAACGCCCATTATAGATATTAGTTCCCTTTTTTGACATATTAGATATACTTGTCAACATTATGTAAGCTAGCAATTGAAACTTTAGATCTATCTACAGAAATGAAAATCCAAACCCATATATCGATACTAGCTATAAAAGATAAGAAAAGTGTACTCAGTCCCAGTTTCTTGCTTAATTTGCAACATAAGACAATAATAAACAATACATATAGGGTCCTTGAAACATATTTCTCACAAGATATGTCCCATTCTAGTGTAGGCACCCACCTCATAAGACTCCTTCATATGCCTAAATGTAACATGCACTTATTACAGTTCAGTATGCAAAATGTACTCATGAAAGAATGGCATTCGTGGAGGTGAAGCAGGGGAGTTTCCTAGAGTGGACAACACTATTTGACTTGAGTAGAAAACACTATTCAACCTCAGTCTAAACATGAATGGAGGTTGGGTGGGGGTATGCAGGAGTTTAACACAATGATTAGCCCAACTAAGAAGACATGTAGAAACCTATTAGATCACTAGGAAGAAGCTGCATTTACTGAAACCTTAATAGAGACAGTAATAGATGTCGTTGAAGAGTGACATGATTCACTGACTACAAAAGATTCAACACAAACAATTGGACTGTGTTGTAGTAGTAGGTCTTTATTAGGGATCGTCTGAGCATTATTGTCCATCATCTACCCAAAGTTCATTCAGATCACAACCAACTCCTACAACCAATGTCTATGAATAACAGAGGGTGGATATTCAGAAAAAGGTTGTGAAGTCAAAACCCATGCTTAAAAAATCTGCTACAAAGGCCATGGAATGGCACAATACATTTTCAGAAGGCTCTGAACTACTATAAGAAGAAGTTCATTCAGTCATATGCGACAGAAAGCAGGGAGAAAGCAAATGTAAGAAGAAATTTTGTGTGAGTTGGCTCATTGGTAGTTAATACTAGAACAAAGTCTGTTCCTTAGATTGATGGAACTTGCATTTGACTTCAAGAGAACTACTAACCATATTCTGGAGGAGAAGGAGAAGTGGAGTCAAAAGTCCTATCTATGCTGGCTCAAGAATGGAGAGTATAATTCCAAGTCATACTACGAGTTCGTTAATTATAGGAGAAGAATGAACTTAATCTAAGCTCTGAAAAACATTACAAGGTGTTGGATTACTAACCTTGGGGAACCGAATATGATGGCGTGTGGACACTTTGTCAACCTCTTCACTGTAACCTACAACCCAAGTTTTGAGGAATAAAATTTTGTGACTAGTCAGCTCAAATAGACATTATGAATCTCAAAAAGGCCATCTAATGAAAAATCCATTTATTTTTACTCTTATACATGGTTTCAATCAATTTATAAGCATTGGCATTTAAATGTAGTTTCCAATTAAAACCTAAAAAGGATGGAGCAATTTAGCATTAATCAGAACCTATATATCCTCACCATAGTAAAATACCTGAGCCGCATATTTGGCCATGTAAAGCATATCTAGACTTGAATGTAGTTATCACTTTATCTCTTGCACAACTAAGTCATTGAATGAATGACTGATTATGAAACTAGATAACAAAGGTAGGCACCTGCCTGATGATGCTCACTTGCAAGTAGATAGCAACCATTAACTCATCTTCACCACCCCTAATGTTCGTCACATCAAATTTGTTCTTCCTAAAAAGAAAACACCAAAGCACAGGTCAACGAGGAGAATAGTGGGAAGTCCGAATCAATTGTCAAGTCTGGAATCAGAAAAGTCTGTACGCACTTAATAGAAGCATTGTTAACATAATTTCACAAGATTACAAATGTGACAATTTCAGTTTTCTTTGTTACCCAGAAGAAGATTTCTATCATTACAACCATGTATCAAAAACTCCCAAGAACACCATAGTAGAATGACACATAATGGAAGGTAGAAATAGTTTTCAAGCAGTAATGTTTCCTGTTAAATATTACTTAGTTTTAGTTCACTTATCGAAACTCTGCTTGTGAAACTAGGTAGAAAACATTCACTAACAATTGACCTCTTGGTCATGAAAAATTTTAAATTTTCTTGAGAA
Organism: Alisma plantago-aquatica; assembly: GCA_963693085.1. Lineage (NCBI taxonomy): Eukaryota > Viridiplantae > Streptophyta > Magnoliopsida > Alismatales > Alismataceae > Alisma > Alisma plantago-aquatica. The sequence continues at coordinate 57,500,854 of OY856410.1, forward strand.
GGAGTTTCCGTCCAATGTCCAACTTATGAGGTAATGTATCGGTAAACAGTGAATGAGGTGATTGTGATATTTCTGTAGATTTCAGTAGGCATCCAAGTTCTGAACCATATATATCAACTCATGCTCGATCTGCCACTTTACAAAAGCTTTAAAGGAGCACAATAACACTACACTAAAACTTGCTCCAAACAGCTAGATGAGAAAGACATACAATGGTAACAACAAATAAAGGCATAGCCACCCCAATATATAAAAACAACCAAAAGCGCTCATCTTCAGATAAGGATTAAAAATAAAGGACAACAACACATCTCTTAGACAAAGAAACCAATTCTTCAAGATAATAGTACATCGTGTCCAATGCTTCACTTACCTTTCGAACAAGTACTTTCTAGGTATATGATAGATTTTTATGTAGGTTGATCTATAAGCTTTGATTTCTCTAGACATTGTACTTTAACAAGATTTCAGGGTTAATAACAAGCATGACCGAGACTAATACTATTAGGTGGCCTAGATTAAGATGTGGAAGTCTTCGATTATGTAACACATTGTCTGTCTAAAATGTATCATGATAGTATCCAACGTCTTAGACAATAGTGCTTCTTTCAGGTATAAAACCTTTGTGATCATTCAATCCCTTGAACATGCTATATTGCTGTGGGACTTCTAATTGTGCAGATTGTAAATTATAAGTTCTTTTTTTAGTCTTGAGCATTTAAACATTTCCTAGCTGATCTGGGTGTTGTTAATGTGGCTAAACTATTACAGTAATATACCTGAATAGAGGGCTTAAGTAGGATTATGTTTTAATATTCACTTGATATCCACTCCATTTTTATGACAACTAAGTAGAGAATACTTGCTCTGGAAAGTAATATCATCCCTAAAATGCACATGCATAAATGCATAGTACATACCAATCACCACACTAGATCTACATAATTACTTATAGCAAAATTATATGAGATGCAGTAAATGTTGCAGAATATAATGAATATTTCTCACCTTTCTTATTACTTTGGTTTCTTCATGGACATAATTAGTTACTTTCTTTGACTTTATATGTGTATATTTTTGTATACCTCATTGGTTATTATGAGGCTTTGTCCAACTCCATCATAGTTTAAAATGGGGTAACCCAATTTCCATTGGTCACTTAATCTTCTTGGAGATCAACCTAGATCAAGCTACGTAGTTGACAACATCGACTAGCATCATATGAATTTATTTATTAGAGGTAGGGGAAATATTTGGAATGATGTGTTCCTAGGAAAATTGATATTTTGTTGTTCTAGACCTACCACTAAAGGTTTCACCAGAGAATTTGGCATCATAGTCTATATCTTCTACTGCAATAATCAAATTTTGCTTCTATATTATAACACTAACCATTGATACTTGTCACAACGCGCCATGACTCTATAGCTGATACCATTAGGACCATGGACGTCGTGTGCCTGCAGGTGCTTTCAGTTGATGACTGCAAGGAGCTGCTTCTGAGGTGTTCTTCTACCAGCGGGGACAAATTCAAGGACATCTGCGGGGATGAATTCAAAGAGGACATTTGCAGGAAGCTGGTCGAGAAGATCAAAGGGGTGCCTCTTGTAATAAAAACCTTGGGGAACATCCTCTCCTCTAAGAGAATAGAGCAGTGGGAGGAGATCTTGGAGCACAACATCTGGGAGCTGCAGTAGAGTGAAGACGACATCCTCCCTATTCTCAAGATCAACTATGAAGATCTTCCCCAACATCTCAAAAGGTGCTTCACCTATTGCTCCCTGTTCCCAGAGGATTTCGAGTTCAACAAGCTCAAGCTGGTAAAGCTCTGGATGGCACAAGATTTCATTCAAGCTCAGCGGCCCACTAATTGCTTGGAGGATATTGGGAGTTCTTATTTTGATGAATTGCTCAATAGGTCCTTCTTCCAGAAGGTTGATAAGCACTACACCATGGATACCTTCTACCACGACCTCTCTCAGTCTGTACCTAACAATCGATGTGTCAGGATAACTGAAAAAAATAGTACCCACCTTATTCAGGATGATTGCCTTCTGCATATGTCATTCTCCAACCCAAACGTGATTAATCTAAATATATCAAACCATCTGTGCAGTTTTGTATTTATCAGGGAGTTTTCTACCACTATAGATCACTTCAGCCGCTCTGTCGAGCTAACAGACTCCTTGTTTTCCATGTTGAAAAGCCTTCATGTGCTGGATCTCAGCTCGAGCAGCATAACTATACTTCCAGAGTCCCTTGGTGATTTGATTCATCTCCGCTTCCTGGACATTAGTCAAACCAAAGTTGCAGCACTTCCCATCTCTCTAGCTCAAATGTATAACCTCCTGATCTTGGAACTCAAACATTGTCGTTGTCTTACGGAAATTCATAGAGGGGTGCAAAGCTTGCTTAACCTGCGACATATGAATGCAAGTGATGATCTGGTCAACACCTTGCCTGGGATCGGAAGACTGACTTCTCTTCAGGAGTTTAGGATTTTTAAGGTATCAAAAGAGGAAGGGCACAAGATTTGGGAGTTGAAATACCTGAATGAGCTCCGGAACAAGCTCTGGATCCTTAACATTCAAAATGTTGAAACCAAAGAGGAGGCCATTCATGCGGATTTAAAAAATAAGAAGCACCTTCTGGAGCTTGTCCTTGAATGGTCTGTTGACATTTCTTCCGAGATCAAATGCCAGAAGACTGTAGATGAGCTTGAGTCGCTTCAACCACCCTGCAACCTTAAGGCTCTTTCCATAATAGGAAATGGTAGTCCACAACCCCCTAGCTGGTTGAACATTTATAATGTAAGCGATCTAACATCCATCTGGCTATGTGACTGCAGAAACTGGAATAGCTTTCCTCCTCTGGGAGCACTCCGTCACCTTGCAAATTTGAAGATTGAGTACCTATTATATGTGCAGGAAGTTGGTCCTCAGTTGTATGTCAATGGTACTGTTGCATTCCCATCCTTAAAATATCTGGAATTTCGACATATGCAATCCTTGAAGGAATGGGTGATGCCAAGTAAGTGTAAGGTGTTCCCTTGCCTAGAAAAACTCGTGCTAAAAGATTGTCCTTGGCTGGAGGGTGTTCCTCTTCCCTTGACAGTGCAAATCCTCAAAATTGAAAAATGCCCAAACCTCCAGATGGATTTCAAAGTGCTCCAAAATCATCCTTCTTTGGCTTCTTTCTCTTGGTCATTTGAGAATAGCTATCGGGATCTTCACTCATGTGTGACACAAACTTTGCAACGTCTAAGTTCTCCGAAAAAGCTAGAATTCGTCTTTTGTGATGAAAGAGAGACAAACAAGAGGTGGTCATAGAGGCCACTATGGATGCCATTTAGTTATTGTCAGGGAAGAGCAACGGATGAACTAAAAGATTTTAGTTCAGGCAGCTTGAGTATTCATGATGGAAGTGATATTTGTGTTTTTCTCTTCTATGCCTACAAATATCCAGACTATCCAGATGTCAGTTTCCAGGATCTTTGCCTCCGTATAAGAAACTAAAAAGGTGGTGAAGAATATGGGTATATGACATTGTCAACATGTTTGCAGGAACATTTTCATTCTGTCCGCCAGTTGTCTGTGAAAGGTTGTGACAAGATTGAATTTCTATTGGGATATGGCACAATCTCGTGTTTGAAGTCACTCCAGACATTGGATATTGCTGACTGTAAAGGGATGATGACGCTCGGATGGTTCCCCAAACACAAGTTTGTCAGTCTCAGGGTGTTGAAGATTACAAATTGTCTAGACCTTACCACCTTTCCTCCCTTGATGCTTCCAATGTTAGAAACAATGCAAATTGAGAATTCTGAAGGTCTTATGTATATGCATCTGCATGGTCTCATATCTCTTATGTGCCTAGAGATTGTAGGCTGCTCGATACTTAAAGGAGTATCAATTGCAGGCAAACTGCCGCAGCTGGAAGAGATGAAACTTAGGAGGTGTTCCAATCTGATTCTTACACTTGATGATTTGGAAGGTGGGCTGCAAGGTCTCACATCCCTTGTGACGTTAGAAATAGGCTCATGCCAGAATATGAGAGAGCTACCAACAAACTTAAAGGTGCTTACTAGCCTGAAAAAATTAATGATAATGCAATGCCCTGAAATCAGATTACTACCAAAATCTGGTCTGCCAAAAAAGCTGAATGAACTGCGGATTGATGTATGTCCCTTGCTACAACAAAATTGCCAAATGGGTGGCTGTGAGTGGCAAAGAGTATCTTGCATCAAGAAGAGAACAAAAAGTTGCCCAACATACTACCCTTACAGTAAGACACACCCTTTTTACATATTTCTTTTCTTATTTACTTTGCAGTCCTATCTCACTAAATCACTAGTACAAGAAATGTTAGATACGAGAAAAAGATTCCGCTTCCAGTTTTTGTACAGTAGAGTAGGACAGATTGCATTCATTTATGCTCAATAACTGTGTATATGTCATGCTATTTCTATTTATACAGTTAGAAACTCTAGTATTAAAAGAAAATTTCAGGTGTCTTATTCAGTTTATACCAAGTTTGCATTTGCTACTTTCTAGTTTATAGTCTAATTTATTGTAAAAAAATTGCCACAATATTTCATTTTCCTAAAATAAATGAAAAACTAAATGTGAATATAACTCATGAGGTGCAATAATCTTTAAACCCTTATAAAAATGTGATTTTTTGTTTGAAAATTACCTATCAAATTACTAGCAGGAGAAAGTAGACACCATTCTATTTTGTGCAACCAACATGAAAACTCCTAATAGTGTATAGCTTTAAGTAAACATGAAAATGATAATTTCTTTTCAGTGTGATCATGGTTAATTGTTCAACACATGTACTAAGGCCTCAATTCAACTAAATACCATGCAACCATTTTGTGCAACCAGCATGGAAATTCCTTATAGTGTATAGCTTTAAGCAAACATGAGAATGATAATTTCTTTTCAGTGTGATCCTAGTTAACTGATCAACACATGAACTAAGGCACTTAGTAGTTGTTTAAACAACTACAATGGTTTTTCAAGTTGCTAGCATCAGAAAAAACATGTTGTCAAATCTTCAGATATGTAATAGTATTATAGTTAAGTGTTGCACCAAATATCAATTAGTTATACACAAAACTGTTTTACTGATAAATCTCAGTTTCTGTAGCATAAAGACTTGCTTTATCTTGCAGCTAAGGTAACAAGTGAGATCTAACATCAGAGTATACCCTTATCCAGAAGAAGAAGGAATAGCAACAAACCAAACATCCTAGGAAGTTAGAAACCCAATTGGTCCCAAAAATTTTGCATGTTTCTTCCTACATTACTCTTCAATGTAATTGTTCCTACCACAATAATGTAGCAAAGGTTGAATGGGGATGTCCATGGGGAACCCAAGATCACAATGATTCAATAAGGAGTTTTAAAGGGAGGAAAACAACAAGAACTAGGTGGCCCATTCAAGTGTCCCACGTGTTTTGAACTCCCTTCAGAGAAGCTCGTGATTTGGTGGAGTAATATGTGTAAGAACTCATCTTTGGTCAGATTTTCCAATATGCATGTACATCAAAGGCTTTATTATAATTTTCAAACCAGGAAAGCATCTGACCATAGTATATACATAAAGGCTTGTTTATATTATATGAGACTGCCAATAGGATAGTACGAGGTATAAACATGAAACATGGATATTAAAGAGAAGTGACAGCCTAATAGCATTGTTGGCCAAACAGTTGAACATTCAATTTCCGTAGATTTTTCACTATCCAAGATCAAACACATACATTATATTCACATTTTAAATGTGAACATAAATATTTCAGAATACTTGAAGTACCAATATCCACATTACTGCTACAACAACATTTGAAAGATACAAAATTTCTTATGTTGAATACCTGCTTAGTCAAGCAGTTCACTTAAACAAGTCAATGGATGTATCATATATTCTCATAAGGAAGGCAGATAACTTAAAAAGAGATTGTACTTCCAACCCTTTATAGGACCATACTTACTTTTAGATATTAGAATCCTAAAAATTTAGAACTTTAAAGAATCCAAATGAATCAATCTATAGAGAGTAGGCACTAATTCCAACTTAATGTTGGTTATTCTCTTCTAACCCTTATAAATGCCAAAGCAGAGGAAAATGCAATAGAAGTTGCATTCAAAACAATGGTGTCAGGAAATATCATTCACCGTAGTTATGTAGAAGTGAATAAACAAGAAGCATGGACTCATCCTCAAGTCAATACAATTCTATCACTGATTTTGCACACCATTCTCTACTGCATTCATTCTTCTAGAGTTTCTACACTTCATTTGCATTGTACTACTAAGCATGTAGTAGATTCTCTTAGTCAAACAACATTATGTACTATTTCACTACCTTCTATCAATGCTCATCCTACATAGACTAAAAGAAAATCTAACATCATCTAGCCAAACCCCAAGTTAGCCATTAAAAATTGAAGAGAAATCAAAAGAGTAAATCATCCATTCAAGAAGACAGTAATCAAAGTCAAAGCTTCCAAGGCATAGATACCCAATTAAGGTCCATGAAATTGAAATCCAGATTCCAGTTTAACAGTAACAAAGCTTTAATCTAGAAATCGTAAAAAAAAGGAAAATGCCAAAATTAACCATTAGAATATATACATAGCATTGCAGTCCAGAAGGTAAAATATTATTAGCATAGAGAATTCAATAACAAACCAACGCAACTTGCTTTTTGAATTTGTTTGGTGTTGGACCAGAGCATAGAAGCCATAGCTTTGGCAGTGCGATTGAGATTTTTCCAGAGTCTATATAGTAGGCAATCAATCATAAAGTAAAAATAATTTTATATTCATTATGATAATGAATAAAAATGTATATAGCACGTAAAGGATCCTTTTCACAAGCCAGATACCAACAAGTGGAAGCATAAAAAAAGGTCACTCCACATAGCCATAAAACTTAAAATAAATGTCATTACACAACATATAATTTTATGAAAGAGTAAGATGAGAAGATGCAATCATCTACCATGTCAGATCATCAACCTCAATTCCTAGAATCCATAAAATATCAATTGTGTGACCTCAAAATATTATGGACCATAAAAGTGCGCATATAAAGGTGACACCTAGGCATGGCCAGGCATCAAGGCACCCAACCTTGGCATCTTCCTTCCTTAACAATTATGGATGGAAATAAAGAGAATTTGAAGTGTGACTGGCCCATAATTCATGGATAAGACATGGTTGTCGACTTTCAACTTGTAGAGAAATGATAGAGATTGTTTATAACAACATTCAAAGCCAACTAAGTAATTAAACAAGTTACTCCTATACCTACCACGCTCAGAAGGGCATGAAGAGACTCTACTACTTCAACCTTAACTGAGATTTTGACTTCCTACATGCTGCCTTGTGTACTATTTTGATCCCATTATGGCGGATGAGTTACTAAGCTTCCTTTTCTTGTGAGTGTTTCTGGATGAATCCCCGTTCCCTACCATAAAATTCAATTCAGTTGGACTGCTATGAACATCACTAACCACTCCTAAGGATCATAAACTATAAGAATCAACATCATTAAATGTGTTGGCAAACAACAAATATCCAAGGTAGGGAGGCATTCATGAAATTGATAATGTATTAGTTATAATATCCTAAATGAGCAGTTGTCGTGAACATGCTTTCTGAATCATATAAAAAGAAAGAATCCAGAGCAACATTAAGCATGGTACAACCATTATCCTTTAGGAAAAGATTGCAGTTAATGTTGTTAGATAACACTACCGATAGAGTAGAGACTTAGTTATGATTGAATAAAGTTTTTACCCTTACAATGGGTACCAAAGTACTTTTATAGGATCTTATAAATCCTACAATGTTTGCAGCATGTGGCAATATTTGGACGTAGTAGAGAAGATCAAAATGTAGACATATGCCATAGGGAAAGGACCATGAGTTGTTTTTTTTAGTAATTATAACTCATGACATTATATTATTAAAAGAAGTAAAGACAAATGAATTAGATGTTGCATTTTTATTATGTTAAGCCTCACTCAACATGTCACCATGATTCTATTAAAAAGTTAGCAGTAGCATACCATTTCATCGTGCACCTAGATTTATTCAGGAAACAAATTCTAAAGAACCACCTTATATCGCACTGAAAAAAACAAATATTTCCAAAATGGTGGCAACATTTTTTTTGCACGCCATTAACTTTCCAAGGGAGACAATCAGAGCACTTAAAATTAAACTCAAACTGGCATGTTAACCCTTGTTGGAGGCATATAAACCTCCCATGTTACATGAGATGAGTTGAGAACTGTTATTGAGGAAATCTAGTTTTTGGAAGAAAAAAACTTGATTGAAATTTTTGAATCACATAAAAGCTACAAGTGAGGAGGAGGAAATCTACCACCTAAACTGGAATGGTCGACTGGGTTGGTAGAGTCGGTGAACTCAAAGTGTAAATGCAGACCATATGACCATCATGTATTCAAGAAAAACATTGATTATCTAGGAGAAGGAGGCTCCCGCGATCGTTAGGGCGATCTAGGGCTAGTCGTCGTAGACTCTTCTCGGGGGGAGAGGAAGCTCACCTACGACATGCTGTGAGCCCTTCTCCCTGGGTACTCTCTTTCCTCGGCTTCTACAGGGCTCCACGAAGGCCGATGACTCTACCTGTCTCTCCTCCGTCGTTCCTCTCCTGTCCTCCTCAGTGACACAACGACTCGGCGGGAGCTGGTGGTACGCTGGGAGTCAGCGTCTCAACGGCGTGGTGCACGTATGGCACTTTCGTGGCGGCTCAGTTCACCACAAGATTTTTTCCCTAGGGGTCGAGTGCCCCTCTCTCCCCCTTTTTCTTTCTTTTCTTTTTGTGTCAGTCTGTTTCAGGTTGCTTGTTTGTTTGGTCATGATTGGGTCCCTTCTTGGGCAGCCGGTGAGCTCAGGCGCCCCTTGGTGCTCCAGGTAGAGGAGGAGTAAGCTGAGTCTGTGCCTCAGGTGGGTGCTCTGCCCCCTATTCGTCATGGTGGTCGGGAGTGGTAGTGGGGTTCCCAGCGCCCTCTACTCCCCACCTTTCATCTGCCCAATCCCTCCTTCCTCTATATCTGCATCGTTTGGGTGTTGGCCTCCTTCTCGGTCCTCCTGGGTGGTGCACCCTTACTACTCGACGTTATTCCTGTGTGTTTTGCCCTTTGTTTTTGGGAGGTCCCTTGGTCGTCTTGTCTCTTTGTTTGTTCTATTTGTTGTTTAGTTGTGCTTTTCATCGTGTGTTGTTTGATTAGTTTCTTGCTATTTGTTTTCCGAATGTGCTCTCAACTTTTCAGCTGGCCTTAAGCATGGATGAGATGGTGATCTCTATTAGTTATACTTCTTACTCCTTCCCCAATATCCTCAAGGGCTCGTGCAGATTGATGGCTTCCCTCTCTGATAGCTGCTTTAGACAACCACTACGAAAGTGGGTTGGTACTGAGTCTTCTGTTATGTCGGTCTTCCAAAGGAGTTCTGCTTGGTACATTCATGTAAGAGTACTATCTTGTAGATGTCGTATGGCTTGCCTTTAATGCTATCGAGATGTTTCCCTAAAAAACATTGATTTAAGAGTTCCCTCCTATTTCAAGAAGTTGACATTTTAAGATATCTTAAGGAAACTATAAGGTTACAATAAACATAAGAGAAATCAAGATTCAAGATGAATGTTAATGAGCGCACATTTTATGAACCAAAATATGTATGTTGCACATTAAGAAACGCTGACGAGGATAGAATCCATGGAAGAGAAAGTTTAGGCAAGTCTAGACTAAAAAAGATTACTCCATTGACAAGAAATCTTATTTAGCTTGTCATAATTTAATTAATAGAAAACCTAGATTAATAATATAATGACACAACATTGAAAAGAAATCTGATTCGTACTTCAAAAAATGCACTCCATGGAATGCAAGCTTTAGTGAAAACGCATACTTTATATTCCATTGGTATTATTTAGGCTCGCGTCAATGTTCTATTTTTGATAATTCTATGGTACTTAATAATTACTTTTTATGATTTTCTTTGTGCACTTCAAATATTTTATGGCATTTCATTATGACGTATGTAGTAAAACTATGCATGATTTTCTCCATGCAAGTTACCGTACAAATTAATGCCTTGAGGATTAAAAATGGAAGTATATAACAAACTCTTTATAGCTTATTCTTGTATTAACTCAAAAAATGACCATACATGAAACTTTTTAAGTTCTTAACAAGTCATGGTAATAGAATTACACAAAAAGGAAAAACATGCATTTTCCACAGGCCATCATCACTTTTACTTGTAGCGTTTTTAGCCTAGTACGTCAACTATGATATTTTATAGGTTATAATTATCTCTGTTCTAAGGTCCATGCTATCTAGATACTAACTTTATCTTTACCCCATGCTAGTGTGAAACCTAGGTGTCCTATCTTAACCAACTGCTATAATTTCTAGATGCGTTTGTCCTGTCTATCTTGAACATTGTAGTCTTGCATTTTTAGATTCCAGCATAGCTAAAGGATATCCCTAGGCTACTCTCATTTATTAGAAAATATTGATTTAAGGATTTTCTTACTGAATGTCAGTTTGTGACAAAGTATGAGTGTGTTTAAGGGGTCCTAGAAGGGTAAATTACAAATATATCATATAATTGGGTACACCTAACCCATCTGTCTTTTCCAAGAACTTGGCCCAGTATAACCTTGGCCTCATTAGAATGCAGACTTCAATACTTCCCAGGCTCACCACCTGAAAAAGTAGCAACAAGATGGCTAAAATCCAATCCATAAGACCTAATGAGATCCTCACATGTTTTAGTGCATGTTTATGTATATCTACATGTGTTACAATCATGTTCAGATAATCTACATGATTTACTATTGTTATAATATTTATAATATAATTGAGCACGAAATTCAAGGTTCATCCACATCATTCTATAATAGCAAGACCTTCCAAATATAAGTAAGCAAAGTATTATTGTGTGTGTATTATGATTGGGATTGGATACGAGTTTATTTAAAAACAATTACCGATCTAGATATTGGCTAAAAAAGAGTTAGATGTCTTTCCCAAACATTCAATGATACGTTAAGAGAAGGCAGTGCAAAACAAATGGTTTTTGTGCTCTCACTCATAATTCAATGAAGCATATTCCCATTGAATGACACGTTGAAATAAGACATCCTATAATATTCTCAACTTGAACACTTATTTGACTAATTTCTTTCAGCCTGGTACGAATAGATCTTACTTTAACCTCTACCTCTAAGGTCTTCTCTTTGAAAAATTCCATCAAAGTATTAGGGTCAGTGAAATTTGATCTAATATTAGCATCAACTTAGCTTGTCAAGTACACATTTCTCATAGAGCCTTTTCATCTATCATATATAGAAGACTGAGATGCTAAAATAATTTAAAAGAAGAAGGACCAAAATAATGTGGCTATCAGAAATTCACAATTTATACCACAATTTCACATTTACCGAGCATCTATGGACTGTTATTATGCAATAAACTAAACAAGTAGCAAGACAACAAACATGTCAGCACATACACGATTAAAAGACACCGATATACCTGATGCATTCCAACCTAAGAACAAATCATATGTTCTATTGAATCAGTATGTGCAATAGATGTTATCTGAACCCAAAATGTCAAGACTAGAGGCAGCATAGGGTCTAGAACCTGTGATGCCCTAATTGTTTGGCGGAGCTGTCAAGAAGAAAAGTTGTTGGAGGATCCTTCAGGTTGCTAGATGGTGGCACTAGGAGGAAGAACCACCTGAAGCACCTTCAAGCTGGGCAGAGGTGTTGGATGCTTTTGGGAAGAGGCACTGGATGCTTTTGGGCAGAGGTGCCGGACGCTTCTAGTCACAGACGCTTAGGAGAAACATTCCTAATGTCATTGAGAAGCACACAATGAGGAATAGAGGTTGCCAAGTGTGGTTTGGGGAGAATGCAGAGAGACCGGGAGATGAGGCAAGAGATGGCGACTGGCTTGGAGAGCATGGAGGGTGAAATACGAGGGTTACGGAGAAAGAAGTTTGATGGGAGGATTAAATTGGACATGCGGGAGATCAATGGCCAAATGACGCCATGAAATTCAGTTTTGTTTGAGATTAGATTGGGAGGGGTATACTTGGTGCCGTATGCCACTCTAGATTAGCTATATTTTTAATTTACATTTAAAATGGAGAGGGGGGAAGTGTAATTATGTATAACTAATTAGATTAGTTACATTTATTTTTCTTACACTTATATTTATTATAACTAAACATTGATTTGACTACATTTGAAATATATGTAATTAGAATAATTGTAGCTAAATCATCTTTTTTTTTGTAGTGGTGGGAATAGGGGAGAAGAAGTAGATAACATGGGGTGGGAAACCTTAAAAACCCTCTTCGCTGATTATTTTACGCCTATAGCTAAGAGGAAGAGGAAGGAGAAGATGTATATCAAGCTTAAGTAGGGTAGTTTCTTTGTGGTTGATTACACTCGAAAGTTTAGGCTTCTGGAACGTTATGCCCCTATTAAGACTGCAGATCACCTAGTGGAGCATTATGTCGACTTCCTTGCCACCCATCTGAAAACCATTGTTATAGCCTCTCATCCTGAAAGCATAGATGAAACCCTCGACATGTCCCTCAAGTAGGAAAGAGAAAATGGTCTGCACAAGCCTTCCAACATGGGATACTTAGGGTTAACCACCACTGAAGAGGATAAGTCTAGGAAGTTCCACCCTGGCCATAACAATAAGGGATCAGGAAAAGTAGGAGGTTTAGGAAAAAGAGGACAAAACAACAAGTACAACCAACTGAGGGACTACCGCAACTAATGTAAAACCTGTGGATGAGTGCATGATCGACGTTGTCGCTGTACCAAGCCGGTCTTCTACAACTACAAAATGGAGGGTCATTTCCTCGCCAAGTGCCCTACTTCGTCTATACTTGGCAAACCTCCAACAGGTGCTCCACCTCCTCAGGGACACCACAACAACAAAGTTTTCATAGTGACTACAGAAGAGGCCAAGGCAAATCCCAACCAGCTTGTTGAAGGTAACATAAATTCTTTTTGTAATCTAATATCTTATTCAAGCCTTCAAATTATTCATAACTCAATTATCCTTTGTAGGCACCATATTGTTAAATGATAGTCATGTTAACGTTTATTCGATTATAGATCCACAAATAGATTTATTTCTCAAAATCTGGCATCTATGTTACACCTGCATATAAGGGACTTGGGATATATCCTACATGTGTCTACTCCTAGTGGAAAAATACTCACTATCCTATAGAAAACTGATGTCCTACCTCTAAAATTCAAAATCATGACATGCCCTTCAAATTTATCCTCTTAACCATGGAAGATTTTGATATTATACTTGGTATGTATTAGCTATACATGAATCATGCTCACATTGAATGTAGAAATATGATGGTAGTTCTCTCTCAGCCTCATTCCTATCATGTGGTGATTCCTCGGGGAAACAGATTCTGTAATAACATTATAATTTCTTCTCTAAAGCTAAAAAGCTCATTTGTAAAGGATGTAACATCTTCATCTCATTAGTCTCAGAGACTAGTCCTAACAACAAGCCTATAAAAAGATAGGAGGTGGTGATTTTCTCGACGTATTTCTAGAGGAGCTTCCTGGGCTTCCTCCAAATAAAGACATTGAATTTTCCACAGACCTTCTTCCTAGAACCACTCTAATTTCTAGGGCACCATATAGGATGGCTCCTGCTGAGCTTATGGAGTTGAATAAACAATTGTAAGAATTTCTCGACAAGGGTTTTATCCATCCTAGTATTTCCCCTTGGGGTGCACCTGTTCTCTTTGTCTAAAAGAAATACGGTTCTATGCAAATGTGTATTGACTATCACATGTTGAACTAGGCCACTATTAAAAATAATTATCCTCTCCCCCGCATTGATGACCTCTTTGATCAGCTTTGCACTACCAAAGTTTTCTAAAAAATTGATCTTCGCTTTGGCTACCATCAACTTAAAGTCAAAGATTCTGATATTTCTAAAACTTCTTTTCAAACTTGTAATGGGCATTACAAGTTTCTAGTGATGCCATTTGGGTTGAACAACACACCTGGCGTATTCATGAATCTGATGAACAAAGTCTTCCAACCTTATCTTGATGAATTTGTGGCCATCTTTATCAATGAAATCCTGGTTTATTTTGACTATATGGAAAAACATCATGAGCACTTGAAGGCCATTTTTGAAATCCTTCAAGCCCATCAATTCTATGTCAAACTTTCTAAATGTGAATTCTGGATTGATAAAGTCATGTTTCTTGGCCTTGTCATTTCTGGGGGTAACATATCTGTTGATTCAGCCAAAGTATTTGTTGTACTTGATTGGTAACCTCCTCAAAATCCTTCTAAAATCCAGAGTTTCTTGGGTCTAGCCAGATATTATCATCTCTTTATTATGAACTTCTCCAAAGTGGCACTTCCTTTGACTAAGCTAACTCGAAAGGATGAGCACTTCATCTAGTAAGCTACTTGTGAGTCTAGTTTCTAGAAATTAAAGAAGAAGTTGGCGTCGGCTCCTATTCTAGTCCTTCCATCTAGAAATGAAGGGTTCATGATCTTCACTGATGCTTCAAGAAATGGGTTATGATGTGTCTTGTAACAACAAGGAAAAGTGGTGGCCTTTGCATCCATATAGGCTAAACCCAATGAACTTAATTATCCCACACATGATTTGTAACTAGCTACAATTATTCATGCTCTCAAAATATGGAGGCACTACCTGTACGAAGTGACGTTTGATATATTCACCGACTACAAAAGCTAAAGTACATCCTAATACAGAAGGATCTGAACCTACATCAACATCAATGGATCGAGTACCTGAAGGACTATGATGTTACTATCAGCTACCGTTCTGGAAAAGCTAATGTAGTCGCTGATGCTCTTAGTAGAAAAAGGGTAGTATGTGAATCTTAATCTGTTCCTGAATGGAGGAATATGGAGGATGTTGTGGGCTTGAAGCCACAATTTTTATCCAATCATATCCAGGTCAAACATATCTCTATTATGTCTAGTCTTCAGTCTGAACTTATTGAAGCACAAACAGCTAGTCCTGATCTTGTGGAGCTCTCCTCTCTCCTGTCAAAGCCTCAAACACATCTGTCTGTGGGTCTTGATGGTGGTCTTCGATACAAAAACCGAATGTGGATTCCTGAACAGTCAGTTGTGAAGATGAAGATTCTCAGTGTGGCACATGGGTCAAAGTACACAGTTTATCCCAACACAACTAAGATGTATAAAGACCTGCAATGTCAATTCAGGTGGAGGAGCATGAAACTTGACATTGATGAATTCGTGTCCAGATGTCTGACATGCTAGAGAATTGAGGCAGAACACCAGAGGCCAGGTGGTTCACCACAACCTTTAGAAATCCTAGAATGGAAATGGGAAGACATCACCATGGATTTGTGGTGGGACTAACCAGGATCAGGAAATGATACAACGCTGCATGGGTTATAGTGGATCGTCTCACAAAGTCAACTCATTTTCTTCCTATGAAGACTACTGCAAAAGTTTTTGAGCTGGCCAACCTTTATATACAAGAGATATTACGTATGCATGGAGTTCCAACATCCATTGTCTTGGACCGGGACCCGAAGTTCACCTCAAAGCTATGAAAATAGGTTCAAGAAGAACTGGACACCAAACTAAACTTCAATACAACCTACCATCCGCAGACTGACAGGCAACCAGAACGCACAATATAGATTCTAGAGGATCTTTTGTGAGCTTGTGTTCTATATTGGGAAGGCTTGTGGGACCACTATTTGCCCTTATATGAGTTTGCATATAATAATAGCTATTAGGCAAGTATTGGGATGCCTCCCTATGAAGCTCTCTACGGCCGATCGTACAGGTCTCTGCTACACTGGGACGACATCAAGAAACACACCTTGATGAAATATGAGGAGATGCAATTGTATACAGACACAGTTGCATTGATCAGACAGAGGATGAAGCAGGAACATGATAGGTAGAAATCTTATGCAGATACTCACCGAAAAGAATGATAGTTCATGGAAGGTGCTCACGTCTTTCTGAAGATTTGACCTATTTGAGCTTTGGGTAAGAATAAAGGAAAGCTGAGTCCTCATTATGTTGGACCCTTTGAGATTCTAGAAAGGGTTGGTGAATGTGCCTATCGTCTTGCTTTGCCACCTCACTATAGTGCCATGCATAATGTCTTTCATGTATCTAATCTGAATACTTATGTCAAAGACCCCAATCACATTTTGAATCATGAGCCTCTTGAGCTGAAAGATGATCTGTCTTATGCGGAGTCCCCAGTCAAAAATCATGATTTCAAGACAAAGGGGCTTCACAATAATTGACATATAGATATGGTGAAAGTTCTCTAGAGCCACCATGATCAGACTGATGCCACCTGGGAGCTCAAGTCCGAGGTCGAGCAGAAATATCCTCATCTCTTTCAAGCTTCTTGAATTTTGGGGACAAAATTCTTAAAATCGAGGGGAGAATGTGATAGAGTGAGTTTTTACTTATATTTTCTCTCTCTCTCTCTCTCTTGTGATTTTGTTATTTCCAACAATACCCTCAACCCTTTCCCTTGCTTAATTGATTAAAAGTGATTATTTACTTCATAAAAATTCAAACCCTAATTGCATAGTAGATGAAATCCATGTATTAGGGTACATGGTCAATTTAAATAACAAACATTAAAGTTTGACCCTCAATTTTATACCATAGTAAGGTAATGACATCTTGATGCTCCTCCTAAAAGTTTGTTATAATTGGATGGACCGATTTGGAGTTATGAGTTTTTAAATTGGATGCATATAATACCTTTTTAAAACCTTAAGTTCCTAACCTAGTTGGATCCAGACCCTAGATCGGATCCGGATCTGATGGAAGAGACAACTGAGTCATCCTCCTCCCCTGCCTCTCATGGGACAAGGCCTACACAGTAGCGTTGTTTTTTTGAATCATCGTCTCTCTCTCATCTATTGCTCTCTTTTCATCAAACTTTGTTCTTCAAATTTGGATTTGTCTCCTCTTTCAAATGAACCCAAGAAATATCCCTAGATATCAGTAAATTGAAAATGCCCAATCAACAACACCATGGACCTATCACCCACCTTAGGGAAGGAAACCATAGGCCTCGTGGTGTCTATTTAAGGAGTCAAGTAGCTCCACAACCTTTCCTTTAGCTGCAAAACCCCTAATTTCTTCTCATCACCCCCCTCTTCTTCACCCAACTTCAACTCCACCAGTCTGAACTAGTATGACCTGGTCACACCTCAAAGCTCCTCACTCCAATCTCTTGCATCTGTACCATCTTTGGACCTATGCAGATATCTCCTAACCCTTGCGTGGAGGTGCAGTGGTGTAGAGGGCGCCATCGACGAAGCTTCCCCCTACGTCACCTGACATGGCTCTGGCCACCTTCACATGTTCGCTTGTCACCTCCGCGCAGAACTGAGGCTCGAGCATGACTTCAAGAAGGACCGTAGTCCTTCCCTGACTCCTAGTTGATCTCCATTTTGTTGGTATGTATGCCCAGAGAGCCAATCAGGGGATGATTGGTGGGATACATTAATATTGATTTGATAAACATCAAAGGCAAGCTTCCAATTCTTTCTGGTTCAGTCATATGAGATAGTGATAGAACAGATTGAATGTCTAGAGAATGACAGTACTCAATGACGTATGCTTTCAGGTTAAGGACCTGAACGATGAGATCATACGAATGCTAAGAGTTTGTACATTCTTGTTATGTTCATAGTCGGATGTCATTGTGGAAGGTAGATAGACAACAATGACACACAAGATTAGATTGTGGTGTTGGTTGATGACAAAATCTCATTAATCATGATATAGAGATATCAAACCAAACACATAGGTACTTGTTAGAGAACAAGTGTACCAGACAGACCCATTGTGAGTTTGACACATGGAACCATGACATGGTAGTCACAGTCAGTACTCACAGTGATGGTGGTGAGTGTGATTCTTTGACCTAAAGTCACTACACTCGACACATGTCGTTGGGCACACTTTGACATCATCAAACGCAGTCCTGAAACATGGGTTGTTATAAAGGTGATGATTGGGTGGCTTTGACACATGGGGCTTTTGAGGGGTGAGTGATAGATATGGGATTTGTCCCTCCCGAGGGAGTTTGATATCCAAGGCCACTTGATGAGTAGGATTGAAATAGGCGTGCACACGCATGTGTGAATCAGTATGTGATATTGATGTCATACATATCTCTTCCAATCTGCTCTGAGATCAAGAAAGTGAATGAACATTGACAAGATGACTGTTCCATGCCTCAAGTTCATTCGGGATATCAGTGACAAAGGAATTATACATTCACTGTAACACCATTCATGGATTGTAGGATTGATGTTCTCCAACTTTCTATTTCACTTGGGTAGCACTGATGTGTGACTAGGCACCACTCTTTGCTTGTGAAGTCATAAGTGTTATGGACTTTCACTGCCAATGTGAAAAGGACCTGTAGGCTCACACACATAGGATTTAACCTGGAAGAGGAGTTTTGTCCACAAACAATGTTTAGATTGATTACTAAAAGAGTTTAGTAGTTCAATAAAACACTCAATTAATTGATAGCTCAAAATCATAATGTTCAAGGTGTTGGACAGATTGATTAGAGTATCAGATTGATTGAAACTGTAATTGACTATTTTTGCACGATTTGTACTCCCAACCGATTGGCTCATGTGATGAACTGATCGGCTCAACTTGGTGAACCAATCGGCTCAGGTTGTGAGTCGATCGACTCAAGGTCAGGGTGAAATGATTGCTTCAAGTGTTGAAACGATCGGTTCAACTGATGCAACCGAGCAAGTTGGGAAAGTAGGATTGGTGAGAAATTTCCTTTCGTTTCACTTGCCCAATTTGATTGGAACAAGGATTGGTATTTGATACCAATTATAAACAAAAGATGGAAAGTCAATCAGGAACTGATCAAGACCACGAACCGATCGGTTTGCATGTGAACCGACCATTTCATGGGTCCCAACCGATCGGTTGAGGTGTCAACTAATCGGTTCAGGTCCCCAACCGACCATTTCAGTTGTGAAACGATCGGTTCAAGTTGCGAGTTGGTTGTTTTGTGGAAAATCTCGAACCCTTCTACTCCTGCTTTTAGTCCCGCATTGCCCGAGATGGAGAACCCTGTCCCATGACCCTCCTATATATATAGGGGTATTGGGGGCTTCTCAAAGAACAACCCGGTGCAACCAGTTGCTCTGTGAAGTTGTCGTTCTCTCTAGTTTTGGTAACTGAGAGAGAGCCCGAGCAAGTGCTACCCGATAAGGGAGGCACAACAAGGGAAAGACAATTGTAAAAAGCAATTGGTGGCAGGAGAGTGTGTTGGCGACTAGTACGCTGACAGGAGGGTGCGACTCCTTCCAATTTCTTGTGGGACAAGGAGATTGGTGTTCCAGGTGGTCTGTGTGGACTACTTTAGAGGCGGGAGATTTCTACCGCTAGGAGGACAACCTTCAATCCTAACAGTCCCGGTGAGACCAGGAGTCGTCAGTCGCGGTGCGTCCAGGAGCTGCACAGACACCGTCCAAGACCGGAGGTGAAGACCGCGCAAGCCACGAGGTATTGTTGCCGAGCAAGCCTCGGGACAAGGTATGATTCCACAAACCATCCTTTCCTATTGTATAGATGTTGAAGCGTTTCCTTGTTCTGGGTTTGAGGGAGAATTTTTTTTTGTTTCCGCTGCCTTCTCTGCATCCCCTAAAACCCAACAGTGGTATCAGAGCCACATCAACTGCTCTATACTTTAGGATTATCGATATGATCTATTTTGGTTTGTCGCCTTTATTTATTGCATACGATGCAAATAAAATTGGCTTTATGCATGTCTAATCCTAAATCAACAAATTCCAATTTACATATATGATATGTATTATAAATGCACTTGATACGCGTCGCCCTTAAATGAGTTTTGTGGTGGATGTATAGTGTGGTTATGGCCAATGAACCCTATCTGTGTATGGTTGTATGTGGTTGCTTGCATCTCGGTCTGCGCACTAATCTTCCCTTTCTCCTACTCCTGATGTAACTCAAAATAATTCGAGATTTCTTTCCTACCTTTGCTCCCCTCGAATGTAACTCGAGGTTTCTCTTTTTACAATGTAAAATAGGATAGAATTTTATTTCCTATTATGTCAAAGAATGAAGGACATCCGTACGACAACTGAGATGATCGGTTCAAGGAGTGAACCGATCGGTTGACGTTCCAGACGATCGGTTCAAGGAGTGAGCCGATCGATTGATGGCCGATTCGAGGAGCGAGACGAGCGGGTGGCGGCCATGATGAGATGCACGACGACCAGGCGAACCGATCAGTTGGAGGAGCCAACCGATCGGCTGGTGGCACCCAGGCGACCGGTCTGATGGCGAGCCGATCATTCATGTGATGAGTCGATCAAACCCAAAAAGGCAAATCACATAGTTCATCTTGTACAGGTTGCATGTGATGCAGACCTAGATGACCGTGATTCCTCTTGGCTCGAGGAATCACATTAGGATGGCCATAATAATCTCTTTTATCTTTTCACATGTTTTCTGTGGGATATAGCATGTATATGATACATACTATGTATTGTGGTGATTGGATATGTATACGTATATAAAAACCAAATCCCTCATTAAATATTAAGTTTTAGATGCCTTCCAAATGCGACACACGTGAAAAGCTTGATCGACCAAGTGTGGGCACGCCCAAGCGTGGTGCACCGTCTATCTCGTGGAAGCGTGAAGGATGGATATGTGGGTCTACCCAAACAGGGTGCATATTCATCGTGTTTGCTTTGGGTTAGACTTAACAAGGTGACCTAGATAGGATCTAGCACCTTGAGGCATGGAGATGATCATGGCAAGGAGTTGCATATGACATCTTATCAAGAGTTGCATATGATGCAATTGGCAAGAGTTGCCTACCTGAGAGATCTAAGTTGTGGGTGACAGCCCAAGCCGGTCCATGACTTAGAGTATTTCAGGATCTTGCCCACTAGAAGGTTGTACGCTGCAATCTTCTAAATTGATGGTGAGGGCTATCAATTTGAAGTAAAATAGTGGGAGCGATAATTAATTAAAGGCCTAATTATATCGTCAACTTTTCAAATCAATCAAATAAGTCAAAAATGAGTTTTTGGACTAAAATTGCATATTTTCCTTTTGTAGTACAAATGGCAACAAACAACAATCACTTTTCTTTGCGATCGGTCCTTGAAAAGGACAAGCTAAATGGGACAAACTTCCATGACTGGTATAGGACATTGAGAATTGTTCTCACTCAAGAGCATAAGCTCTATGTCCTGGATACTCCAATTCCAGAGGAACCTGCTCTTAATGCACCAAAGGCAGAAAGGGATGCTTACAAGAAGCATTTTGATGATGCCATTGATGCAAAGTGCTTGATGTTGTGCTCTATGAACCACGAGTTGCAGAGACAACATGAGAATATGGGTGTCATTGAGATGATTCAGCATCTTAGAAACATGTATGAAGATCAAGCACGACAAGAGAGATACAATGTCTGAAGGGCACTGTTCAAGTGTGTCATGACAGAAGGAGATCCAGTTGGTCCTCAGACACACAAGATGATTGGGTATGTGGAGAACCTGACAAGACTAGGATTTCCACTGAGCCAAGAATTGGCTACTGAAGTGATACTGCAATCGTTTCCAGAATCCTACAGTCAGTTTGTGATGAACTACAACATGAACAACTTTGATAGGCCACTGTCAGAGTTGTTAGGCATGTTGAGGACAATCAAGATACAGATGAAGAAGGACAAGCCTAAGTCTATGATGGTGATCATGAGCAAGAAAGGCAAGTCCAAGCGCAAGGGCAAGGGCAAAGGCAAAGCTAAGAAAGGTTCTGATGCTAGCCAGGAGCCCAAGTCGTCTTCAGCTCTCAAGGCCAAGGGAGGCGTGACCAAGAAAGGAAATTGCCACCATTGTCAAAAGCCAGGACATTGGAAAAGGAATTGTCCTCTCTATATGGAAGAACAAAAGAAGAAGGAGGCGACAGATGTCTCTACTTAAAGGTGTCATGAAAGTAAACTTGTAACACTTTTGAGGTATATGATACCAAGATGTAAAGTGTAAAGAACTCAATACATGGGGCAAGTGTTGCCACCATAGATAGGAGTACTTCAGTTTATTTTCAGCCTAAAAGGCATGTAATACAGTTATGAACTGCTATTTCATATTTGCCAATAGATAGAAACACTTTAGTTTTGCATATTGTATGACAATGATGGCAATCAATAAAGAGATGTTTCAATTTCTAAAGATATGATCTTTGTGGCAATGCCTTGTTTATCTTGTGGTATTTGATATGCATAAGATAAAATGATACCTAAAAGTTATAGATAACTCAAACAATCAAATTAGCATAAATCATGAGAAATTCATATCTAGTTTCCATATGATGGATAAATCTAGACTCTTTTGGTTAGAGAACCAGTAAGAGACATGAATATCTTGAACATGATTAACCAATCTTCACTAATAGTAGTGGGAGAATGATTATCCTATTAGGTATAATACATGTGATGTATTTACATACCTATTGGAACAAATGCAAATACTTCAAATGGTGTTTAGAGAAATACCAATATGAATATCTTGAAGTGTTCAAGATTATCATAGATGAAGTGCAAATTTGGTAAAGTGTTAATTCTTGATGAGATCAATGAATGAAATACTTGGACCAAATGTTTGAGATCCTTTTGAGTGACTATGATAGTGTATCATAGTGAACTCATGATTAAGGCATGGTGATGTCTAAATCAAGAAGGAATCATACTCTAAGGAGTTAGAGAATGATTATCAAATAACTGAATTCTTCTTAATAAAAGAATACCCCACACTAATAAAGGACATTGAGGATCACAAGGAGTTGTGAGTTCTTATATCCTTGACGGATACACCTCGTTTATCTATGTGATGAGTTATCCATGTGATGAGTCAACTACCTAGATGAATATGAGGAATCGAATTTTGAGTTATGGTTTATGACCATTATATCCTAAATGACATCCATGTGAACCATAAGGTATGACCTTGATGGTAGCACCCGTTGGATGAAATCCATAAGTGCAAATGAGTCTTAAGTGTTAAGACACATGGATAACATTTTGAGAAGGATGATGCTTGTTGATTGCAACTTAATGACTAAGACATTTGACATATGGATACTAAAACCGCATTCCTATGAGGAATAAAACAAGGATGTGTACGTGACACAACCTTTAAGGTTTATGAATCCACTAATGCAAATTAAGTCTATAAGTTATAATGGACTAATCAATGTGATTGAGTACAAGCAACTCAGAATTGGATCTTTACTTTGATGATATAGTCAAAAGGTTTGACTGATATGTCAAAGATAAAGAAGGGATCTGTGATTTAGTGGGAGCGTATTCACATTCCACATGTTGATGTGAAATGGAAATGTTCTAGAATGGAAATCCAAAAGTGGAAATTATCTTTAGGGAAGATGGATAAGTTTCCTATGTGATAGGAATAAAGATCTATAGAGATAGTTCTCGAAAACCTCTTGACCTGAAAAGAGAAAGCATACATTGGCAATCTGTACTGAAGGGTTCAGTATGCACATATTCAGTGGGAGAAAACTTGTCCATGTTATATGGAGTTAGTATCCCAAGGCCAAGTGTCCAATTCTTATGAAGAATGGGAACACTAAGAATAGATATGGATCTATCATGTATGTAATCATCCCATTATCTTGCATGTATCGACATGGCAAGAACAAAATGCATTCATCATCTTGTATGTAGGACATGGAAATGTGATGTGCTCATCCTGATAACTCGTATGTGAGACATGACGAGTGGATGTCTGTCTACTTCCAGTAAGGGTTACTGGAATACCATGAGAACTTGATAAGTACTTGAGAAGTACTAGTTCTATGGAGATAAGGAAGAGTTCAATGTAAAGAGTTACATTGATGCAAACTTTCGAAAGGACAGAAAATTAATCGCAAAATATATATAGGATATATAAAAGTGAAAGTTTGTTGATAATTGGAAGTGTTCTAATAAAACCATTTAAAAGGAAATGCCGAGTATCTATGTGTTAGAAGAAAGCAGTGGATACGATATGGATCTGGAAGTTCATGAGATGAACTTATAGATATTCCGCTCATTAATGACAAGTATGGAATCCTTGATCATGCAATGTGGCTAAAAGTTAGCAAATGAATACTAGATCGCATATTACGACAATTCCATCTCATATGTGTGACGTAACTTGAAGAGATGTGAGACATGCAATTTATACTTACTTTGGCAAGGTGTTGCCATTACTCACTATGATGGCACTAGAGCATAGTAACATGTGGGACATGCTTGAAGATCACTATGAATATGATTCAAGGGTGATTGGCTCGCAGTGCAAGTGGGAGTCTATTGGTATGTATGCCCTGAGAGACAATCATGGGATGATTGGTGGGATACATTAAGATTGATTTGATAAACATCAAAGGCAAGCTTCCAATTCTTTCGGGTTCAGTCATATGAGATAGTGATATAACAAATTGAATGTCTAGAGAATGACAATACTCAATGATGTATGCTTTCAGGATAAGGACCTGAACGATGAGATCATACAGATGCTAAGAGTTTGTACATTCTTGTTATCTCCCTAGTCGGATGTAATTGTGGAAGGTAGATAGACAGCAATGACACACAAGATTAGATTGTGGTGTTGGTTGATAACAGAATCTCATTAATCATGATATAGAGATATCAAACCAAACACATAGGTACTTGTTAGAGAACAAGTGTACTGGACAGACCCACCGTGAGTTTGACACATGGAACCATGACATGGTAGTCACAGTTAGTACTCACATTGATGGTGGTGAGTGTGATTCTTTGACCTAAAATCACTACACTCAACACATGTCGTTCGGCACACTTTGACATCATCAAACACAGTCCTGAAACATGGGTTGTTATAAAGGTGATGATTGGGTGGCTTTGACACATGGGGCTTTTGAGGGGTGAGTGATAGATATGGGATTTGTCCCTCCTGAGGGAGTTTGATATCCAAGGCCACTTGATGAGTAGGATTGAAATAGGCATGCACACGCATGTGTGAATCAGTATGTGATATTGATGTCATACATATCTCTTCCAATCTGCTATGAGATCAAGAAAGTGAATGAACGTTGATAGGATGACTGTTCCATGCCTCGAGTTCATTCGGGATATCAGTGATAAAGGAATTATACATTCACTGTAACACCATTCACGGATTGTAGGATTGAAAGTTGTTCTCCAACTTTCTATTTCACTTGGGTAGCACTGATGTGTGACTAGGCACCGCTCTTTGCTTGTGAAGTCATAAGTGTTATGGACTTTCACTGCCAACGTGAAAAGGACCTACAGGGATTGGAACAAGGATTGGTATTTGATACCAATTAGAAACAAAAGATGGAAAGTCAATCGGGAACTGATCAGGACCACGAACCAATCGGTTCACATGTGAATCGACCGTTTCATGGGTCCCAACCGATCGGTTGAGGTGTCAACCGACCGGTTCAGGTCCCCAACCGACCGTTTTAGTTATGAAACAATCAGTTCAGGTTGCGTGTTGGTTGTTTTGTGGAAAATCTCGAACCCTTCTACTCCTGCTTTTAGTCCCGCATTGCCCGGGATGGAGAACACTGTCCCATGACCCTCCTATATATATAGGGGTATTGGGGCTTCTCAAAGAACAACCCAGTGCAACCAATTGCTCTGTGAAGTTATCGTTCTCTTTGGTTTTGGTAACCGAGAGAGAGCCCGAGCAAGTGCTACCCGATAAGGGAGGCACAACAAGGGAAAGACAACTGCAGAAAGCAATTGGTGGTAGGAGAGTGTGTTGGAGACTAATACGCTGACAGGAGGGAGCGACTCCTTCCAATTCCTTGTGGGACAAGGAGATTGGAGTTCCAGGTGGTCCATGTGGACTACTTCAGAGGCAGGAGATTTCTGCCGCTAGGAGGACAACCTTCAATCCCGACAGTCCCGGTGAGACCAGGAGTCATCAGTCCCGGTATGACCAGGAGCTGCACAAACACCATCCAAGACCGGAGGTGAAGACCGCACAAGCCACGAGGTATTGTCACCGAGCAAGCCTCGGGACAAGGTATGATTCCACAAACCATCCTTTCCTATTGTATAGACGTTGACGCGTTTCCTTGTTCTGGGTTTGAGGGAGATTTTTTTTGTTTCTGCTGCCTTCTCTGCCTCCCCTAAAACCGAACACATTTGAGGTATAACCTTCAAACTGAGTTTTTCCTCCGTCTATGCACCTTCATTGGTAGCTAGATCAACCATCATTAGTTCCTTCTCTTTGTCTTAGCCACATATTTACTCTACGGTTTCACAATGCATCTATAAAGGTAGCATCACCATCACCTTGCACCCTTCACAGACCATTCTCCTTTTGCCCCATCCAACCTCCATGCTCATGAAAGTAATGGTGTGAATAGGAACCAGGTCCCCTATTTTGAGCGAACAATCATGGGCCATGTTTTACATATATGCCCAGACATTGTCACGCCTACAATGTTTACTGGAATGGGCACTTTTTCCATTGTGCCTCCTATCTCCGACCCCTATGTGCCAAGCTATGGCTCATGGGTTAGTGGGATGATCTGAGAAGTCAGATCCCTCACCTGATCCATGAAGCCAAGCCTATAATTCTTTTTTTATTTTTTGTTTTATTCTTCTAGAAATTACCTGATTGGTGAGTTTCATAAAACCCATTATAAATATTTCCAGTATCTGAAAAAACTCCATAAAATACCCATGTTCTAAAAAAAAGTAGAATCAATATAAATGATCTCTTTTACCTAAATCAAACCCTAGTTTTACAGATCCTTTTATGACCATGTCTTTTTTGACTTTAACTTGTAGTAAATAAATACAAAAATAGATGTCAATATATTTTTGTGAAATCTTGAAGTATCAATCTGACCCTGAACACATTGGATCATGTGAATCCTAAAAGGAAACCCTAGTGAGTCAAAAACCCTAATATGAGGTGTTGACAACACATAATGCCATTAAGTATTTATTTCCTTTCAGGGTGATCCATTTACTGTTCCTCTTGACTCTTGGATTCCAGATCTAATCAAAATAGGTACGTGGCATTTCTTAAGTATAAGACTAGTTTTCCATGGCTGCATAAGATATGATGTATATTGGGTGACTAATTTGCTATACTTTGTTGGATGGTTACTAGTATTTATGCTTTACCAAACCTAAATGTAACATAAATGAACTGTTGATGAGTTGTAGCTACTAGAGCACAAATTGCCCAGTATGGATGTATGATATATTGCCTAGTATGGATGTATGATGAACTGCCCATGCTAGATGTATGATATAATTTTCCCATACTAGATGTATGATAAGAGCTAATCGAAATTGTAGTACAATTGCATCTAATGATATGTCTAAAAGATGTGTTTACCTGATTTTCTGTGTTTTCTTTATTTTGTTTCTTCAAGTATTTGAATCATGCAATCATTGTAATGTATTTTGATCCATGTACCAAATTATGTTGATGATTTTGTTTCTCATATTTTCTAGGTACAAGGAACAAATAATTCACCTCAAAGTACTTGAAACTAACAAATAAATGGGCATGGAGGATAGACTAGCTAAATTTCTATTTCTTATCTCCTTTTCTATTAGATAGTTATTCATTCTTCTAGATGATTTATAGGTTGATTTGAATCCTATGTACTTTCATTTCATAAAACTATTCTCTTCTTCTTTTCTGAATAATATGTTTGACTTTATCTTCAATGAATGTTGTTTGTGTGGCTAATTAATGATGTTTGTGAACACGGTCTGGCTTCTTTTTATAAAATAGTTGACAATTACAATCCCTTACATTTTCCTTCTTGACATCTATTAGATATGAATGCACAGATATCGAGGGAATGTCAACTTGGAAAGTGTACAGGAATTGGGGTCATCACAGATGCCTTGTCATGTTGTTTGATGGCGTCTTTCGGCCAATCAAACAATAGCGGTAGATGACAAACTAGGTGAGTGACACCGTCGTTGCTTTGTTCCGGGCTCACATTTAGGGAATGAGACTGGGAAGGCTCGCAACACTTGTGCTTGCACACAAGTTTTTCATTTATATATTTCTCTATCCTTGCACGCAACATTAACATCTTTTCAAACTTTGAACTTGACTTTGAAAATGACTTTGACATTTAAACATAATAAATAAGTACAAGTTTGAGAAAATTATGATAACAACAAAGTAAGGATGACACTAAGTTACACAAACTAGGAAAATAGTTAAGAGAAATTGAAATAAATAGTTAGTGTATTTGACATAAACTTCAACATGTACTGGTTTATAATCATTACAAACATAAAGGTTGGCGAACAAATATAAATAAGTACTTGTTTAACCAAATATTGATAGTAACAAAATAACAATCATAATATTTTACAATTAGTGTTCAAAATCATCAGATCAAGTATGTTTTTAAATGCATACAAAACAAAAAAAGAACGTCCCAAAGGTGGTGAATAATTTCTTGCAACTTCATTTGTTGCTTTCACCACCTAATCTTGCAACTACATCATTGTTGTTTTCAACATTGTTTAGGTATTCAACAACTACTGTGGCGTAAGTACAATGAGTCATCACAGAATTACGTGGAATGATGTGTTGCATGGCAAATGGCTGAGGAGGCACAAAATTTCCCAAAATGAAATGATTTTCTCTGTTGAACTCTCTCCTAAGGTACTACCATTGAATTTGCACCTTGCTCAGAGATATGTAAGGCACCCCTGTTATGTTTCAAAAGTCACACCATGCCTCCCTCCAAGCTTGTGCAATATATACTCCATTCACACATCTCCCCAGATCATATTGGTTTCTCATCAAAACTTTGAGGACCATATCATGCTTTGTACACCATATAACATACGACATTGTGCCTTGCCCAGTCATAATTACAAATTCTATATGTAATATATTGTAATAGTAAGGGTTCATTTCACAATGGTGCAGACATAATATGACAATTCAAATATAAATATTTCGTGTGCATATATATGGTAAAGCCATAAACAACCAACATTACAATAAAGAAAAATCATACATAAAGTAGCGATATTATGATGTAGCTTTAGCAACAAGCAAACTCATGGGTCCAATTGCAGGAAGTAAAAAGGAGCATACATAAAGTAGTAAAAAGAGGTATTTTTGCAACTTCATTCATTGCCCTCATGACCTACTCCTAGAACTCCATTGTTGTTGTTTTCAACATTGTTTAAATGCTCTACAACTCTTGGGGGGATCATATATTATGCTAAGGGGTGAGGAGGAAATAAATGTGCCAAAAGGAAACAACTTTTTTTGATAAAGTCTTTCGTTAGGTTCTTCCATAGGATTTTCAACTGGTCCAAAGATATGAAATGCATCCCCATTATGTTTTGAATGTCATGCCATGTCTCCATCCAAGCCTCTCGGTATAAAATACATTGACACATCTCCCCATGACATGCTGACTTCTCATCGCATCAAGTAGGATCTAATCATGCTCTGGATGCCAAAAAGCAAATAGGCATGTGGGTTGCCCAACCATGTTACAGATTTTATATGTAATATATTTCAGATGTAAGGGTGTATATCATAATTATGTGGATATTATATGATTATTTATATTTAAATAACAAACACCTTCCTATCTGGTCTAGACATAAAACATTCAACAACAATACGATAAAAATTAGAAATTATATAATGTAATTAAAACAACATTACGATGAAGTTAAGAAAGTTTATAATGTTGATATCGTGCAACTATAGACAATATAAATCAATGGAAAAATCTAAATCTAACTCTTCCATTCAATGTTATGCTATCATCAAAGGTGAAGGAATGTCCAAAATAAGACTACAAGTTTCCTCCATCTTGTCAACAGAGGTTTGTAGAACTTCATAATTGTACTTTTGGAGATGCAAACATCTTCGGGTTTGTGATGGATTTCAATAAAGTCCTTCAAGTTCATCACCTAGACCCACACTGAATTGCACTCCCCAATTAGTAAAGTAATCTCAACCTTCAAAGAATTATTTGTTGGGGGGAGATCGACTGCCTAATGAAAGTATCTGCATCAACCCTTTTCCCTAAAATATATTTCCCAAGTTCGAATAAATGACAATGAATGCACAATCGACTTAGGAAGGGAAACCGATTGTTTATGGATTTATATCGCACCTGACTACTAGGATATATGTAATACATTTCGTCTGACCTTTCACTTAGAATGCCACAGTCATATAACCCTGCATCCTTTGTGTTTGTCCGCAATGTTGCAACTCGACCACAAAGACACCTTGGAACTTCATATGGATCCATTGACATCTAAAACACAGTTGATGATTAGTAACATAATGTGAAGTTCAAAACATAGATTTCAAATATAATTTGAAGAGTATTTTGATAGGACAGTGTGACTTTTTCTAACATACAAGTGAAGTTTATTTGGATAGATCATACTATATTACAACTATGATGTATTGTACCCCTCTTCCTCAGTTGAAGAGTCACTATTGGTTGGTAGGTTAAGTAATAGCCCGGCTAGTACCTAGCCAGGCCAGGGGAATCTCTCATACAAAAACGTCAACAAATTGACGAGTGTTGGCGTACCCTACATCAACTAGGTGAAACTTTCCTAAGGGTACTCTAAAACCACCTGTGCTAGTTGCTTCTTGTAGGACCCTTTGGTCTATTGCCGAGCCCTCCCATCCAGTCGAGACATATGTAAACTCCATTGAGAAGTTTACTACAACCATGACATTTAAAGAGAAATTCCCTTTTCTATCTCGGTAGAGGTTTTGCTTATCGTGTTTCACCAAAATTGGGAGTCCTGTCAATTTCCCTGATGGCATCCTAGAACACCAAAAATTGGGATTCAACATAAAAAAATTGAAAAATATATTTATATTTTAGGGGATAACTATTACCATAAAGTAAGGGTAGAACCTTGGGATCTCCAATATATGACGATGCATTGTTGTGGTTGTGGTTTGCATGACAACATATTCATGGCACAAGGCACACACCTCATCCAATACTTCATTGAACTTTATACTTATGGTCTCACCAGAGTGAATGTAGTCCTCAGCTAAAAAACAATTTGTATGGACATGTCCAACCATCTATTGGAAGTAGCATACAACCTTTGACTGATGCGATAGATCTACTACTTTGTAACAAGCCACGACTCTCAAGCTTGTCCACGAGGGTTATTATAGTATGTGGTAGCATTCTATATAGGTCATATGCTCTCTGTTGATGGCCGGTTATGATTTCTGGAACCTTTTGGTGGCCACTCCTAATACTAACTGACCTCAGTAGTGGAGGTTGTATCTTGTCATCATTGGAATTGTTGTCCATGATGGAGTTCACTATTGATTCAGCTACTGCATCATCAATGTGATTTGATGGACCAGACACAATACCCAAAATGTTTGTAATTACATGATGCCTACAATTCAAATGATAACAAACATAACATTATATGAAAGAGGTTGAAAAAGAACTACATCCAAGGTGGATACATATGAAAATGTACGAGAAACAAAGGTTCACCAGGGAAGGCATTATTATGACAATAATTAAATTGGCTTTGATGTTCCCAAACGTGTAAAATATTATAGAAAAACAAATTTCTAATGTAATAAAAGCAGGACCAAATTGGAAACCAAATCATAACCATGACCATCCTATAAATTATTACACTGTAGGACCTCTATTATTCCCACTGGTGCCAAAATCATGAATTCCAGTATACCACATGGATGGCATACTTGATGTGCTATTGGAGTTTGATGATGGCCCCAACAAAGCAAATCCCTAGGGAGATGGCACAAGAGAGGGCGGCATGGAAGGTCATGGCGTTGTTGTACTGCCATGGGACCTTTCCCACATGTCTTGCAACCATTTGTTGACTCCTTTATGGAATTTACAAGAGTTGTAAAAATAGGGGAAGGGGCATCAAGGAAAGTGTAATTGAAATGTTACAAAATCATTTTAGACTCTTCTTTTTCAATGGTTCTGGTTGCCACACCAGTGCCTAACTCGTGTACCTTTGTGTACACCTATGTGAATTTAGATACCACTTCATTAGAAAACATACATAAATCTAGTGTCATTGAGGGACGCTTCCTAGGCCTGTGGCAAGGAGGAGTCCTTGCCCTAACACCCTGGTTATCTATTCTGCTATTGTCACCCTCACTCTGCATTCTAGAATAGGCTATGTCTGGTTCCCCTCTATTGCTTTCTGTGTTGATGGGTGTATCAGAAGAATATAATTCGACATCCAACTTCATTATCGGAAGCAACGTCGGATGGTATATGTTTGTCCACAAATGACATTGCATGATGGCCTCTAGCAATGTTCCAACTCAATGTCTTAGTAGTGGGGAAAGGGTTGGCTAATCAATCTGTCTAGATCCTTGTTTCACTAATTATTAAATACTTTTTATTAGGAGATTAATATGTAAATGAAGGACATTAAATTTGGGTTAGTGTATTATTATTGGACATACCACAAGGGTCTTCCTCCACTCTAGATTTTCAGGTAGCTTGGGCTTGTTAGTAGTCTCATCCCATTCGACGCCACTCTTGTTGGTCACAAGTTTCAATTTGACAAAGTCCTTCTTCAGGTTCTTCCGTCAAGTTTTGACATGTTCCAACATACAATTTGGCCTCCCCATCTTATTTTTCCATTCACAGAGTGTTTCCCTCCAAGTGTCCCTACTAAACTTCCTGTCAATACACCTACCTATGTCATATTGCCTCTGTAAATATGAAATTAGAGCCTCATCAAACTCTCTCGACCATACAATACATAGCCTAGGGTCTGCAGAAGACATACTCACAATGATGCTGCAATATATAATGACATTGAGGGTGTTTAAAGTAAGTTTAAGTATATAATGACTTAGATGGCTATTAATAGCCAGAACTCATTGCAATACAATAATATAGTTATTAATCTGGTTATTAAGTCAGGTGGCTTACATGGATACTTAGATGGTTTCCCACAATACAATAATTAGGTTCTTAACGCTAGCTAAACAACTTGCAGTGTCAAATTTGACATGAATTCCATTGACACAAATTTAGGAAAATCTTTCAAGCACATGTGTCTTGATAAACATCAAAGATCAAATGAATAAAATTGCCCTAAAAGCCACAATCAATAAAAATGAATTATGGACATATAAGGAAAATCACCCCTTGCAATCTTTCCATCCATCAATGGATGAAAAATAAAAAGCTACAACCTGCTTCTTGGATCCCAACAATGGGAGATCAAATCAAAGGTAGAAAAACCATTGCTACTCATACATGTATCATGAGCCTAGGAAAAAATATTATAGATTCCAAAATAAGTACACACTACTCATACATGTATCAATGACTCACGGTCATAGTTTATAATTTCTATATAGCATCCTCTCATTATAAAAGAATTCACCATAGATGAATGTCCTCTAAAAGAAACATCATAATTATTTAGAAATAAATTTGTATCAAATTGAAAGATACGAAAGTGTCTGAGTGGAATGAGGAATAGCAATCATGACTTACATAATAAAACCCAAATGTTTAAATGAGATATAGCCTTTCCATATATTTCAATTCTATAAACCAGTATTTTGATACATCAAAATGACCTAATCTATGTAGCACCATGTGCTCCTCTATGATTGGATTGTTATTGATCTAAACTGGAAATATATAACATTTCCCAAACTCACCACTCATATTCATATTAAAGGGTGTTAGTATAAGTAGAATAAAATGTAGTCTAGAATGACTGATTCAAGGATGTGTGTCTAAATAAACAACAAATCTCATGAGACTTTGAAAAAATGGAACACTATTTCCATCAAAGAAATCAATTAAAAGATGTGTGTCTCAATAAGCATCAAAGATCAAATGAATAAAATGGCCCTAAAAGCCACAAATAAGTATTAAAGGGAAAAAAATAAATGCAGATTGACAAACTATATGAACAAAAATCCAATCCTAAGTGTCTTCTATTTTAAACATGACCGAAGATTTCTCTATAATATTTGTCATCCAAGAATGGACATCAATCAATTATACCCTTCTTTACGTTGCATTAGTTTTTTTATTGCACATTTATCATAATGCCTTTTTTTGCAATATCACATAATGAAGAATGAGAAGCAATTTTTTTTAAAAACCAAATCCAAAATGATAGAATGATCAACCATTACCAAACCATACCATGTATTTTACTGATTAACGAGCTTTATGGATATAAATTTTGTTAGCAAAATAAACA
Source organism: Alisma plantago-aquatica (assembly GCA_963693085.1). Classification (NCBI taxonomy): domain Eukaryota; kingdom Viridiplantae; phylum Streptophyta; class Magnoliopsida; order Alismatales; family Alismataceae; genus Alisma; species Alisma plantago-aquatica. The sequence goes on from OY856410.1 coordinate 57,535,309, forward strand.
AGTATATATATATATTGTTATCAAATAAAAGTAACAAGAAAATATAAAATAAGAAGAAATATATGAGAGTGATATATATTGTTTTCACATAAAAGTAACAAGAAAATATTAACCATGTTACATTTTGCAACCTTAACATTCATATGCAGAGATTTCAGATTTTCTTTTGCAATCATGTCTTACATAATAAAATACAAATGTATCAAGAAGATATATCCTTTCCATGTATTTAAATTCTGCAAACCAATATTTAAATTCATCAACATGAGCTAATCTATGTAGCACCATGTCCTCCTCTATGTCTGGGTTGTTATAGATCTAAAATGGAAATATATAACCTTTCCCAAATGCATCACTCATATTCATATTAAAGGGTGTCAGTTTGTGGTGGGATACATTGAGCCCTTGATTTGTAGAAGAACATTACTTTTTAAATAATTTTTTAGTCATATAAATATAAAAAAATCTTTATTAAAACCAATATGAAAATCTTCTATTTGCAGAGAAATTGATGTGGGTTAAAATGAAGGGAATATTAAAACACCATCATTTTTAGGGAAAATGTATAAATTTCACTCAAATCTATTCAAACATTATGATTTTCAATTAAACGGTTACTATTTTTTAGTTAAAAATTAGATATGATTTTTAGGATTAAATTTGTTAGTAAAAGTAAACCAAAATGTAGTCTATAGAGACTAATTCAAGGATGTTTGTCTTGATTAACATCAACACTCATGAGACTTTGGCTATTTCCATCAAACAAATTAATTCAAGGATGTGTGTCTCGATAAACAACAAAGCTCAAATGAATAAAATGGACCTAAAAGCCACACTTCAAGAAGAAGAAGAAAAGAATAGTGTTCGACAAGTTTCCATTTCAAAAGCAACACACATTGTCTTGGAAAATCCATTATCTCACCACAATATACATTTCACACAGAATGACACACATACATTAAAATCGTTTCACTATGTACGAAGCTAATTTTGAGGAAATGGTGGGAGGGAATACCAGGGATTAAAGAAAATACAAACAAATTCATCAGACTGTCCAGATCGAGCATCAAAAAGGAGATAATAGAAAACAATGCATAAGCATTAGTATGATTCTAACATCAGGAGAAAGAATGGAAAAACAAAAAGAACTTGTTGGAGAAGACAACCTACCTAAGTAGTGAGGAGAGCTCAGGAAAGGATGAATCTGAAGCTGCCACGTCTACGATTATTTGAAGAACAATGTGCAAATGTAGGAGGAGCACTTCGACTAAGGTAACCCCTATTGTATAGTAGAATGATGACCCTATGTGATATGGTTTCTCTCTCGCCTCTTCCCCTTCCTGCCTCTTTCTTGAAAACCTAGCCAAGTATGGTCAAAAGGAAGGGGGAAATTGAGACTAGATCAATGACAACACACCTTACCTTTCAGTTCTTCGCTTGGTAGAACCTATTTGCCTTTCAATTATCCCCCTGGTACCACCTATTCCTCCTGTAATGTAGCTACTTCTCAAACAACCAGGGCATAAAGACGAGGCTAGGGCTCACATCCTGTTCCACCTCATGGAACCTATTATGCCGTCGGGAAAGAGGGTAGACCACAGGCGGCTTCACGACTAGCAGGCGGTGTGGCAGGTTTCTTGGGAGAAGGTGTTGTCTTTTGTATTCTCAGGAGCATGTGCTATCTTTCATCTTCCTCTGGAGCAACTTCTTTGCGAGATGGAGTAAAGTTGGGGGAGTCGAGGGGTGAAACGAGGAGGCGAGGGCTAATTTAGTTTACGATTTACAATCCCGCTTAGACCAGGACCGAGTTGGTCCGGATTTTAGGATAACGGGACCCCAAAATGGGACCATTTCAGGATAACGAACCAAAAATCGAAACAAACCAATCCAGACTAGATTTGGATGACGTGGCACAAAACAACGGCCGAGAATCCAGACTGGGTTGTGAAACAAATAGGGGTTAAGTTGGAGGTTGTCCGGTGGATGATGTTATTAGTTTATTGATTTATTAGTTGAGATTAGGAGTGAGAGGGAGACAGGTAGACTAAATGTGTGTGACTTCTTATTGTCACATTGAGTATGTATGCAATAATGTGGTAGTGTTGGCAGGCTGTTTGTATACCCCACCGCTCCCCACTTGCACTTCAACCAATCAGCCCTACTTGTGACCTATTATATCACACTACTTTGTTGTTGTTTTTGCAACGTGAGAGGGAGAGAGGGAGAGAGATATATCGTTAATGTTATTGCAACACGAGGGAGAGAAAGTGGGAGAGGGAGAGAGTGGGAGGGGGAGTGGAAAGATAAAATGGTTGTAGGAGAGAGAAAAAAGCACATTTTTGTCAATAACAGTAATATTTTTTTTGACAAAATAAATACTGTTGCGCTCTTTACAAAAATACTTTACAACAAGATCAATTTTGATATATTTTGGAAAAATAAAATATACAATGTAAAAGAGGGATAATGTTAAAAGGAGAGAGAAATATATTTTATTTATAACTCTCAAATTGTAATAACTTTTTCAATGAAATAAAAATTGACGAGTTACTAACAAAAGATATTTTAAAATAAGAATAATGTTGACATACAATGGTGATACATTTTTTAACGAAATAAGTATAATACATGAGATGAGATGTTATAAGATGTTACCCATATTTTTTTATTTTTGCTAATATCTTTCAAACTATAAATACTTTTTGAAGAAATAAAAACCTTTGCGTTCCTTACACATAATAATTTAAAATAAGACTAATATTATCATAAATACTTTTGATCCTATTCCCCGAGAGAGAGAGAAAAAAACAAGTTATTTTTGTTAATATCGTTCAAACCGCATTAAATGTTTGATAAAATTAAAACTATACCTTTACATTCCTTACAATTTTTTTAAAATAGTACCATTACTAACATACTTTTGATAAAAAGGTAAATCACACTACTCCTCTACTATACTAGGAGAGAGAAAAAAGTAAATTATTTTTGCTAATATCATCCAAACCATAATCAATTTTTTGCTGAAATAAAACTATAAATTTTATATAAAAGATACTTAAAACATGACCAATGTTAGAGAGAGTGGTTGTAGGAGAGAGCAAAAAGAACAAGTTATTATTGGTAATGTCTTTCATACCGAAATTAATTTTTTGATGAAATAAAAACCGTTGTTCATGTTATCCATGATACAAAAACAAATTTTACATTACAACTGTACGTTATCTTCAGTCCAATCGTACATTAACTCTGGTCTAATTTATTTTTTAAGTAGAGAGAGAATATCAAGAATAGGAGGGAAGTAATTTCATACATTATCTTTGATCTAATTAGACATTATCTCTAGTGCAATTGTACCTTACAATCGGTCTAATTGTACGTTATCCTATGTCAAATTGTACATTATCCCATGTTGACCCATATCAAATTTTATGTTATTCATGTTATCCATATTATTTCATATTATTATATTTTATTTGTGTTATCCATGTTAATTCCATGTTATCAATGTTAATTCCATGTTATGTATGTTATCCATGTTATTCATATTATTCCAAGCTATTTCATGTTATCTATGTTATCTTTCATACCAAAATTAAAATTTTTGACAAAATAAAAATCAATGCGCTTACTTTAAAACATAGGGTTTATGTTATCCTATGCCAAAATTTATGTTAATCATCTTGTCCACATTATGGATTTTTTTTACATTATAAATGTTATTCAATATTTTTATGGTATCCATGTTATTCATATTATCCATTTTATTCATGTTATCTATGTTATCTATGTTATCCATGTGTTATACCATGTTATAACATATTAAAACATGTTATTACATGTGTTATACTTATTTCATAAAAAAATCATTATCAAAGTATGTCGATATTAGTTTTTTTATAGAATTTTTTGTTAGTAACCCATTACTTTTTTATTTCATTAAAAAACTCAATACGGGTTGAGGGTTATAATTAAAATAAATTTCTCAATCCTACTTTTTAATTTTTTGTAATCATATTATCTAATCTTTTTTATATTGTATATTTTATTTTTTCAAAATTTATTTAACTTGATCTTGTTGTAAAATATTTTTTATGAGGAGTCCATCGATGTTTATTTTGTCAAAAAAATCATTATCGTTTCAAAGTTATTGACAAAAATATGTTATTTTTTTCTCCTACAACCATTGTCTCTCTTTCCTCCCCTCTCTCGATTCCTCCACCGTCTCTCTTTCTCTTCCCCTCTCTCCCTCATGTTGCTTTTACAACAGAAATCTGGTCTCATTTTCTGCCAGCCGATCCTCTCAGATAGCGTGATTTGGGTATGAATTAGAGAGCATGCGTTAGATAGTGTGTAACAAAAGGTCGATGGATTTGGATTCTTATCTAGGATGGTCATCTATAATTCTAATATAGCAAATCTCTGGTTTAGCTCAATTTGAAAAACTCTATACAAATGATCCCGGGTGGATAAGAAACTAGGCGACCCCACTAGCAGCCAAGGAGCTCTGCCTAAGAAGGGATGAGGGTGTTGTACGTGGGAGTAGGGGTGAGCAGAATTTGGTTAATAACCGATTAACCGAACGGTTAATTCCGAATGGTCAATTTTATTGGGTCAATTTGGTTAATGCGGTTAATTTGGTTAATTTATTTCGGTCAATCGGTTAAATGGTTAATTTGACGGTTAAAAATATTTTTGATTTGGTTAACCGAATTAACCGAATAGTCAGAACTTATTCATAAATAATATCCTACACATACATATATACATATATAGTTGTACTTTTATTTCAAAATACTTCTCCATATATATAGTAATCAATTTTTTGCGAGCCATACAAAATTAAATTTACAACAATACTACTATAATATAACAATATTGTCCCAAATTCTATGACTATTTCAAATAATATTATTACACGAGTCTTATTTGGTTAACCAAATTAACCGACCGAATTAACCATTAACCGATTGGACAATAACCGAATTAACCGACTCAATTTGGTTAAGTTAATGGTTAAAATCTCAAACCACAAATTAACTGTTTAACCGAACCGAATTAACCGTAACCGACCGAATTAACCGAATGCTCACCCCTACGTGGGAGAGAATATGAAAGACAGTGCTAATGGATGAGAGTGGGAGAGAGAAATGAGAAATTAGTTGGAAAACATGATTATTGTTGTTTCTTTTGTAACATGAGAGAAAGAGAGGGAAAGCGAGGGAGGGAGAGTGGAAAGAGAAAGGGATTGTAGGAGAGAGAAAAAAGAGAATACATTTTTTTCAATAATTTTAAACAATAATGATTTAAAAAAAAAAAAATAAAAATCGATGCACTCCTCATAAAAAATACTTCATAACAAGATCAAGTTTGATAAATTTTGAAAAAACAAAATATACAATCTATATTTGTATTATTTTATGTTATCCAATGTTATTTCTGTTGTTCATGCTATCCATGTTATTCCATGTTATTCTATATTATTTATCTTATTCATGTTATTTCATACTATCCATCTATCCATCCCATCCATGTTATTTACGTTATAAATAATACAAACATAATATCTTATAACATACTTTACAAATGCATACATGTATACATGCATACTTGAATACTTGTATACATGCTAAACATGTATATATGTTATAACACACACTTAACATGTTATAACATATTTTAAAACATAATTTTGATATTATCCCATGTTAAAATTTATATTAATCATGTTATCCACATTATACAAATATACTTTACATTACAAATGTTATTCAATATTATATATGTTATCTAGGTTATCCATGTTGTATTTTTGCTAATATCTTTCAAACCGTAATAATTTTTTGAAGAAATAAATCATTGAGTTCCTTACAAATTTAAAATAAGACTAATATTAACATACTTCTAATATAAAAAAAGCCACACAACTTCTCTCCTATTACATGAGAAGGAAAAATGAGCTATTTTTGTTAATATCATTCAAATCGTAATCAATTTTTTGACGAAATAAATACTATACATTTTTTGAAAAAATACTTTAAGACGTGACCAATGCCAGAGAGAGGTTGTAGGAGAGAGAAAAAACTTATTATTGTTTAATATATTTCATATTAAAATATTTTTTTGACGAAATAAAAATCGTTGCATTCACTACAAAAATACTTTAAAACATAATTTTGATGTTATCTCATGTCAAATTTTATGTTAATCATGTTATCCACATTACAAAAATAAATTTTATGATGTTATTCAGTGTTATCTATGTTATCTATGTTATTCATGTTATCCATGTTATAACCTTTTTTATTTCGTTAAAAATTCCATTATAGAAAAAAAATTATACGAGAAATAATTTCTCTCTCCTCCTTTTTGACTTTTTACAATCACTTTATATCTCTTTTTAAATTGTACATTTTATTTTTGAAAATATGTCAAATTTGAACTTGTTGTAACATATTTTTTGTACGGAGTGCAACAATGTTTATTTCGTCAAAAAATACATTACGGTTAAAAAATTATTAACAAAAATATAACTATGAATGCATGAAAAGTAACAGTTTGCAAGGTAAAATAACTCTCTAAATGTCAAAAGTAAGAAACTTCAAAAAAAATATTCGAAATAGGGGGAAGGTAGCTACCCGCGCGGGTATTAAATACATGCCCATATATCTATACTACTATAAAAGGGCGAGTTTGATGCTGCGCTCTCCTTGATTCACTCTCTTCTCTCCTTTTTTAAGGAATTTTACTCTCTCCTATTAATTTTTATTATCTTTAATTATGTATTTCTCTCTCCATCCCACGAAAATGATTCCTTGATTCTCTCCTTTCAAAATACCAATACAAATATCTTTTACCGTAGGGACCCTTTCACAGACGAGTCCTCTCCCCGCACATTTCCAACAAATTTTATATGTCACGTGCATGTGTACGTGTGCGTTGACTAGTATATATATATTTTGGTCAGATATATATATATATATATATATATATATATATATATATATATATATATATATATATATATATATATATATATACTATAAAAAGAGCGAGTTTGATGCTGCGCTCTCCTTGATTCACTCTCTTCTCTCCTTTTTTCAAAGAATTTTACTCCTACAAATATTTATTCTCACACTCTCCTATTAACTTTTATTATCTTTAATTCTATATTTCTCTCTCAATTCCACAGAAACGGTTCCTTGATTCTCTCCTTTCAAACAACCAACACAAATATCTTTTACCGTAGAGACCTTTTGACGGACGAGTCTTCTCCCCACACATTTCCAACAAATGTTATATGTCACGTGCATGTGCACATATGCGTTCACTAGTATATATATATATATATATGGGAGATGATCTACTCCAGACTACAAACCTACGAACCGCGTCCTGCGTCCCCGGTTCCCATTTTTCACTGCTACCGTGTCTTGTGGATTGCATACTAGTTTTCTCTGCTGAATTTAGTGTTCAGACTAGTCGCCGTCTAAATTGCAACTCTCCCGCCTTCATCCACCGCTCCTAACTTGTCGGTAAAACACCTCTATGGATCCACGATAATGGTACCAGTTTTGTTGTGGTAGAACCTTATTCTTGCCGCCGCCTCCTGGGTTAGCATCTTCGACAATTGGCTAGTTCGCACGCGCTACAAAGCCTTACATTTGCACTTGTTTTGTTCTTTCTAAAAGCTTCTAAGTCTGTTGCTTTGAATCGGGGTTTGTGGGATCTTCTCTGTACCTTCTATCAGATGCACGGTGATAGTTGGACACTGCAGAACTACTCTTCAATGCCGCATTCTGGTCTCTGGTGGAGTGCTCCATGTTTATGAACTTTGATGGACTTCACGCCACAAAGGTTTTGAATGTTAGAATCATAAATGAGGTCTCCTCTTCAAAATAAAACCACTTGCTAAGATGAAGCTGTGATCATAAATGGATACTCACGTCTTGCATTTGTCTATTACTTAACTAGTAGCAATATATAGCAATGATTAGTTCTTGATTGTAGATGATAATCCGGTTCCTAGAAAATCTAATCATTGCCTTGTTGGATCTTAACAACTAGCAACAATGCATGTGGAAACCTCAAAGGCCGTAACGAGTTAATGGCTCCTGGCCACGATGTTCTTATGGAAACAAGGTGTTACATACTTTTGAACTAATTGGTTCACATGCTTGGATTGTTGAGATAGCAACATACGAGAATTTAAAGTACGAAAACCACATACTCTTCGACGTGTTTTACAGGAAGATCGTGACAAACACAAGACAAATACCAGGACGAACGCATAATAGGGACAGAAACCCAGTCATCCATCGTTTCACCTAGTGCCTCGTGACCATCTAGTAAAACGTAAGGAAGATAGTCTCATGGTAGTACCCTCCAGGGGGCCTTGTTTAGCACTGCAGAGACATTGTCCATACCAGGCCTCATGGGTTGGACGCTGTGAGATGAAGCCGGGAGTGATTGTGAAAAAACATGGCGGCGCGGGTTGGAACTCAGGTAGCAGGTGAGGGGCGTCAGTAGGGAAACGGGAACCGGGGACACAGGATGCCATCCGTATGTTTGCAGTCCGCAGTAGATCATCCCTATATATATATATATATATGTGTGTGTGTGTGTTTGTGTGTGTTAGGAAGTGTGTACCGGTCGGTACATGTAAGTTATGTGTACCACCCATTAAAATAGCATATTTGGTATCTGACAATTAGATCCAACCACATGTATTCAATCCAGATTGTCTAGATTAGATGTGTTAAAAAACTTACAATCATATCTCATACACATCATGAGATATAACAATATATCATCCAATGAAATCTGTAATTTCTGCAACTTATTGTTAATTAGAAAATATATATCTTCTTTCATTAGATGATCTAGAAACGTCAGATTGATATAATTTTTGATACAAATGTTATCTAAGGGGTATACCTCACATCTATAGGTTAGATTGTTTAACAGAGTTGTACAACAATCATAAATAAAGATTGGTACACATAAGATACATGTATTCAAGTACACAATTCTTATATATATATATATATATATATATATATATATATATATATATATATATATATATATATATTAGGAAGTGTTTACCAGCTAGTACATGTAAGTTATGTGTACCAGCCATTAAATAGAATATGTGGAGTCTATTAGTTAAATCTAACCATATGGACTGAATCAAAATTATTTAGATTAGAAGTGTTTAAAAAATCACAATCATATCTCATATACATCATGAGATATATCATTATATCATCCAACAGTTTCTACAATTTCAGCAACTTACAGTTGATAACAAAATATATGTTTTCTTCCATTAGATGATCTAGAAATGTCAAAATGAGATGATTTTTGATACACATGCTATCTAAGGGGTATACATCACACCTATAGGGTTACATTGTTCAGTATAGTTGTGAAACCATAAAAAATGAAGATGGGTACATATAAGATACATGTACTCAGGTACACAATTCTTTTAGCCATATATATATATATATATATATATATATATATATATATATATATATATATATATATATATATATATATATATATAAGCTTTCATTCAATAATCACACTGATAGCCTAGATTTCATTACTCATCAGTCCAAAAAGTAATTATACGGTCAGAAAAATAACTCGTTGGACAAAAAAGTAACTATGATGATAAAAAAATAACTATACGACTAAAAAAGTAAATCTGGGTAGAATACACAACAAGTATATCTATGTATGAAAAGTAACAGTTTACAAATTAAAGTAACCCTTTACATTTCAAAAGTAAGAAACTCCAAAAAAAGTAATCGAAATTGGGGGCGGGTAGCTATTTGCGTGGGTATTAAATACATGCCACATATATATAGTTGGATATATATATATATATATATATATATATAGAGAGAGAGAGAGAGAGAGAGTCAGGATAGAATACACTCGAGTGTACGGATCGCACGAATACACTCAAGTGTGTTTATATATCAAGACTATTTTTTGCAAAATGTAAACCGTTGATCTTCACTGTCATACTATAACTAGGCTACATACAAATTTTGAGCCCATTTGGATGAGTGTAAGTCACTCATCTAAGGACAACAAAATCGACACGCGAAACTAATTTGAAATGCATAATTTTTGCGGTCTTCATAACAAGATCTATACATATCCAAATGTGCTCAAATTTTACGTATGAGTTGTTCACGAGATGTTTAAGAAGATCAATGGATTAGATTTTCAAAAAAAATATTGCATCATGAAAAACTACTTGAGTGTATTCCTCTCTAGATACACTCGAGTGTATTCTAGCCTGACTCTCTCTCTCTCTCTATATATATATATACATACATATATATGAGATGTATTCATTATATAGGTGGATAATATAAATTAATTATGCAGTCATTCTTGTAACAATCTGAGTGTTCTGGTTACAATATTAACATTCTAGTTACAAATTTCCACCCCTAATTCTAGTTTTGACTGGAGATTTTGTTTTCAAGAATGACTTTTGTATTGTTTTCATCAACTAATGCAAAATTGACATTATGTTTACAAAATAAGTCTTTGTATTATAAATTCAGTCATTTTATTACATTTTGGTGGCTTCCTATTACAAAATTGGATCTATGAATAACTAGCCTTAGTTACCCGACTCAGACAACAAACAAACACACACACACACACACACACACACACACACACACACACACACACACACACACACATATATATATATATATATATATATATATATAGAGAGAGAGAGAGAGAGAGAGTCAGGCTAGTGTACAGGAGGCACCGTACACCTTAGTCAATTTTGAAGATGTAATAAATTTTTGAAAAATCTAAACTGTTGACCTTCTTAATTATCATAAGAACATACTATATAATAAATTTTAGCTCATTTGGACACTTATAGGTCGTGCATCTAAAGGAGGCAAAAATCATGTATTTCAAATTAGTTTTGTGCGTCGATTTTGTTATCCTTGGATGAGTGACTTACACTCATCCAAATGAGGTCAAATTTTGTATGTGACCTATTACTATTGTAACCATGAAGATCAATGGATTAGATTTTGGAAATAATATGGTCTAGATAGGCAAACACCATTGGGATGTAAGGCGTGATCTGTACACTCAAGTGTATTCTAGCCTGACTCTCTCTCTCTCTCTCTCTCTCTCTCTCTCTCTCTCTATATATATATATATATATATATATATATATATATATATATATATATATAGTCAGGCTAGTGTACACTCGAGTGTACCGGAGGCACCGTACACCTCAGTAATTTTTGAAGATGCAATAAAATTTTGAAAAATCTAAACTGATGATCTTCTTAATCATCATAACAACATACTATGTAATAAATTTTAGCTTATTTGGACACTTATAGGTCGTGCATCTAAAGGAGGCAAAAATCATGTATTTCAAATTAGTTTTGTGCATTGATTTTGTTGTCCTTGGATGAGTGACTTACACTCATCCAAATGAGTTCAAATTTTGTATGTGACCTATTATTATTGTAACCATGAAGATCAATGGATTATATTGTGGAAAAACATGGTCTAGATAGGCAAACACCATTGGGGTGTACGTTGTGATCTATACACTCGAGTGTATTCTAGCCTGACTCTCTCTCTCTCTCTCTATATATATATATATATATATATATATATATATATATAGAGTGAGGCTAGGATACACTTAAGTGTATTGGGGCCAGGATACAATGAAGTTTTTTGCCCTTGGATCGTGGCTGATTTTGATCAGCGGCTAGGAAATTTTTTTCCCACTCAGGCAACAACAGGCGTGCTGGGTCCACCTTATACCCGTGACCTGACCCACTCTCTCTCCCCCGTGACCTGACTCCCTCTCCTCGCTCCTTCCCCCGTCTCTCTCTCTCTCTCTGTCTATCGCAGCTCCCCCCCACTCTCTCTCTCTCTGGACTGATCGGCACCAGGTCGACGACGACACCAGGTGCCCGGAGTCCACCACCGACCGACGACGACGGCCCGCTCAGTCTTTGGCTCGACGCCGCTCCCCTGCACTCCCCCCGCTCTCTCTCTCTCTCTCTCTCTGGCTCGACGCTGCGGACGAGGCGACCGGCGACCAGCAGTTGGAGCAGCTCCGCACAGAGGTGACGGCCAAGGAGTAATCTCGTCCCTGCCTGACCTGCCCTGCCTGACCTGATTCCGCCTTCCCCTGCCCGACCTCATTCCTCCTTCCCCTGGCCGCCCTCCTTTGGCCGCCCTATTTTCTGCTTCCGCCAGAAGCAACCTGCTCGCGGAGTATTTTAGAATTAAACTATCCATATTTGCTTGTTTGTGTTGTTCATTTGATTTTTTGAGCATACTTGTTTCCTTTTGTTGTTCGTTTGATTCTTTACACATATTCAGTAGTTCTTTTCATTTATCTTATGTCTCAGTTTTCTATAAATCGTTGTGTTTGCTTCCTACACCACATTCTTATCTCAAGTTTTAGGTGGCGCTGGCCACCTTTATTGTCTCCTGCATTCACCAGATAGATGGACTAGGCCTTTAGGAAACATAATAATATGCATATCTTCAGTTGTATTGTACTTAATAATAGATTAATAATAGATATTGACTGTTATAATCTTTTTTTTCCCTTAATAGATATGGACTGTTATATCCCAGTTTGGTCGGATATGGAAGGCACTAGCACCACACAACAATCTGTACATGGTTAGATTTTGTTTTAATTTAACAATATATTTTCATTTTTCTAAATACAAACAAGGGGGTGATTATGTGTTTTATGTGTAGATATGGATTTTTCTCATGATGTTGATGGTATGGCGGGAATAGATTGGTTAGATCATGACCATGTAGTGGATGCAAATGAAAATTTTGGTGAAGAAAATGAGACCGATGTGGATGTCGAAAGGGTGGAAGTACAATCTGAACTAGAACCTTTTATAGGTTTGCAATTTGACAATCTTGATAAGGCGGAGGAATTTTACAATCAATATGCATATCGTATGGGATTTAGCATAAGGAAGGGGAATCACTATGTCTCAGCTAAAACCAAAACAATCACAAATAGGGTATTCATGTGTTCCAAGGAAGGGTTATATAGACCAAAAAATAAGGGAAACAATGGTGATAAGGGTACCCCCAAAAAAGATGTCATTTCTAATCGAACAGGATGTAAGGCTCAAATGAGAGTCAAGCTAGAAGAAGACACAAAGTGGGTGGTTGTGAGCTTTGACAAAGAGCACAACCATGATCTCACCAAGAGTCCATCTAAAAAGAGGTTTCATCGGTCACACCGTCGTATGTCTTCTGAGGTTCTTGATTTGATTCATACGATGCATGATCAAAATATTTCTAGTGCACAAATAATGTCACTTATTGCTAGCCAACAAGGTGGAATTCATAATGTCACATTCACAAGAAAAGATTTAAGCAACAAACTTGTTTCTTTGAGGAGGAGATACATAGGTGTTGATGTAGCCTCCACATTAGAGCATTTCAAAAAGCAGCAAGCAAAAAATCCTGCATTCTTCTATTCTGTACTATTTGATGATGAGGGTTGCGCACGCAATATCTTTTGGGTAGATGCGAGGTCAAGAATGGCGTATCAAACATTTGGCGATGTGGTTACATTTGACACAACTTACATGACTAATAGATACAATATGCCATTCGCACCTTTTATTGGGGTGAATCATCACAAACAGTCTACTTTGTTTGGTTGTGCTTTATTACGAGATGAGACCGCTGACTCATTTGTATGGGTTTTTTGCACATTTCTGGAAGCTATGTATGGAAAGCACCCCAAGGCTATCTTAACTGATCAAGATCCTGCAATGAAGAAGGCTATCCGCATTGTATTTCCTAATGTAGTACACCGTTGTTGTCAATGGCACATAATGAGAAAGGCACGTGAACATCTGGGTGTGATTTATGGTACTGTTGCCGGGTTTTGTGAAGAGTTTCAATCTTGCATCAATCAACCCATCACCATTCATGAGTTTGAAGAAAGATGGAAGAAGATGATAACATCATACAATTTGGGTGACAACTCACATCTAACCTTGTTATGGAATATCAGAGAGCAATGGATACCTGTATACTTTAGAGACACATTTTTTGCCAACATGTCTACAACACAACGGAGTGAGAGCATGAATGCAATATTCAAAGATCATGTAAACAATCATTTGCCATTGTTTAAATTTGTCCAAGCATATGAGAAGGTGGTTGAGAACCGTTATGACAAAGAGGATGAAGAAGACTATAGAACTAAGGATGGCCAACCAACATTATGGTCTTTTGCTCCCATTGAGAAACATGCAAGGGATGTCTACACAAGATCGGTTTTTAAAATTTTTAAAGGACAAATGAAATTGACCTCATGCTATGATTTAGAGGAGGTTCATAAAGATTCAATATATCAAATTTCATGTGTTGGCGGTGAGTCACTTGCATTTGTATCAAAGAATAGCTACGAAGTACATGTTAATCAAAATAATGAAGAATTCTTTTGTGAATGCAAGCTATTTCAGTTTTCTGGCATCTTATGTGGTCATATACTAAAAGTGATGCTTTATCTTAAAGTTCATAAGATACCACCCCTATATGTGCTGAATAGATGGACTAGGGAAGCAAAAACCAAAATTGCAAATCATTATGTGAAAGAGACTTGTGAAGAAGTTGATGGAAGTACACCTTTGGGCAGGTTCAACTCACTTTGTAGATCGGCAATGAAGTTAATTGATATATCTTCTAAACATAAGGACACCTACCTTGATGTGCATGAGCTATTTCCAAACACTTATGCCAACATTGTGTCTTTACAAAAAGAAATGGGAATGGCTTCTTGTGGAGAAGGCATGCCATCATCTCAAACTCACATTCCAACACAAGGTAGTCAATGTGTGCTCCGAATTCAAGATGCGGAAGATGACATGCAAGCAAGAGATCCACCACCATCACATTGTAAAGGAAATAGGAAACCACAAAGGTTTAAGCCACAAGCTGAGTTAAAAGCAAAAAGACAAAGGACATGCAGTACATGTAATGGAAAAGGGCACAATAGTCGTACATGTAGATCTGGGGTAAGTTACAAAGCCTTGTAGTTTCTCTAATCTTATATTGCATGATCTTTGAATTTTATAATCCCTGTCTCTCATGTTATGGAAATGTATATTGCAGGTTGCCAATGATAAATCTGATGCAGATGACCTTGATCAAATTTATGAGTCTGGGGAAGAATAAGATACAGTGGATGAAGAATTCAAGTGGCTGTAAAAGTGGATGCTAAAACTCATGAAAAATCTGGCTTGTAACTGATGTTTTATCTATTTGTGTCTTTATGTGTAATGAACCTTTGATGTAAAAGGGATGATATGTCCATGTGGGACTTTATGTCCGTACTTTTGTTGGTTTTTGTTAGTAAGAATCTGTTGTTCAGAACTTCAGTAGTTGAAGAAATTAAATAGCCATTATGTACCAATTATATTCCCATCATTTCGATCACCTATGAGTTCCATCATTTTGTAGTACTTGCATATTTAATGTATGCACGTTCAGTGGTTCATTGTGCTTAATGTATGCACTGCTGAATTTATGCAGTGTATTTGGATCTAAATGCAATTGAAAATGTGCTTGTGCTTCATTCAGATATGGGCTTGTGCTTACGAAGAATCAGCTCAAGATCAATATGTGTTTGTATGCATTCCCATTTGATTTCTACTGAACCATTTGATTTCTATATGTGTTTCTACTGAACCATTTGATTTCTATGTGTGCTGAAACTATGGATTCGCATTTGATTTCTACTGAACCATTTGATTTCTATATGTGTTTGTATGCACGTTCAGTGCTTTAGTCTACTTAATTCTAAAATGAATGGACTTGTTGCTGGATTTAGTCCAGTTCATGTATAATAGATTGCAACTGTACGTTGGACTTGGAACATGTACTCTTTATTTTGGTTCAGTTAGTCCAGAACACATTGCAACTAACTTAGTAGCTATGTTGTTTTTCCATGTAAATTAATTCTGTGCAAACTTCTTTTACTTGATACGAGGAAGGCTAAACCATGGAATTCATGGGCTTTTTATTTTTTACAGCCAACAATTCACCTGTCTTTAGAGGACCTTTATGGCCTTCAGAATCTCAGGAGTCCCAAGTGTTAGCATTCAATACCTGTCCAGTATGGGTGCAGGGACTATTTTAAAGTATTTGAGCTTCATTGTTTACAATAAAAACATCTCAAAGCTTGAAACGGAAACAGATCTCTATATTTTAATCTGTTAGTAACTTGAACCTAACTAATGGATTAGGTGCTGAAGATAAGAAACAAGTTTTCAAGTCAATTAAGTACTGAAGATAAGAAACAAGTTTTCTTATATAAAATTACTGAGTTCACTTTTGGTCCTCTAAGTAGTAGCACCGTTTCCATGTGTCATACTCCCTCCCAACCCCCAAAAAAAATTGAATTGCAGCAGTGCCCTATCACATATTCCCAAGTGCTGAACCATCAAAACACCATTCTACTTCCCCGTAGATAGCAAGCAGAAGTATCCAGCCTACATGCACATGATAGCCTAATTGCTAATGTTTTTGCAAGTTGTGAGCGAGCTAAACCTATTAAGATAAAAGTGTTTCGGGATCCAGATTTATTGCCTTGCCCGAGTCCTTATGTTTGTTCAAAATTAGAAGGTGAGACAATAGAGATAAAAAAATCATTTTATTTAAACCAACTGGTGCTGCCGGACCTGTTGTTGAAAAGGGTGGACATGTCATAATATCAGAGGGTCCACTGGTGCAGGAAGCATTTTGTTATCCAATGACATCCTGGGAGAAATCTCCTATATCTCACAGTACTCATATATTTAGAGGAGATAACACTATGCAAGAATTCTTAATTGAGAAAGAATACCATGTTGAACTTCTTGGTCACGAATACAATGACAGGGAGTTGATAGTTAGGTTCAAAACAAATATTGACAATAAGAGGGTTTTCTATTCTGATCTAAATGGTTTTAATTAAAATTACAGATATTATTATGGATTCAATGTGGAATTCGAACTGCATATGGGAGGTTACTGATTCATGAATTGGTTTAGCAATTTGGTAGTGATAATTTAAGGAGTCGTTGAACCTGTTACAATTCCCATTTAGTTGGAATTTACTCACTGCCTTCTTGACATACTTGAAAACCATTGCTCAACTGAATTTATACGCGCATTGGTCTCAACTGAATTTATATACCTGCATTGCTCAATTTCCATTCATACAAACCATCTCATTCAATTTGCACAACCACAAAAACACATCAATGATAAGGGATATTGATTTTAATGCATTCATTCATAAACCAGTACAACGTTATAGGCCATTGCATTCCCAACAAGATTGTTTAAAGCACACCAACTTCTAACATGATCCTACGTACAGAAAAAGAAACAAGACCCAAGATGCCACTAATACAGCCACACAACACTTATATTTAGTCACAACTCTTTCCTCCCTCATCCGAGATAGCTTTATTTCTTCTTCAAGCCTCTTCATCTTGACAATATATTCTTTAGGAATATTCACTTCATCAGCCCATTGGAAGAACCTGCAATATTCACTTCCCTACACACAAAACAAATACCAACACATTAAATTTGTATCTTAACGTTGTTGATTCAAGATATCATCCGATGTTTGAAAACAACCTTTTTGTTGAAATTGGAACAACCCAAAAATTTCCGACCATAGTTTTTCTCAGTCCAGGCTGTCTTAGTTTGAAGGACCTGGCCACAATAACAAAGTTGTCTACTGCTTCCGCTCCCATTGAATGGTGTCGAACAGGTATATCCAGGATTACTTCCACCACAATTGGATGAATTAATCATTTGAATGAGTGAGATTGCAGAAGGGGGGAGAAAGAACGGCTGACCACAGTAGCAGAACGGGGAGAACAAATTGGAAAAGGGGGAAATTGGGACTGACGGTAGCTACTACTCCTGACTTGTTGCTGATGGTGGAGGCTGTCGGTCAGACGGTTGCTGATGGTGGAGGCTGTCGGTCAGACGGTTGCTGATGGTGGAGTCGTTGTCGTTGGGCTGTCGATCTTGAGCAGTTGGCGGAGGCTAATACTCCGCGAGCAGGTTGCTTCTGGCGGAAGCAGAAAATAGGGCGGCCAAAGGAGGGCGGCCAGGGGAAGGAGGAATGAGGTCGGGCAGGGGAAGGAGGAATCAGGTCAGGCAGGGACGAGATTACTCCTTGGTCGTCACCTCTGTGCGGAGCTACTCCAACTTCTGGTCGCCGGTCGCCTCGTCCGCAGCGTCGAGCCAGAGAGAGAGAGAGAGAGCGGGGGGAGTGCAGGGGAGCGGCGTCGAGCCAAAGACTGAGCGGGCCGTCGTCGTCGGTCGGTGGTGGACTCCGGGCACCTGGTGTCGTCGTCGACCTGGTGCCGATCAGTCCAGAGAGAGAGAGAGAGTGGGGGGGGGGAGCTGCGACAGACAGAGAGAGAGAGAGACGGGGGAAGGAGCGAGGAGAGGGAGTCAGGTCACGGGGGAGAGAGAGGGAGTCAGGTCACGGGTATAAGGTGGACCCAGCACGCCTGTTGTTGCCTGAGTGGGAAAAAAATTTCCTAGCCGCTGATCAAAATCAGCCACGATCCAAGGGCAGAAAACTTCATTGTATCCTGGCCCCAATACACTTAAGTGTATCCTAGCCTCACTCTATATATATATATATATATATATATATATATATATATATATATAATGGACTTATCTTTAATACCCACGGGGGTATCCTGGAATTCACTACCCATGCTACCCGAAAAGTAAATATTTGGTTAGAAAAGTAACTCATTGGATAAAAAATAACTATCTTGACCAAAAAGTAACTATTTGATTAAAAAAACAAAACAAGGCAGATTACACAGTAAAAATTCTAGAATAAATATATAATTGTATATTTGTTACATCTAATAGAAATGTAACTATTTATACATGTAAAGTAATAATTTAGAAGGTAAAGTAACATTGTACATGTGTAAAGTTAGAAACTCCATTATAAAAAATGATCCCCTGAGAAAGGTCTCCTCTACAATAGCCACTAGAACCTAAAGGTGAGTGCTTTGTATTATGTAGATTGGATAGGGTCCATGTTTGACTGATGATCTATAACTGGATTTTGTGTCTTTATAGGAGGTAACCTAGTCTCCTAGATGAATAAGAAGTCAAATGATGTTTCTCACCCAAGTTCCAATCCAAATATCTGGCTATGAATCATGTCACCAATGAATATATATGGGTCGGGAGCCTTAGGAAAGAACTAGGACTTTCACAATATGAAGCCATAGAATTACACTATGAAAATCAAGTTGCAATTCACATATCTTCCAGTCATGTCTTTCATGAACATATAAAACACATCAAACCCAACTATGACTTCATAAAAAAAAAGGTTTAAGAAAAGTTGATCAGACTTATACCATTCTAGTCAGAAGATCATCTTGCAAATCTATTTGCCAAATCCTTAAATGGATGTTGGGCTAAAATCTTATGTAACATACTGGGTGTCTATGATATCTATGCTCCAGTTTTATAGGGAGTATTAAGTGTATAAGTCTATTCCTAATCTTGTATACTGGGATCACATTATGTAAATATGTATTAGCATCCACCCATAGTCCTATATAAATACTATCCCTCTTGTCTATGACAAACACAACATGTTCTCCACTTTGTCCCCAGATATATTACATAGACATATATACATATAAATATACATACATATGCATATATATTTGGGTGTGTGCACGTAGGCACACACATGGTTAAAGTTAAAGAACTTGGATAACATATGCCAAGCACATGTACATCCCCTTGACCATTGGGAATAGAGAACCAAAGTGCAATATGAAATTCATTTTTTGATAAAGTTTTTCATATTTGTGTGTATTTTATGAAATGATTTAGTTGTTTTTCTTCTACTTACTTTCTTGGTCTCAGAATAGTAGATACTATGTAGTTCTAAAAATGGTGGAGCTATTGACTGAGATAGAAATGACATGCAGTGATAGGAAGATGAGCATCCATATGTATGATAGAGGAACCTTTTCTGATGTTTCCTATTTGAAGATCATACATATCTTGAATACCTAGTGAGGTATGATTTTTGATCAACAATTAAAATCATGATTTGTAATAGGTAAGAAAATTATTCTTGCATATGAGAGGTCTCACTTGTAAATGATCAGAGACCTCACTAAGCCACAAAGTTTGCCTTTTCCGATATCTCAGGTCCAATTTGGCAAAAGACTAACCACATGAGAGCTATTTTTTTTATTTTATAAATACATTATCTGACCACAAGAGAAAATTGTTTGTATGTTTGGTAAAACATGGATTAGGAGTGAGATTTAAGCTTTTTTTGGTATAATTTGAGTATGCATGTCCACAAAAATTTAACCCCATTTTGAGAGAGTTTTCATGACCTAGTCTAGATTAGCTTCTTTATTCTGATACCAAAGTGATAATGTATCCATATCAAAACCAAATTGAGCTCCCAAATAACATTTTATGCAGTCAATACTAAGTTTTTGTGATTGAAGGAACTAACCCAGTTTAGATTTGATAAGATTATACCCAACTATCACATTCCTAAGAGGATTTCTGGTTTTGAAGTTATGTGAATTTTTTGCATTGGTAATGCTTTGCTCCACCAAAAGGAAGATAGGTTGTTGGAAAATGGTTGGACAACGAATTGTAAATACATACAATTATTGTTTTTCCATTTTCCTTATCCAAGAATAACAATATTACTAAAATCAAAAGTTAAATTCAGAGACATTAAGCATGCATGTGGCTCAATAATTGTCATATTGTTTGACAAAATTGTTTGCTTCCCCATATATTTCATCCTATGACAATTACTTTAACACCAAAAGTTATTTCTAATCATTTGAAGAAGGAGTATCAAAATGTTGGGCAACATATTATGTCATTAAATCTAGAGGCCTTTTATTCACCCCCTTGGTAGAAATACATACAATATACAATTTATTTACCCTACTTTTATACGTAGATATATCCGAGTTGTTAAGGAGACATATTTGAAATTTGTTGGGCTTCACCTACACGGTTCAAATAATGCTATTGACAATTCTAAACTTTAACTTGGCCCATGTTGTGTATACTTATTGTAAATGTAGTTGGTCCCAAGCTCGAGTAAAGGAGGAGAGTTGGCGTTAGGTTGACAACTAGTCATAAAACTTTGCCACTCTGTTAGTGACATGGATCCTTATAAGAATTTCATTAGAGCATCCCTACCTAGAGAATCACTGCACCAGCACCCAGATGCAATGATAAATATACAAGGGGTTTTGATAAAGCAACACCCAGTTGTGTTGAAGGATATGCAAGGGTTTCAACATCTTAAATGGGTGTGCATAAAGAAGCTAGTCCCACTACATCATTACTCAGATGTAGTGAAAAATGTGCAAGGGAAACATCTTCAATGGAGGTAGGTAAGAAGCAAGTTAAATATAAAATGATTAGAGTTGGATCTTGGAATATTGACTCTTTGACAGTAAAGTATTTGGACATAATGACTATCATGATTAGAAGAAAAGTAAATATATCTTGCTTGTAGGAAACCAAGTGGTCCGAGAAATGATGCGGAGAGTTTGAAGGCACAAGTTACAAAATCTAGTAGACATGTGTTGACAAACATAGAAATGGTCTCGACATTATTGGTGATAGGATGTTCAAGGATGATGTTGTCAACATCAAAAGGATGGATGATAGAATCATAGCTATCAAGATTCGTCTTGGAGGAAATAGTTTTACATTATTAATGCTTATTCCCCCAAGTTGGCATTAACAAGGAGGCTAAGAAGAATTTTTGGTTTGACATTGATGAATTGATGCATGGAATACTGATAGAGGAGAATATTATTATTAGGAGTGATTTGGATGGCCATTTTAGGAGTAGAAATGATGTATATGAGAGATTTCATGGTGATTTTGGATATGACAAAAGAAATGGAGAAGGAGAGAGGCTATTCAATCCTGCACTTGTGTACGATATGATTCTGAAAAACACCCTTTCATGAAAAGAGAATCTCATTATTTTACTTTCTAGAGTGGGTACATTTGTAGTCAAATTGATTTTTTCCTTACAAGGTGGGTATATCAAAAATTATGCAAGGATTGTAAAGTAATTCCTAGCAAAACACTCACGCCAACATAGGTTGGTGGTTTTCGATATTAGAATGAAAATCAATAAAGGAAATCATAAAACAAACCAAAATAAAATGATCAAGTGGTGGAATCATAAAGGAGAGAAGAAATTGACTTCTCATGATTAACTCATCAAGGAGGATACTTGGAACTTGGGGTCTGTTGCTAACACTATGTGGCATAATATTGATCTTCTACATAACAAAAGTTTCCAAAGAAGTTTTGGGGGAGTCTAAAGGTTATGGGCCTTCGCAGAAAGAGACTTAGTGGAGCGATGAAGCATAAAATGCTATTAAACTCAAAAGGAAGATCTATAGGCGTTTGCCTAAATCTTGAGATGATGCAACTTTTTAAAGATACTAGCAAGGTGAGAATGAAGCAAAAAATGTTGTTCAAGAGTCAAGGTCTAGATACTTTGATGACATTTTTTAGAAGTAGGACACAAGAGAAAGGGAAATATACATACATACATATATACATTATGGAGAGGAAGATGGAAAATTTCCTGTGGTCAAGTGGGCATCATCCTATGAGATATGCAAGAGTGGCACTGCCAATAGATGAAGGAGGATTGAATTTAAAAGCTCCAAAAGATATAGAAAAGTGGGGGACAATGCGAAGAATAATCATTTATAAAGAAGGCTCCTCAACTTGGGGGAAATGGATGAGGAAGAGATATCCAAGTGGGCTGTACTTCAAGTCGAAGACATGGGAAGGATACTCACGCACTATTAATGTTATGACAAAAGCATGACAACATGTTAGACATCTATTCATGGACCAAGATATGGGAAGATGGAGTCTTAGAGATCTAAAGATATTCTTATGGGAGGTGACACGCTCAAGGGAAATAAAAGACATGCATGGGGAGAAAATATGGACTAGTGTGTATGTGCCGAAATGGTGCATGTATGTATACAAAATTCTGCATAGTGTTCTTTCTACTCTTGATAGGATAAAGGGGTTGAACTATGATGTATCTACTTTGTGCTTTCTATGAAAAGGCGCTGAAGAATCCCACAACAACCTTGTATGTGAATGAATATTCACAAGGGAAGTGTGGGATACGTTGTGCAAGGATTTCAAAGTACAACTCCAGCTAACGGGTGATCCAAGAAGGATGCTGACAAAATGTGAGAATGATGATAGGAAGAAGTTGTTGTTTGCTACTCTATGCTACCATATTTGGGAGGAACGGAATGCCAGAAGGCATCGAGATGTTGCTGCAAATGCAATGCGTGTTGTTGTAAAAATTTGTAAATGTGTTAAACGTAAGTTGTACATTAGTTAAATGTGTGAGTTGTTACTCTATTTATAAAAATATTATGAAGACTAAGAAGATGCCAGATAGGTGGAGAAATAGTATTATAGTCCCCATATACAAGCACAAAGGAGATGTTCAGAGTTGCACAAACTACATAGGTATCAAGTTAATGAGTCATGCTATGAAGCTTTGGCAGAGGATTATTGAGTAGAGGCTAAGAGCTACAATGCATATATCAAACAACCAATATGGTTTCATTCTTGGAAGATCAACAGTTAGATGAAGGCTTATGGATAAGTATATCAAAATAAAAATATATCTACATATGGTTTTTAATGACTTGGAAAAGACTTATGATCGAGTACCCAAGGAACTATTGTGGATTATTTTGAAGAAAATGGGTGTACCAATCCAGTACATTGACTTGATTGAGGACATGTACTATAGATCAACTGCAATTGTGAAGACTCATCAAGGAGAGACACAAACATTTTCTATCACAGTTGGGATACACCAAGGATCCACACCCAACCCATTTCTAATTGTTATTATTATGGATGGGTTGACAAAGAATGTTCAAGATGATATTCATTGGTGTATGTGATTTACTGATGATATTGTGTTGATTGAGGAAACTAAAGATGGATTGAATGATAAAGTTTACCTTTGGAGAAAGGCATTGTAATCAAATGGATTGATGATCAGTAGGAAAATATTGAGTATATGTGTTGTAATTTCAACCAATCTTGCAGTGTGAATGATGGAGCCAAGTTGGACAGAGTAGATATACCAAAATGAGATATATTTTGTTACTTGGGTTCTATGATTCAAATAGATGGGGATGTACAAGATGACTTTTGTTATAGGATCACTATAGGATGGTTGAAAAGGAGGAGTAGAACTAGACTATTATGTGATCAGAATATCTTTCTCAGATGAAAAATCAAATTTTGTAGAACAATTATGCTATCATCTATTCCCATGGAACTGAATGTTGGGTAGTGAAGAAACAAGGTCTCAACAAGATGAATGTGATTGAAATGGGTATGCTTATATGTATGTGTAGGAAAACAAGAAAAAATCGTGTGAGAAATGACTATATTAGGAATAAAGTTGGGGTGGCAAGAATTGAGGACAACTCATGTGAGGGACGACGTTGATGGTTTGCACATGCACAATGCAAAGTGATTAATGATTCTATATAATGAAATGCTAATTAGCCAACCAAAATTAATATAAGAAGAGGAAGGCCTAAATTGACATGGGAAGAGATTATAAAGAGAAAATTTAAATCTTTATATATTGATCAGAATATGACCCATGATAGTGCTAAATGGAAACAAAGGATTCATGTAGCCTGACTAATTGGGTTGGGACTGAGGCTTAATGATGATGATCAATGAATAAAATGAAGATGTATGCTTATTTGAAAATAAAAAAATTATTATACAAAAGATGTCGTACAACTAAGAAGAGAAACATGTCCATGTTAGGATTCTATCTACAACACATTTATAAAAGCGAAAGAGATATAGTTTTAACCATATTTATATATATTCAAGGCTAGTGTAAAATCTCCCCACAACATTATCAATCATGAGGTACACACTCTAACAAATAATTTGAAGCCAACAAAAATAAGGTATGAGATTGCAAGTTCAACATATGTCATTTATTGCACAGAGGAAATATATGTAGATAATGACTCATTTTGCATCATATAAAGAAGAGAAAAGATAAAGAGGAACACTCTCCTTGAGTATTGATCCATTGTAAATTATGATTGACATCATCCATATAGACTTGTCACTGTGAACATATTGAATGAGAACAAAACCCAAGATGAAAGTGGTCTTCATGGGTAACTAAAATTCAACCATTTTTATATTTATATATGTGAAATTCTCCATGTTATGATAAGGAAAGTAAATGCACAAATAAAAAGATAGTTTGATAATAAGAAAAAAAAGTCTGCCAAAATGATTTGCATTCATGGAGTACTAAATCATGGACAAGCAACATGATTAATCTATATGTGAACATGGTCTGTCTTTCATTATGTAGAGTTGGTTCTATGGTAATTCTAGTTATTATCTAATATTGTAAGGTAAATGGCATCCTTCTTTCCGTGCGACATGTACACCAAAATTTTGAAGTGATATTATATAACTCATTCTAAACATCATCATCAAAATGCAAAACTTGAAAGGTTCTACTAGCCGACCAAGCTCTTCCTTACTATCATACATCACAACCTATTAATTCATGGTTAGTAATACCATAACACCTATCTAAAAATTAATGGATTTTATTCATTTAGATATGATATCAGGCCCATTTCTATGATTTGAAATAGTGCTTCCTAGAATTAAAGATAGTTGGATCATATATAAGGTTTGCATAAAATCCTCTTTACATAGAGATCAGGGTTTGTCACGGTGAAAGTCAAAAGTCCCATATAGAAATTTTCTATGTTATGAACTCAAAGTGACACTATTTATTTTATTTCATTATTTATGTTATTGGGGGGATTTGAATTTAATAATACTAAAAATAGTGTTTTATAACATTGTAAACATTATGTTATTATTGTATAGACTGTTATGATTTTAGTTTATTAAACCACTTAGATTATTAATGGAGTCTACTATCATATTTTGGATTTATTGACTATTTCCTTTCCACTATTTCTCTTTCATTAAATTTGAATTCAAAAACCCTAATCATGCTATATCTATTACACATGTATAAATGAGGGAATTAACTACATTTACCATAGTTACATGAATATTGTCCTCAAAATAACAAACCTTGAAGAATTATTATATTTCAAGTAAATGGTAGGTATTCCCTTTCATATGTCATCATTCATGTTCAAAGGCTCTATAGGACCTTCACTACATTAATCTAATTTCAATTTTAGAGAAATTTTACCATAAAACCATGAACTGTAATTGAGAACTTAGTAACATAAAGACCATTGATATTGCCTTATGATGGGGTTCATGCAATCAATAACCTAGTTACAAATATGAGGCCCACAATAGGATGGGTCAATAGTAATATAGTTCAAAGGTCATCTCCATAGGGAGACAATGTACTCAAACAAACAACCAATTCAATTAACCATGCATGTTAAGAAGAAAGTTATTTTTTATGTTAAATACAAGTAAACTAAATATTTTACCAAATCTCTGTAAAGTTATCACATTAAGGAAAGTGAGTTTGGTTCTATGACACCTCTTAGTCACATGATGAACATTAATCAAACACAAATTTAATTTTCTCTTTATTCATATCTCACACTGCATTATGATTAGTGACTCACACCTATTAATTCCCTAGTTAAATAAATTGTGTTCTTTTCAAATAACAATCTAGAGTATGATAATGTGGTCTCCTAAATTGTTTTCAAGATAATCATATATCAACCTTCATTACTTGCAAAAAGAGACCATAAACATAGTGCCGCAACTCATTCTCACAATACATATGGTTAGAGGTCTAATAACCCTCCACCAAATTTGTATACGTCCTAAGTATGCCAAAACTTTTGAGGTGTTAAGAATCTTGTCCATTTATTCCCATACCAAATAATCAATAATGATACATACAAATATGAAAACTCTTTCATGAAAAGCAATTGTTCATGATAGACTAATAGGTGCCAAAAGTCACCAAACATAAGAAAATTACTCCATAATTAAAGGTGGTTCACAAAATAGGTTATAAATCACAAATATAACAAGTTCCATGGAGTAAATAGATAGAAACATAGGGGTATAAGAGGAAAAATGTTATACACCAAGAGTAGACTACAAATCTTATACTAAGAAGCTACACGAGAAGCTTCTCAATGTTGGGGGGAGGCAATCCCCCCCTTAGCCTTTTTCATCTTCCTTTTAGCCTCATTTAAGTGGAATCACTCCTTGGGTTGCCTTAGTATCATTTCTAGAAGTTGGAGTCGAAATAAATCAATGATAACTCATGTCAACACCAATCTTGAACCTTATATTATTTTTCAAAAAATCGTTGAGGCGTTGTGTGTATAGATGAGACACAACAACATCTTTGTAGTGGCCAAGGGTTGGGCACGACAAT
Source organism: Alisma plantago-aquatica (assembly GCA_963693085.1). NCBI lineage: Eukaryota > Viridiplantae > Streptophyta > Magnoliopsida > Alismatales > Alismataceae > Alisma > Alisma plantago-aquatica. The sequence goes on from OY856410.1 coordinate 57,562,913, forward strand.
CATTTGACATGAGATGTCGAGAGGTTGACATGATATACATTCATTAGTTGGTGATAAGATTGCATGAGTATCATTCGTTAGATACATTGTGCAGTGGTGTTATTGACTTGTTGAAATATTTTGCACTACTACAGAAAATGCTTTTTATAATGGAAAAAACACAACAGTTCTGTTGGTTGTGTTGTAGTTAGCATATGCTTTACAACAAGTCTATTTGTGTGTTGTGAAATATATATTTTATACAACAAAAGTTATATACAACATGCCAAACTCGTTGTAGTACATGTGATACTACAACATGTGCTAAACTGTTGTAATAGACTGTAATATCACAACATACTCAAACCCCTTGTAAAAGACCATAATTACACAACATGCTCTAACCCATTGTAAATAGTCACACATGCTAACCTGTTGTAATAGATCGACATTACAAAACATACTCTAAACCATTGTAAAAGGCCATAATTACACAACATGCTCTAACCCGCTGTATTAGTCATGTATGTTAAACCGTTGTAATAAACTATCATTACACAACATACTCTAACTGGTTGTAAAAGATCATAATTACACAACATGCTCTATCTGTTGTAATAGCCACATATGCTAACCCGTTGCAATAAACCATCATTACACAACATACAGTAACCTATTGTAAAAGATCATAATTATACAACATACTCTACCCATTGTAATATCCACATATGCTAACCCATTGTAATAGACAATCAATACACAACATACTCTAACCCGTTGTAGTATACTCCAATTATAAAAGGCTTTCACCTATTGTAATAGTTACCTGTTGTAATAGACCCTAATTACACAACATGTTTAACGTGATTTGTTGTATATGTACAACAAAGAATATATGTGATGCATAAAATGAAACTGGTTTAGCGGTTTGAGATGTGCTTTACTTTCAAATGGTCTCAGGTTTGAAACCTTGTGTTTAAATGTATTTTTCTTTTTTCTCAACATGTTGTATACAACACCCCTATTACAACATGTGTGTTCATTGAACTACAACATGTATTAATTGTTTTATAAAATACATATATTACAACATGCGCAACACATGTTGTATAAAGAACCCCCCATAAGACCATGTGATCTAATACAATGGTTGACACCCATTGTAAAATGGAAAAATGAACAGTTGTAAAAACCATTTTCTGTAGTAGTGTTGATGTGAAGCACACCATGCTCGTCCAGAGCACATCGTTCTTTCAGATGTTGAAGTTGATAATTGTCATTATATTTGATCACAAAAAGCACTAGTGTTAACACATCATTACCTATGTCGAGGAGATGTTGGGTGAGATGTAAAGGTGGAAACAATGTGTGTTGAAGATTACACATTGTGTCTCTCTATGTGTTGGTTGAGATGGGATTTTGAGCCTATATTGATGATTGTGAAGGTCATTTGGTTCTAGTGAACCAAGTCTCATGATTTCTACATTAAAATATCTTTGATTAGACTAGGTCACAACCATATAAACAATTACACTAATTATGTAATTGCAAGACTAAATGAGCCAAAACATAGAATTTGAATGAGTATGTATAATAAATTAGGTCATAAAAAGAAGTTTGAACTATGTTCATCAAATCACCCCAATATTAGTCATTGCTTTTCATCAAGAAATAACATCCAAATAAAGATTCAAACTAAATTGCATGCATTCACAAACATGAAATTCAACTAGTATCAATCCAAATTTTGTTTGTTTGATAAATTGATAAAATGAATAACACATCCTATTTTTGAAAATGTGATTCTTTTGAAGGAGATAGATAACCAAATTATCCCCCTATCTGTAAGAAACTCTCCCTCTATGAGATTGACCTCCAAACATCAAACTCGATGATTCACCCTACCTAGGTACTCCTCTTCTAAGAAAAACTTTACCCCAATTCCTATATGAAAGAATTATAGAATTTCACATATGGAACATGACATCCTTTTTATCAATTAAGATCAAGGAACCAAACCATCGAGACCAGATAAATATTTCAAAATAGGTTGGATTGACAAACGGGTTGTTATTTCCTCTATTAAGAGTTTTGAAAAATAGATCTTTCAATTCAAATTCTTAGAGAAAGTTGTTATTTACTCTTTTATGAGTTTTGAAGAGTTATAGTTTTGGTAAGAATTCTTATAGAACACCCAACCATCGCAACCGAACCTATACTTTTGACTAGGTTGTCATGCTAAGTGACAAATATATAGACTATTCATAATTTAATGACAACTAGTTGTAGTTGATGCTAAAGATAAGTTTTCTTAAATAGATTCATCATCAGGATTATGCAATAAGGTATTATATATTGTTTGATTCAATATGATAAAGGATACATTTTTTTCTTACTTCACAGGAAAAAATAATAAATTCATTTGCTAAACTTAGCATACAACTTATGCTTTCTTAGCAAAGTTAAAGCCTGACGGAGGTGCTGCTCATGCTGTCGAGCATCTTTACTGTAAACCAAGATGTCATCTATGAAGACTACTTTTAATCAGGTACACGCAAAAACTTTGATTTATTTTTATCCAAATCCAAATTAAGAATTTCCATTTCACCCAGACAACAAAATGCACGACGTGTTCGAGCCTTGAGCATGGTGTGCACATTTCTAGAAAAGTGCAGAAAAGCAAATGCACGTCGTGCACCTGGAGCGTTAATCTAACCAAAAACTTTTGGAAAGTCGCACGACGTGCATTCCTTCAGCGCACACCGTGCACAGTTCATTCTCACTAGTACATAACTGGCCTTTAGTGTTGGTTATTTAAGGCCTTTAGTGTCAGTTTCTAAGCGACACCTATGTGGGCACCGTTAAAAGCCCAACCGTTACGTGTCAGTTCTCAAACCGACGACAAACCCTTCGGGCACCACCGAAAATGCGCCGAAAATGCGTCAACAGGGGGTATCAACGTCAGTTATTAGCTTAGAAACCGACGCCATATACCTTCTCGCCCCAGAAAGGGCGCATCTGAGGCACTATCAGCGTCAGTTTATTAGTGATAACTGACACCATCTCACCCGTTGCCACGACCGTGCTGACCAGCACGACCGTGGTGTCTAGCCTCTAGGGAAATCGACGCCGGTTACTAGTAGGGTAACTGACACTGTTACCATATGTTGTCAGTTTTATGCAAATATCCGATGCCTGTTTTATGTTTGGTCTGCCGCCACGGCCGTGCTGGCCAGCACGGCCATGGTGTCTGGCCTCATAAGGGAAAGCGACGTCAGTTACTAGTATGGAAACCGACATTGTAACAATATGTCGTCGTTTTTGTTCAAATAACTGACGCCTATATATTTTTTTCTGTCAGTCTGCAGACCTACTGTGGCTGGTCGCAGGATGAGAAACCTACAGTTCAGTTATGAACTACAGGTTTTACGACATCCATTGATATCATCCAACAACATACCACAAACCTGCAAAATTAACATGATGTACAATATTATATATATGTATTCACACTAATGTATAAGAATATTTAATTCATATTTTTTTTTCATCACACACATGTAGAAACCAGTAGCAACCTGTAGTTCCATTTATTTCATCTTTTTCACATTCAGAAACATGTAGAAACATTCATGTATTGATGATTTTCACACACAATTTATAAAAATTCATGATACAACCACAATGAAGGGAAGCATGATACAGATACTACATAAAGTGCAGCACGCACAAGTGTTTCAGATTCATATAACAACATGACAGACTAACACATATATAGTGTATAACAACAACAACGCCGAATTTACATACAACACTATAGCTTAGTACATATATAGTGGGACTAAGGTGACGATCCCACCTGCTAAAACAGGTTACCGACAACTACATGTTACCACTGGGATCGTCACCTTAGTCTCACTATATATCTATATAACCTTAGTGTGGGATGCTTGCTTTCTCTCCGATTGTTGTGCTTTGGATTTATAAAGCAATGTCGATGGTGCCCTGCATAGCTATGTCATGACCGTCCTGCATAGCCTGTAGTCTTTGGTGAATGCCTGCAAATTAAATAGAATTGCTATTAACTAGTATCCTAAAAATTTGATAAAAAACACACTTACATAATATAATTATAAATGAACATATAGATAGAAACCTCAGGGATATATTCTTAAAACTTACATTGTCAGGCGGTGCATGGGAGGTGGATCAGTGTGCTCTACCCCACAACTATCCAGCATCGTATCAACGATGTCTACTGGAACTGGTTCATTCACATCTACGTCATCGGAGGCAATTTCACATGAGCCTATCCGACTAGGCGGGCGCCCAAGCATTTTTTGAAATACTTATAATAAGGATAAAAGAACATAGTTATAATAAGGATAAAAGAACATTTATAATGAAATTTATCAGTAATTTGTAACATAATAGGATATGCATATTTCTTTTTGTTGTTTGGTTTCAAATGTGTCGTTAGATAGGATGGATTTGTGAATTTGGAACATTCATGGGAACACACACTTCAGTTAGAAGCATTCATGTAGCAACATTCAATTCCATTCATTTAATCTCTTTTTACATCCACACACATGGGTGCACCCGTAAACAGTAACTAAATAAAGGGGTTGGTGTACCCCTAAACATGCACTTAATTAAAATAATTATTAATGCAGACAAGTCTAGATAGATAGACAACTAAATACTACACCAACATGGTCCCGCATCAGTAACTTCGAGGACTTATCATTATGGCGATCTTCTCCTGAAGTTCAGAAAAGAAAGCAGCTATGAGTATTGATTTCTTTCAGACAAAAAGTGTAAACACAAATTTTTTGTCTTGACTATTATATTTGTTAATTGGACCTACCGTTGCCTTTTTGACGATTGTGCTATGTCACGGAGCTCCTCACTGTATTTAGAAAAATCTGAACTGACAGGGGCCTCATAATCAGATTCGTCCAAGCTTGAGCTGATATCCTCCGTCGTGCGCTCATACCGCCGTAGATGATCAGGGGTCTTGCAGTTGATGTTGGTTATCCAAACATTGATGATATTATGGACAACGGGACAGAGAAAAAGCCTGTCTCTACAGCCCACTAGCAACTTTCTAATCCAATCACACCAACTGGATTTTGATACAAGATTTCCTGCCAAATCATACTCAACCTCGATAACATGTGAAAAATTGCCAAAATTTAGGGCCACTTCACCAGGCATGTAGTGTCTTCCTTTTAGAAAATGCCAATGTTTGGGTATGGCAAATTGGTTTAAGGAACGATCATCTAGGATGATGTCCAATTGTTCTTCAATAGGGAACGTTAACATTGACATAGAGGCCCAGTTCATAGTGACTGTTGTGGGTGGACAGAGACTGCATAATATTAGTATTAACAAAGTGTAAGTACATATAACGATGTTATATATTTTTAGAAAAAGTTGTATAACAGCAGTTAACTTTTTATTGTTTGTCATAACCAACTTTATTGTGGTAGACATGATAGCTTGAAAAGAAATCTAATAGAGGAGATCGTGTCCTATATCTTTGCAATCGGTCCAATGTTCACTAATCCTTCTTTGAAAATTTCAAGGAAGTAACTAATATTTTCTATAATTTGATGTATCTTGGTATTTCATAAAATGAGGTGACACTTATTATCTATTTGTTTAATCAACACTCATATTTTAGAATGTCAAAGAGGTTAATGGTGTTTGGCTTATTTTGTATAGGTGTGATACCTATTTAATTTGGAGTATCCATGCACTACTATAGAAGGTGTGAGACCTATTTAAAGAGGTTAGTGGTGTCTTTGCACATTTTTACTACAATCTTGTACTTCTGTGTTTATCAAAACACTACTACAAGATATCTTATCATCTTATTATTTTGATAGTACCACAAATTTTATGACAAGAAGGATTCATCTAAAAATTGTAAATTTTCTAAATGAGTTATGTGAGGTTATACAAATTGTTTGGCTAAACCTAAAGTCACTACAAAAATTTGGGCCATTATTTAGGGACTTTTGTGAGGGATCAAATTGCCATGACAAAAAGGGACTAATTTTGAGGGATACTCCCTCAATGACGGGATAATGTCCCTCAACCGTACCAATACATTTCGTATGATGGATGATCCCTCAAAAATAGGGCATTGATTTTTTTAACCCTCACAATTACTATTGAGGGAACGGTGCATCATTTTCCTCTTAACTTATTCCAAAATTTCAGTCTTTTCCGTGCTAAAGCCTAATATGCTCCCGCCAGTTTCCTTCTGTGTCATTGCAGTTTAGAGAAGGTCGCGGCTGTTCTCCTCCATCCGCCTGGCCACCGAAATTGGTTCCCCTTCATCGCCCTTACTTCTCGCTAGCCAACATCGCTTCCTATCAACCTTCTTGCCGCATCGCTACCCTTCCCCTCCAGATGGGTGTCCCACACTAGCCAGGCGGCCATCCGAGTGACATCCGGACACCATCTCGCGCCGCTTCATCAGCATCAGCTGGACATCCATCTCACGCTGTTTCATCACCTCAGCTGCACCAGCACTAACGCTCGCCTAATTTTAGTTAGGCGGCCGTCTTGTCTGCCCAAAACAACCATTTGGTCATAGCCAGGTGCCCGTTTTGCATCTTCCATCAATAAATCTTCAACATGTCCGAGGGAGGGTCAATACATATCTTCCCTTGCTTCTGATAGGTCTCCCCTTCACCGATGTAGCCGTGGCCGTCGAGACAGTGGCTCTTGTGGCCAGCATCCTCTCCACCTATTCTCTGTCCTCTGTGGAGGCATCTCTTCGTAATCTCCGTCAGTGCAGCGGCCAATGAAGTGTGAGAAGACATCCATCCTCTGATCGACATTGAGCCCTGATCGGGTCTCTAACAGGTACATCCGTTGATCGAGTCTCTAACAAGTACATCCTCTGATCGACCATTCTAGGATATAATGTTGGATGGCTAACGATGTATGTAGCTTTCCATGATCTGAACCTAGCTGGTTCTTGATGAAATGAGGATGATAAAACTGGGGTGGTTCTCCTTTGTTTGATATATTCTTTTTATGTCTATTATGATGTTTGATGTCATTATTTTGGGATATGGAGATGTTTCCTCTTATCATCATAATCATTATTTGGGACTAGATATATTATTCTGAGCACTGGAATACTATTATATTTGTTAAATTGTAATTTCTATCATATAAACTTGTAGGTCTGTAAAATGTCATTATTAATTAATGTATTAAAGAATATTGGCTTACACTTTATTAATTCTCACAAACCTTCTTTCATGACTCCATAAATTTCTTTGATATTTCTATACTATATCATGATGAAGAGCTCTCTAGGTGTAGGAAAGAAATGATCTCTTTTATATTGTGGGCTAGTTGCATATTTTGTTGTAGTGCTAATATTTTAGTCCTCCATCACCCTCCTTTCATTTTGATCTCAAAACCCGATTTTCCTAGTTTGAAATCAACATAGTCATCATCTTTGTTCTCCAATATTAGTGAGATACATCTTTTTGAAAACCATGTTAATTTGTTAACTCCAAACCCCATATGGAGGTAGAAGGAACATACATTTGGTTAGATAGACTAAAATCCTACACAATTACCCCAAATTAGCAGAGCATAGAACTATATGCACACATGAAATCTTTTCTTAAAATCCTATTAGTTAGTTCATCATTCATATGAAAGTTGATGGAAAATAGATAGGGGGTTCTTTTGTATCCCAACAACACAACTTCACCACTAACCTAACCAATACTACTCGGCTATGAAGCAAAGAGCTTCACCTTATGGCCCATTGGAAGTACTCTCCTCACCCTCTTTGCTGATTTGTGCTTCTCTTATTTGCCTACTTGCAGGCTTGAGTTGGAGCAGACAGGGGGCACTGTTGTGTGATCTTGCATAGTCGAGGAGACATTCATTAGACAAGAGCTAAGAAATTATGTTAGACCGATAACTCAACAAATTCAGCAATACATTAAGCACCATTAGTATTACATTCAGCAACCCTACAGTGGCTACCATCACCAAATCTAGCTAAGAAATGGCTGTGAGCTCTGCTCTCTTGGTCTAGGCATATGATCAGATTTTTAAAGAAGTCTTGCTTTCTACTTGGACTTTTATTGGTTTCTATTTGCTTCTTTTTTCTGTTGGATTAGTTTGATATGATAGTTCATATGCTCCCCTCTGACTTTATAGTGATGGTTGAGTTCTGGTGTTGGTATGTGTTTGGTGGTCTGAGAGTTTGCTGCTGTCTTGATGAGTATGTTTCCTTTTCCCTCTTCTATTGATATGAACTGTGATGAAGACATAGGTAATCCCTGCTTTCAGAGATAGTTTCTGGTTGCTAAAGTCTATTTTTTTCTATCTTGTGGAGAGATGTGGTTGATGGGTTAGGATCTGTTGAAACGAAGGTACTCTACAATTTATGTCCAAAAAGTATGATTAAGATAAATGCCTTAGCAAGTATGGTTTTTACAATCACTAGTGAGTTATGAACAAAATATACATCAATAGGAACATAAATCCAATTATGATTTCTTATTACATTCATAACCAAACCGTTGCCAACTTTTTAGATGATCATCTTATCATTTCTATTTTTCTAAAAGGAACCATGGGGAAGGGAGCTGGATATGGGAGTATAAAAGAATGTCTATATTTAGGAATTAGGGAAATGTAACGAGTCAATGGTGAGCCAAGGTGTATGGTTAATAATTCAAGACTACTAAAAACTAACAAACTGGTTGTATATATTCTCTACACACTCAATAGTACCATCTATTCTAAGATACGTGTTCATAACAATCAGTATCTCTTTCAGAATAAAGTGTGGCCAAGGAAAATAATTTTTGTAGTGTCTTCAATGAGGACTCACTTTATATATTCATATATTTTGAATAACCAAAATTGTAATTTGCCTTTTCCTTATATCGTGTGATATGGAAATGTACATGTAGTTGCAAGATGGTGCATGTATTGGAATTAGGCATTTCCTATTAGAACTGCCTAATCATAGCCGACAGCTTGTATGTATGTCGGTTAAGTCTAATGCTCCCCTCTCACAGGTGAGTCTAATGCTTTGCATTTTCCTGGTGACGGTTGAGTCTAATGCTCCCCTCTCACTAGCTGTTTTTAAGCTCGGGGATAAAATATTTCTTCTTACTGCTATTTATGGTCACTTGTACGAGTGCTGTTCTATTTTCTCACTGTGTTGTTTTTGAATGTTTTGTTTTTGGTACTAAGTATAATATAGCCTGGTGTTTTTGCATTTTGCAGAGGCACACTAAGTCATTGTCAACATTTTAGAGGTATGCTCTGGTTGAGAAGTCTAGGCAAAAGCCTCAAGAAAGAATGGGTGTTCTTAGTAATGTGGGTTCCTCCTTGTTCCCTTAATTGTTAAAACAACATTTGTATATATGTCTTTTTTCCTTTACCCCCTCCATCTAAAATAATACCCTTTCTGTAACATGTGGTTGTGATGTAGGACCTAAAATCCAATAACTATGGTAATGATCCTCTACTAACTACAACTTTGTACTTGGAGATTAATTAAAGGCCGACTGCCCAGGGCTCCCATGGGACACATCCATTCCTAATATAATAGTTGGCACTTTGGAGATCTTTGGCATGGACGGAGGATGCTCAACTGTGGTGAAATTCTCTGCGCAATTCAGGATCTTATTCGCTGTGGAAACATGAAGGGCGTTGTAAGTAAAATCTTTTAATGTATTTCGTTTAAATTAGTTAAACGAAATACATTATTTTTTTTTACTGACAACGCACTTAATGTTTCCACAACGAATGAGATCCTGAATAAGCCTGTAGAGAAGTTCACCACAACTGAGCATCTTCCATCCATGCCAAATATCTCCTAAGAGCCAACTATTATATTAGGAATGGATGTGTCCCATGGGAGCCCTAGACAGTGGCCTTTATTTAATCTCCAGGTACAGAGCTGCAGTTAGCAGAGGATCATTACCATAGTTATTGGCTTTTAGGGCCTGCATCACAACCACATGTTAAAGAAAGGGTATTATTTTAGATGGAGGGGGTAAAGGAAAAAAGACAAATATACAAATGTTGTTTTAACAATAAAGGGAACAAGGAGGAACCCACATTACTAAGACAAATATACAAATGTTGTTTTAACAAATGTTGTTTTCAAAGACTCCTTTTGTTGAATGCATGTCTGAAGCTTTCCATGGGCATGGAAGACATTCTATTGATGCTAAGTGTGCACAAAGATTGTATGCTACTAACTTATAATGATACATATCATACAAGTGAACCAGAAGTTACCATCATCATTTCTGCCCATGCTTTAGTGCTTCTATGCCCATCATTTGATTTTTAAAGATACCAAACTTATTTACATATCATTTCAGTTTCCATTGGAGACTAGAACTTTGTAATTCTACTATGTCCGCCAATCAAAATTTCTGGTCCTCTTCCTTTTCACTTCCTACTTCTATCTGTGATGAAGTGGAAATAACTATTATAAATTTCTTGTGGGGATAGTGTGAAGGCAATAATGATATCCATCTTATTAAGTGGGATGATGTAACCAAGGTAAAGGATGAAGGTGGTATGTCTATAAAAAAAGTCAAAGACGTTTGTAAGGTTGCTATGATCTTAAATATCTGGATAGTAGCTTCAAAGAAAGGTAGTCTATGGATCAAATTGATCCATGAGAAATACCTTCTTAAGGATTCTATCTAAAATATTGATATCTATGGTCAACTTTCTTGGTATTTAATTCAGATTATCATACATCTGAATTTAAAATCCTATTACGAAAGATTGCTAGAAACAACATCTCAGTGATGAACAACCTAAAAAAAGAGGGTTTTTCTATACTTCTATATGTTTGTTGTGTAGAAGTTCTAATGAATTTATCATTCATTTATTCTTTAATTGCCATGTAGCTGATTTCATCAGGGTAAGGCTGTTGTGTGTAAACTCATTGATAGGATTCCCCTGTCATCGAGGATATGTTGAGACATGTGAGCAAAAGTTCCTTTTATTAATGCATTTGTATTTTGTACTATATCTGGTGATATTGAAATAAAGTGATTTTTGAAGATTGGACTCATGATATAAACAATTTAAGGTATACTGTCTTGTCTAAGATCAGGTTGTTGTTGCCTAAGGGAGATGCTGGGTCTCTCTGTTTGGGATGGATGGATCTGTGAACTATTATTGATTAGGTGGTTACCTATGCTATTGCAGTTCTTGAAGGATTTTTCTTGTTCTTTTGAAGCTCAACTCTGGGGATGCATATGAAGAATGTTTAGTGATCAACAAAAGTTTCTTCTACCTCTTTTTTTTCTTCTTGTATATTGATAGACTTCATGTATGTCTTCTCCCTTCCCTCCCCTTTTCTCTTTTTCCTTTTCATGTTGTATATTCGACCCCCTTTTGCTGCAATTGTTGCAAAAAAATCAGTCCTTTTATACTACTGTTTCTTTGATTTTTTTCTATTTCCTCTTGTGTCTCCTATTCTAGCTTCTTTTCTTTTCTTTTTTGCAATTTCTCCTTCATTTCCTGTTCCTGCTATTGCATCTAAATTTTTGTTGCTTCTATGTCCCCTCTTATTGCTATTTCCTTGTTACTCATATCAGAAATTCAGATTCTTACTTGCATCTCCTGCTCGCACGTCTACTAGACTACTAGTACCACTTCTATTTGCAAGTTTTCTTCTACTTTTTCTTACTTATTGTTGCTCCTACATGACTACATCTCAAACATTTGTTGTTGTTTGCATGTATTTGTTAAAGCTTCCTGATCTCTTCTTATATTTTCCTAACAGCTGTTTCCTAACATCTCAAACAGCTGTGCTTAACTTATTATATATTTTCCTTCATGTAGATGGATTTTCTAATAGATCGGAGTTGGATGTATATTGGGAACAGAGTGCGAAGTGATGTATTCAAGGAAGGGTTACGAAAGTTCATTGAGTTTGCTCTTATCCATCAGAGACCAACTAGACAGGGGAAATTAATATGTCCTTGCAAGGTATGTTTGAACAGATACCTTAAAACAGATGAGGAGGTATTCTCACATGTATTACAAAAAGGATTTGTGCATAGCTATGATGTTTGGACGTTTCATGGGGAGGTGATTGGTAGGAGCAATCCTATTGTGGCACCAAACATGCCTAGCACCGACAATATGCATCAGATGCTGGAGGATTTGTTTGGTATGGGTGACACAACAAATGACCACTCTACTGAAGCTACAGAGGAACTTGCAAATGTAGATGCACAAAGATTTTACAAGCTACTAAAAGAGGCAGATCAACCACTCTATAGAGGTTGCACAAGTCATTCAAAGCTATCGTATTTGGTTGCCTTTCTATTTCTGAAGGAGGAATCTGGATGGTCCAACGATTCTTTCACAAAGTTGTTACAGTTGATTATTTCAGGATTTCTAGAAGAAAATTGTCTATTCCCGGAGACGTACTATGAAGCAAATGTGATCGTGAAGGATTTACGACTTGATCATTCTACTATAGACGTATGTACAAATAATTGCATGCTTTTTCTCAAAGATGCAGCTTCAAAAGAAAATTGTGATACTTGTGGTGCTTCAAGATGGAATGAAAAGCAATACAAAACAAAGGGAAAGAAGGTAGCTGCTAAGTTCATGTATCACTTCCCTTTGATTCCTCGGTTAGAGAGGCTCTATATGTCTTCATCTATTGCTAAAGATATGATTTGTCCATCAGAAGTAAAAGGCAAGGATGGTCGTATTCATCATCCTTCAGACATACCAGAATGGTTGTCTATTGATGCCAGGTATCCAGACTTTGCTGCTGAACCACGAAATATTAGATTGGCATTAGCAACAGATGGAGTTAAAGCATTTGGCAATATGAGTGCATCACATAGCATCTGGCCTGTGTTGGTGACACCTCTCAATCTTCCGCCTTGGCTTCTTATGAAAGAACAATTTATTATGATGTCCCTATTAATCCCAGGTCCACATATGGTTGGCAATGACCTTGATGTATACTTGGAGCCATTAATTGAGGAGTTGCAACTACTTTGGGAGCTTGGAGTCAAAGTTTATGATGCATATAGCAAAAGGAACTTCACTATGCGGGCAATGATTTTATGGACCATTAACAATTTCCCAGCATATGGTGACTTATCTGGTTGGAGCACTAAAGGTAAGAAAGATTTGGGATGTCCTTGTTGTAATGTGGAGACTGTATCAAAATGGTTACAGTATGGGAAAAAGCAATGCTATGGTTTCCATCGACGTTTTCTTCCAATGAATCATCCATATAGACGTGATAGGAAAAATTTTGATGGTGAAAAAGATTTTCGACTTCCTCCTAAGCCACTATCTGGAGAAGATATACTGAGGCAATTTGATGGATATGAAAATATCACATTTGAAAAAATGAATAAGCGCAAGAGGCTTGGAGATCAAATTCAACCATTACCTCCTGGTTGGAATAAGATAAGCATCTTTTTTTAGCTACCTTATTGGAAGTATTTATCTGTTAGACTCAATCTGGATGTGATGCACATAGAAAAGAATGTGTGCAAGAATATTTTAAACACATTATTGGGTGATTCTAAGAAAAGTAAAGACAACTTACAAGCTCGTCAAGATATGAAGAAAATGCACATTCGAAGAGATTTATGGCCAGTAGATGCAGGTGACCGCTATTACTTGCCTCCAGCATCTTACACCATGACTAATGCGCAGAAAGATAAGTTCATGTCTGTGTTAGAAAAGTTGAAAGTTCCTGATGGCTATTCTTCTAACATATCTAGGTGTGTTGGTAAATATGATAGAAAACTTGTTGGGCTGAAAAGTCATGATTTCCATGTTCTTATGCATCAACTTCTACCTATTGCCTTGAGACATTGCATAAGCTTAGATGTGTACAAGCCTATTGCTAATTTGTGCTCATTTTTCAACAAGCTTTGCTCTAACATTATTGATGTGGAGGAATTCAAAGAATTGGAACAAGAAATTGCTGTCACTCTTTGCCAGTTGGAGAAAATCTTCCCTCCTTCTTTCTTCACCATCATGATGCATTTGCCCATTCATTTAGCTTATGAAGCCAGGCAAGCCAGATCTGTCCGAACGAGGTGGATGTACCCAATAGAGAGATACTTGAAGAAATTGAAGAAGTATGTAAGAAACAAAGCTAAACCGGCTGGTTGTATTGCTAGTGGCTATTTAGCTGAAGAAAGTTTGACATTTTGTGCTAGGTACTTGCATAATTTTGAGACAAAACTGAACCTCACTCCTCATAATGTTGATGGATCTCCAATTAGAGTTGGAATGTCTAGAAACTTTGACATCCACACTTTGGAACAAGACCATCGTTATGTCCTTTTCAATAAAGAGGAATTGGATGTTTACAGAAGGTAAGATTTAATTACGTCCTAAAATTCTTGCTGATATTTGTATATTTGTTGTACATTAATTTAGACACTTCTTATAAAGCAGTGAACACATGTGTATTCTTCAAGATATGGAACCCAACATTGCCCCACGGACCCTAGAAACAAAACATGCAAAGGAGTTTTCTAAGTGGTTGAAAGAGCATGTAAGTCTCAAACATAAATATTGTTGTCACTCTTAATGTTCAAGTTAGTGTAGATTACATTAATGTTTTACTTTTTTATGAAGGTAATGCAAATGCGAGAGATTAGGCCGAACAATATTAGCAATGATTTGAGATGGTTATCCCAAGGCCCTTGTGCTGAGGGAATGTCTTATGAAGGATTTTCGGTCAATGGATATTGTTTCCGTTCAAAGCACATTGAAAGTACATGTACTACACAAAATAGTGGAGTGTATTTGTGTGCTGACACTTCAAGTTATTCAAGTGGTAGAGATCGAAATCCTATAAATGCTGAAGTCACATACTATGGCTACTTAGAGGAGGTTATTGAGCTAACTTATGGTCCAGGAATCAAAGTTCCGTTGTTCAGATGTTCTTGGTATGATGAAAGCACTTCTAACGGGTTGCGAATTGATGAATATGGGTTCACACAAATCAACACTTCGAGGATAAAAAAAAGGAGGAACCGTTTATCCTGGCTTCTCAAGCATTGCAATGCTTTTATGTGAAGGATCCTAATGCTGATGATTGGTGCACAATGCTAAAGCATCCTCCTAAAGATTATTCTGAAGTACCTCTTATTGAGAATTGTTTGACTGGTTTTCAATCTGAAGCTATTGAAGGTGGTGTAACTAGTGATGACACCGAGGGATCTTTTGTTGATAGAACTAAAAAAAAGAATGATGGGGCTAATGTTTAGTTCATTAATCTGTTTGTTTTCATCACATGTAACTAGTGATGTGCCTTGGATGAGGAGTGACACCGAGGGATATTTTGTTTGCAAGTCTAGAATAATTTACTTGGGGAATATGTTCTATTGCATTTTTTTGGAAAACTGTTACTATATGGCATATTCTTTGCAATTTATTTAGTCTTGTTTCATATACCAGCAAGTAGGACATCATTATTATTTTTTGGGATATGAAACCAAGGTACTCTACAAGTTATATGTTTTTCAAATGCTGAATATTCATATGTTGGTGTCTCATATTCTCCGCAATTCATTTGTTTTTCAAATGTAGCTACTACTTTTGTTACTGACATTTCTGCACTAATAATCTAATTTTTTTTCTTGTCAGTTGAAGGATGGCAGGAAGAAGAATCACTAGATCTAGTTGTAACAACACACCCAGTCAACCTATTGCTGTCCCTCCATCCACAATTGTAGAAAATTGTGAGGATGAACCTACTCTACTGTAAAACAAAATTGAAAATGATGTAACAGTTGAAGAAAATGTTGAGGATGAACAGGAGAATAGGAAGTATGGACGTGGTCCTGCAAGTGAGCAAAGCCTACTTCCTAAGCAAGGGCAGCCACGCCACAAGGTCCAATGGGATTATGAAGGAAATGCTATTGGGGAGAATGGTGCCAAATTGAATCGTTATTTTCATATGCTAGCAAGGAAACCACACATATGGCATCTAGACTTGAAGTGGAACGAACAACCAGAACAAGCTTTTGCAGATAGAAAATCATTTATTGAGGTAATCTTTTTCATAAAAAGACCAACAAATTGTATGCTTGTTATATCTAAAGTAATATTTTCTATGTTTTTGTAGAAATACTTCGATTTAGGCAGTCACCCTAATGCATGGAATCACATTGATGAACACATTAGCAAAGGGATATCAATGTGGAGGGCACGTGTAAAGAAAGATTACCATGAAAAGTACAAGATTGAACCAGAATTGATGATGAAGAAAGTTGAGAAAAATGCTTCCATAGATATGGACCAGTTTAAAAATCTTGTTAAAGAATGGGGAACCGATAAGTCTAAGGTACAATGGTTTCATATAACTTTCATGTATACCTATCTACTTTTTCTAATTATATGTTTCTTATGGTTTAGAAAATTTCCGAGATCAACAAGGCAAACAGAGAAAAAAAAAGTGATGGATCATACCACATGATCAAAGCCATAGAGTTGTTATCGGGCAGAAATGGTATTAATAATGGATACTAGTATTTCTTAGTAGGAGTTGAACATATAACATGGACAATTATTATGTTATCTATCATGTGTAGGTCAGTGAAGATCAACCCGTTGTGCCTCTTAACAAATTTTTGGAAAAAGTTTACGACAAAAGCCCACAAGTGGTTAGAAAATGGATATTTGCTTTCCTATGATGTCTACAAAGCTACATACGTTAGATATCTCAATTTAAGCTTTCCTTTTATGATGCTTTCTAATTACAGCTTGAAATCTCTCATATTGTGGAAAACCAAGTAGCAAACTAAGAAGAAATAGATCGTAGAAGTGTTGATAATCTAACACGTGATGCTTATTTGCAAGTTTTAAATCCTTCCAAAAAGGCTAGGATCCGAGGTGTTGGAATTGGGCACAAAGAGATAGGACATAGGGGAAAAGCTGCCCGTATAAGATATGAAATGCTTCTTGAGGAAAGCAATGCAAAGGATGTATGTTGGATTATAACTAAACTTGAACTATTAGTTACAACTAGTCTATTAGATCGATGTTTGTAATTTGTTTTCTATTTCAGGATAAACTTAAGGAACTTGAAGAAACAGTAAATGGATTGAAGAACTCCGTCTCCCAATTAATGACTTGGTATAATCAATCACAGGTAACTCAGATTCAGTTGTCTATGTCAATGTAATATATAATGTTTTTTGACATTGTTGATGTATTTGTTATAGGATGGCGGTATTAATGTTGATTGTGCAGCTGAATACCCCAATCATAATACTACATGTGTCTTACACATGCAAAGTGGCACAAATAGGTCGGATGTGGGTTCTTTTGACATACAAGACAATACAAGTAATGGTGCAGATGTAGGCATGTTTCCCAGGAAAAATAATTCAAGAGGGGATGGCTTAGGAAGACTTTCTAGACAAAGCAATTCAAGCAATTCAAGGGAGACTGGAGTAGGCATGCTTTCCATACAAGGCAATTCAAGGGAGAATGGAGTAGGCAGGCTTTCCATACAAGGCAATTCAAGGGAGAATGGAGTAGGCAGGCATTCCATACAAGGCAATGGACATCCACTTATCTTTCAGCCACAGGTACCTTATAACAGCTATAGATTATTTTCAATATTCATACACATAAGAATATTAACATGTACACTTTATTAAAGGCTGCAGTTGAAAGTTGGTGCCCTTCTTCTGGTAATAATTGACAAAGTCATCCTCAAATGCAGAACACACCAAGCACATCTTCATTGGTGTCTTTCACACCAAGAACTCAGCGTTTAAATCAGGTATTCAATACGTGCTTGATTAAACTTCTAGTGATCTGAATGACATGATTTTAAAAAAAACTGAAGGAGGATTGCAATATACAAACTCATTTACGTGCTTGATTAAACTTCTAGTGATCTGAATGACATGATTTTGAAAAAACTGAAGGAGGATTGCAATATACAGATGATGTAGGAGGATTGCAATATACAAACTCATTTTATATAGATCTTTGTTTGAATATGTATCCTAGTAAATAACACTCAGATTTCTCAACTTGAGTGTAAATTGAGTAACTTCTGCTGGTCTATATTTGAAGTTCATCAATCCAAAAGTTGCAAAACATATAGCCCATTTGTTTTCTATTGCTGGAATGTTAGTCTGGTATGCAACATTGTTTACATTTGAAAATGTAATTATTTGAATACATATGTTATTACATACCAAAACTTCGTTTTGGTATATTGTTTCATCTTAACATATCTTACTGCTCTTTTCCTGTCGATTCTAGCAACTTCAAATACTGATTGATATGCTGGTCTATATTTGAAGTTCATCAATCCAATAGCTGCAAAACATATAGCCCATTTGTTTTCTATAATCATGTTTGCATCAATCTAAAAATTACAAAACACAAACTTTTGGATTGATTCCTATGATCTGCTGTCATTGATACAAATTGGTTATCCATTGAATATCCTCATATTTGAGGATACAACAATAAAAACTGACAACATCTCATTTACTCTGTATTACTGCTAGTTTTCAATTTTATTATTTGATTATCAGTTTTTGAAATTGATAAATGATTACAGAATGAAGACAACGAGTACAAAAAAAACTCTGTTTGTGGTCTGGTTTAGTCCTTGGTCGATTTTGGTAAAATTGGCAGTAAAGAGAGGGTGACCCACATTACAGCAGTGTAGGAGAGAGAGGGTGTAATGTGGATTTGTCACAAGACTTTTTAGAGTTTTGGATTTAACACATACAAGGTGGATCATTCTGTAGCGTTTACATATAAGCTGATCAATTTTTCTGGATAATACCATCTTCAAAGAAAAAGTAATTGAACACATCTTATCTATGATATGAAGCCATGTTGTATGTTATAATTTACGGGCCAATAATGCTATTTTCTTTTCCTTGGCTGCCAAACTGGAAGTCTGGAACCCTGTTAAGTGCTGGGTTGGGCTAGAGCATAGAGGGGATTAGCTTGTAATTTACTTCATATAGAAGCTGGTTTATGTAGGTATTATTAATAGTGTGAACTTTGAAAGGATGTTGAAAATATATTTTTTTACAGAAAATGCGTTATGGTGTATCCTCTTTTTGAAGAAATCAGAAGGTTCCATCTCAAAAAATGAACGAAAGCGCATACCATCTTTAAAGAACAATGGAAAAGCCCTAGTTCTGGTAGTACACATGCAGCCTGCAAAGGGTTTGGTGTAGTGGACATAGTGGTATATCGGGCCATGATACTAACCAGTAAGTACCACCTGCTAAGGTTGAATTATACTGGAATTATCTAGATACTATTACGGTTTCACTACCTTTAATTGTGCTGGCCCTTTGTTTACCCTCTCCCCTCATGTCAGGCCCCATGATGTTTTGTGGTTCTAGGTTCTTCCTGGTTTTGTGGTTTTAGCAGATCCTGGCTAAAAAGCACAGGACAAACTAATGACTGCAGCTGTAACTGTCAATGAGAAATAGTAATTAACATCCTTATCGTTGTAACTAATGACTGCAGCTACAACTAATACACCTCATGTCAACTGCAGCTACACACCTGAAAGGTGTACCAGCATAAACGCCTCAAGCGTATAGGATATCACCTTTGTTTGAGATGTGTGTTGTGTGAAACGCATCTGGAAACAAATGACCATCTCAATTTGTGATTACATTGTGCTCCAACAAACCATTATGTCTTCAGCTCCACTAATTAACAGAAGATGATCAAGAAGACAAGTTTAGTAATAATCCTTTTGTATCATGTGAGGATCGTCCTCTTTTTGTATCTATAGATGCATCTCGCTGATGACAGCAACTAAGTGCAGTCCACAGAGATATAGGCATATAACCCACTGAGTTTTTTTTAATTATGTACTATTTACTAAGTTCAATCATAATTTTAGTTTACGGGTGCATGTTGCTGCTATGTTGGTTCACTTACATTTATCTCTACTTCGCACTCACTTTCATTCCTTTTTGTATTTATATTGATAGGGTAGAATTACTTTTAATGATGGATTTTGACGGACAATGCACCTTGGAGTAGACCAAAACTGAAATATAAGGGTAAGTTGTTTGTTGTACTATGATTTATGTATAAACTTTAAATTCTATTAATATAATGATTTTTCATTTTTAGGAGAAGAATATTCAAGTACCTAATCGTCTGAGGCCTGACATTGATGAAGATCACCACACCATTTGAAGTAATATGGAGACATTATATATCTTAAGAGTTTCTAGCATGATATGTTGATTGTCATCAATCTCAAATTTTTGAACCATATGTACTCTTTATTTATATCAACGTTGAGCACGCAATGTATGGATAATATTTTGCTTCAATAACAAAATTTGGTTTGAGGTGATTTAACATTTTTATGTGTCATTTTGGTGTTGAATCTTCTTATGATGTCATGTGAATTAGTATAAAAATTTTGCTTGAGGTTATGTATACAAAGTTTTCATTTAAAATTTGATATTCACTATAGTAACAATTAATTATCATTTAATAAATCATTCAATAATCAATAACAAAATCATTTATAGTAGTCCCTCATAAATATATTGATGAAGGTCCAGATTGACCATCAAAATTGTATTGATGATGACCACATAGCCCCTAAAAAATAATATTAATGAAGGCATTATCCCTTCAAAAATATATTCTCCAGGACCATCAAGTCCCTCAAAAATGTATTTATGAGAACTAAATAGTGCCTCAAAAATGTATTTATGAAGGCTAAATAGTCCCTCAAAAATGTATTCATGAAGGCTAAATAGTCCCTCAAAATGTATTTATGAAGGCTAAATAGTCCCTCAATATAACATTCTTGAGGGTCAGTTGGTCCGTGACAATTGTATTCATGAGGGCCACTGGTATTTGTCACGTGAGTTCTCTTCACGGACCATTTGTGAGGGCCAGACCCATAACCGTCCCTATTTGTGAGGGCCTTTAGAGAGGGGTTTGTGACAGGACTCACTTGTGAATAATGGCCCAAATTTTACTAGTGAGTAGGCATACAAATTGTGGTCTTCCCTAAACTAATTGCATTGGATATACTAAAAATGTCATGCCCCACACAATAAAGTTGTAATATCAAAAAAGTCAAACCTAAAATTGGAAATGCACACTACAAATTTTAGCACGATCATGTATGAATGCAAAACAATACTGAACTGAATTAGGATCAATCATAGGGATTGGTTAACTAAATTGTGTTACCAATTGGTTTTATAATTTGGTATGGCAATTTCAAATTGCCACTAATTAAAAATAAAAATGCCTTTAATGTTAGGTCCTTTTTAGAAACTCTATAATATGTGGTTTAGAGGCATTTTAATAAAAATGCCTGTATATTAGAAAGATAGTGGCTTTTTCTTGATGTAAACCCGACGATCAAAATGTGCCCAATTTCTGTTTTGCGAATAACCTTTCATCGTCAGTTTTTTAGGTAATGACCGACGCCATATGTTAAATTTTTGGAGGTAATTTTTTTCACTGGAAATTTTGGATTTGGCGGTTAATTTTTGGCATCTGTGTGTTATTAAGTAACCGACACTGAATAAAAGCGATACCCGTGTCTGGTCGCCCTTCACAGATTGATGTTGATTTATTTTATAAACCGACATTTTATTGTTTAGGTGTCGGTGTATTATTACAACCGACACCTTTAAAAGTGACGTTATAAGCCATTTCTATAGTAGTGTCTGGAGCAGATTGAATGTTTTTGGAAAGTTGCATGGAGTGCATTACTACTGCGCACGCCATGCGCAATACATTCTGGAGCAACTTTTGAAGCTTTTGCATGGCGTGCACTCTGGACGCACGTCGTGTCTCTGGCAGTTTCAACATTTTGAAAAATACAAGTTTTTGTTTAAAATGAAGAGAGAACTTAATGGGCAGTTATGATTGGTCATAATTGAGAGTTCCCTCATCCCAGAGCCAGAGGAGAGCAGAGGAAGGTGATTTTGAGGAGAAAGGAGGTGGTTTCTTGCCAAAGGAGCCCATTTCTTTTTCTTTTCTTCTCCATTGTCTTCTCCAAGGTGCAGCCAAGCTTCCCCAACTTTGTGCATCTTCTCAAGAGAGGAGCCAGTTCATTTTTGAGCAGCTAAAGGAGGAGAATTTTGGCCCCAAGCCAGAATTCCTCCTTCTTGTGGTTACATTTTCAGATCTTCTTATTTTTCCTCCTCTAGATCATGTTAAACTTGAATTTTCTGTAGCAAATCTGCAAAGCATGATTATGGACGAGTAATTCCCCTTTCTTGGGCATGGGAGAGTAGCTCCCATGTCATAACATGTATGAAACAAGTTAATTTCGTACTAAATACTATGTTGCTTGTTTTTCTACCATGAAAACACCAGATTTATCATCTCTTGCATGTATTGTTGGCCACTTTATATGCATGTGTTCTACTTTCTTGCTTGAACTGAGAAGATAAGTAGGAATGTATGGAGGTTCTCTTCTTGGAAACTCTTTTTCTACCATGAGAGTGGAGGTAATTGACTTGAGGAATAGGTTGTGATCAAAAACAAAATTTATGCATGAGAATGTGGCTTTGAGTTGAGATCGTTGCACTTATATCGGGAGGTGAAGTGCAACACATTTTCCTTTAAAATAAGTACTTATGTATGTTTCGATTTTTGTGTTCCTATGATGTGCTATGACATGTGAGTGAAATTATAATGTCCAAGATCCATTAATTTCTGAACCTAAACCCTTCTAGTAATCTTTTTATTTCTTGTTTAAATCTGAATTTTTGCAATTAGATAAATATTACCTTCCTTTTTAAACTGATCTAGATTGTTGAAATTTAGTGTTGTTGTGCTCAATTAATTACTTAAGCTCCTTGTGTTTGACCTCAACTACACTACCTCTGTATACTTGTAGAGATTGGTTAAGTTGGGTAAACTTTCCCTTTTAGGATTGAAACTCGTTAGCCTAAATAGCCAACAAGTTTTTGGCACCGTTGCTGGGGAGCTATGGTAATTTAATTGGAGTAATAAGTGCTAAATAGTAGTCGAGACTAGATCACCATTTTCATTCTCGAATTTCATATACCTGTTAGTTGTGTTCTTAATTCCTCTTGCTATTTTTTAGGTTGTATGCGTCGCTCACAAAGGGGTCTTCAAACATCTGCGTTGTTAGACCTTGAAATCGAGGGTAGCCTTTCAAGATTAAGAAGAGAAAGGAGAGTAGAACCACTGCTTATAGGAGGTACTTCACCATCATCACCATCGCCATCTTCTTCACACCTTGAGGAAGCTACACTAAGGGATCCAATCATGGAGGACAAACGTCCTTTGAAGGACTTTGCAATGCCGGTCGCCACAAACATTTTTGGGGCCATTGACCTGCCTACAGTAGAAGCGAAAAATTTCTCTATTGCTCCTTCTATGATGCAGATGGTACAATAGAATTATTTTGGAGGTACAGCTAATGAAGATCCAAGTCTTCATGTTGCCGAGTTCTTGGAATATCTGAATACTTTCTGAATCAACGAGGTATCTTATGAAGGAGTAAGACTTATGCTATTCCCTTTTACCCTAAGAGATAGAGCCAAGGCATGGCTTTTGTCTCTTCCAAAGAAGTCAATCAAAAGTTGGGATCAACTCATAAATGCTTTCCTTGCAAAGTATTTCCCACCTAGCAAGACAGCCCGATTAAGAAATCAGCTCACCAATTTCTCTCAAAATGAAGGAGAAACTCTATATGACACATGGGAATAGTTTAAGGATCTTCAACGCCTTTGCCTGCACCATGGATTGACCAACTAGCTTCTACTTCAAACATTCTATAATGGACTGTTTTACAACACCTGGTTGACACTAGATGCTGCAACCGATGGAGCATTGATGACTAAGTCTTATAGGGAGGCTTTTGACATCATTGAAGAAATATCGCTAAATCACTGTCAATGGGGAGCAGATAGGGGAGAAAAATCAGCCTCTACAACTAGTTTTTCAACCGGGAAGCAAGGAGAGAAACATACTATTGATGTCATTGATCATATTGCTGCCAAACTAGACGTTCTTACATAGAAGTTCGAAAAGATGACCACTTTGCAAATCCAATCAGCTGAAGTTATATGTGAAGCTTGTGGCAATGTAGGGCATACTTCTTCTTCATGCTTTGCTCCTAATACAATTGAAGGGAGTTTTGAACAAGTCAATTTTGTTGGAATGCAAGGGAACAAGCAATACAATCCCTATTCCAACACATACAATCCGGGATGGAGAGATCATCCTAATTTCTCCTACCAGAACACAAGCAACGCTCTGAACTTCCAACAAGGACAACAACAACTGTAACAACAACAACATTTCAACCGATAAGGGAATCCACCGGGTTTTAATAATAGGGGCTACCAACAGCCACAACAACCCCAAAGTTCTTCTCTAGAAGCCATGATGGAAAAATTTATGTCTACACAAATGCAGTAGAATGAAGAACTCCGGGGAAATGACAAGCTGTTGAAAGATGCTATTGCTCAACTTTCTGCTAAAGTGGATGGTATTTCCACTCATACCAAGATGTTGGAGAACCAAATAGCACAACAAGCTCTAGCACAACAAAGGAATCCACAATCCGGTTCTCTTCCAAGTCAACCAGAAGTGAACCCAAGGCAACAAGCTAATGCAATTACTCTAAGAAGTGGAGCTGAAATTGAGAGACCTTCTCCACCCAAATAGAAGAACATGGAGGTAATCGATGAAGAGGAGTCCAACACTCCTAATTGCAGCAAGGAGAAAGGTATGGCCGAAACACCACCTTCTTTCAAGGCCACTGCACCTTTTCTTCAAAGTCTTGCCAACAAGAAGGAAGACCTCAAGTTTAGGAAATTTATGGACAGTCTCAATAAACTACATGTCAATCTTCCTTTTGCTAAAGTTATTGCCGAGATGCCTTCTTATGATAAGTTCTTAAAGGATATCCTAACTTAAAGAAGAAAGGTTGATCAAGTTGAAACAGTAATGCTTTTGGAGAGAGTGAGTTCTATAATTCAAAACCACCTTCCACAAAAGCTTAATGATTTGGGAGCTTTTACACTGCCATGTAAGATCAATAATACCACTTTTGACAAGGGTCTAGTAGACCTTGGTGCTAGTATTAGTCTCATTCCATCTACCTTATGACAAGAACTGGATCTTGGAGATTTGAAGCCAACAAATATGGCTATTTAATTAGCTGATCATTCTATTAAATACCCAAAAGGTATAGTGGAGGATGTACTAGTTCAGATCGAAAAGTTCTATATACCATGTGATTTTGTCATTCTTGATATGGTGGAGATCCCTTCCAATCCTGTTCTTTTTGGAAGCCCATTCTTGAGGACTGCCATATGTCTTGTTGATGTTCAGGAAGGAAAGCTCACTCTACGTGTTGGTGAGGAAGCAATGGAATTCTCTATTTATGATGCCATGAAAGCACCTGCACGTGTTGAAGAAATCTATTTGTTAGATACTATAGATCCAATTGAATAGGATAATGATGATATTCCTAATTTGATGATTAATCTTTGTAATGATGATGTGGCTGAAATCAACAAATCTGAATTTTCCAGAGCACTTCCTATTTCTAAAGCACAAGCTATTAATGAAGATGCTCCACTTGTTGATGAAGATACAACATGGAAAAAGGTAGAACTAAAAGCCCTTCCACCGGGGCTGAGGTAAGCCTTTCTTGACCCTAATTCTACATCCCCTGTTATAATAAATGATGAATTAACCAATGACCAAGAAAATAAATTACTTTCCGAACTTCGTTTGTATAAATACGTCATTGGTTATTCCATAGATGATTTAAAAGGCATTCATCCTTCAATCTATATGCATAGAATAAATATGGAAGATGATGCCAAACCAATAGTTGAACCACCTAGGTGCCTAAATCAAAATATGCTTGAAGTGGTAAAAAAAGAAATTTTCAAATTAATTGATGCTGGAATCATTTATCCCATTAGTGATAGCCCCTGGGTTAGTGCCATTCATGTGGTTCCTAAGAAGGGGGGTGCAACTGTCATTAAGGGAGACAATGATGAGTTAATACGAACACGCATGGTCACCGACTGACATATGTGTATTGACTACTGACGCTTGAATAAGGAAACCCGCAAGGATCATTTTCCGTTGCCTTTCATTGATTTGATGCTCGAACGTCTCGCTAAACATTCTTACTTTTGTTACTTGGACGGGTATTCCAGATTTTGTCAGATTCCTATTTATCCACCCGACCAAGAGAAAACCAAATTCACTTGTACTTGTGGAACATATGCATATCGTCATATGTTGTTCGGTCTTTGCAACACTCCCACGACATTCCAATAGTGTATGATGGCCATATTATCTGATTTTATTAAAAATATAATGCAGATTTTCATGGATGACTTTAGTGTATACGGTGATTCCTTTGATCATTATCTATTGAACATGCCTTTAGTCTTAGCCCACTGTAAAAAGGTTAACCTTGTGCTAAATTGGGAGAAGTGCCATTTCATGATATAATCTGGTGTAGTACTAGGAAATGCAATTTCTAACAATGGTATTGAAGTGGACAGGGAAAAGGTTGAAGCCATAGAAAAGATGTCTACCCCATCTTCAGTCAAAGACATCCACAACTTTCTTGGCCATGCATGTTTTTATAGAAGATTCATTAAAGATTTCTCTAAGATTGCAAAGCCGCTATGTTCCCTACTTGCAAAAGACGTCGAGTTTGTATTGGATGACGATTGCCACACATCCTTTTCTAAGCTCAAGGAGGCCCTCATTTCAGCCCCAATTATTCAACCTCCGGATTGGGATTCTACTTTTGAGTTAATCTGTGATGCAAGTGATTATGCAGTGGAAGTTGTTCTAGGACAGTGGAAGGACAAGAAACTCCATGCCATTTATTATGCAAGCAAAACCCTTGATGAAGAAAAAACCAACTATACAACCACGAAGAAGGAAATGCTAGCCATTGTATATGCTTTTGACAAGTTCCGACAATATTTGGTGGGATCCAAGGTGATTGTATATTCTGATCATGCTGCCATAAAATATTTGCTGAACAAGAAAGATGCTAAACCATGTCTTATTCGCTGGATTTTGCTTCTACAAGAATTTGATCTTGAGATCCGGGATAAGAAAGGTATAGAAAATAATGTTGCTGATCATCTTTCTAGATTAACCACAGTGGCTGGAGATCCAATGCCCATTGAAAAGCTTTATGCATTATCATCTACTCAAGCACCATGGTTTGCAGACATTGCCAACTTTCTTGCTACCAGACAACTCCCACCTGATTTGACATATCAACAAAAGAAGAAATTCTTTCATGATGTGAAATTCTATTATTGGGATGATCCCTTGTTATTCAAGCATGTAAGTGATGGGCTAATCTGCCGGTGTGTTGTTGAAGAAGAAATCCCAAACATTATTGCTGAATGTCATGCCTCTCCTTATGGAGGTCATTTCGGAGGAGAGAAAACTACTGCTAAGATACTACAAGCTAGTTTCTATTGGCCCACATTATTCAAGGATGTCAATCTAATTGTAAAATATTGTGATAGATGTCAAAGAACAGGAGGTATATCCCGCCGTGACGACATGCCCCTCAACTCTATCTTAGAAGTTGAGGTGTTTGATGTATGGTGAGTGGATTACATGGGACCATTCCCATCCTTTTGTGGGTACCAATACATTCTTGTTGCTTGTGAATATGTGCCCAAATGGGTTGAGGCCATCCCAATCCAAGCGCAGGATGCCAAATTTGTAGTAAAGCTATTTCAAAAGATCATCTTTCCTCAATTTGGAATTCCTCGAGCTGTAATTTCAGATGAAGGCACACATTTTGTTGAAAAACAATTCAACAACCTTCTCTCTAAATATGGTGTAACTCATAAGATCTCTGTGCCATATCATCCTCAAACTTCCGGGTAGGTAGAGGTCTCAAACCGATAGCTGAAAAACATTCTAGAAAAGACTATTTCTAGTTCAAGAAAAGATTGGGCTTTAAAGATTGATGATGCATTATGGGCGTACCACATAGCCTACAAGGCTATCATAGGGACTACTCCGTTCATGCTTATTTATGGCAAATCTTGTCACCTTTCGCTAGAGTTGGAGCACCCTGCTTTGTGGGCCATTAAATTCTTGAACTTTGGTATGAAGAAGGCAGAAGAGAAGCGCCTTTTGCAGTTGCAGGAACTTGAGGAACTCTACCTTGATGCTTATGAGAATGCAAGGCTGTACAAAGAAAGGACAAAAACTTGGCATGACAAAAGAATCTGTAGGAAGGACTTCTAAGAAGCAGATAAAGTCTTGCTATTCAACTCTAGGTTAAAGCTATTTCTAGGGAAGCTGAAATCAAAGTGGTCTGGCCCATTTCTTGTGCTAAAGATTTTCCCATATGGAGTTGTCGAACTCCAAGGCAAAGATGGCAAGTTCAAAGTGAATGGACAACATTGAAAGCTTTATTCTTGTGGAGATGAAGTGGAAAAGGGAGCCTCTTGCTCCCTCCAAGATGCTTAAAGGAATTGAAGAGTCTCACTTCAGACTCTAAATGGAGGACCTTGTGGGAGTTGATCCCACATTAGGATAGATTTCTTTTAAAGTTCTTCAATTTCATCAATAAGCGTTTCGTGGATGAATGTAATAATTTAGACTTGATTGCCACCATATCTATATGTATTTCGCGTTGACTGACTGCTATTTTCTGCAGAAATTTGAAAACACACGACATGTCTTTATTTGGTATGGCGTGCACCTCATCTGAAAATATACTGTAATTGGGATATATATCTAGGTACATGGTGTGTTTTTCGCTAACACGTCGTGTTATATTCACGAATATGTTTTTGGAAACTAACACGACGTGCATTTACTCGACGCACGCCGTGCGCCTGGAGAGCGGAAGAAGATCAGAAACCTTCTGGCAAGTTGCATGTTGTGCACCTGGGAGCTGCAGATGTACAAAAAATTATTGGAATCTTACACGGTGTGCATTTAGTTGATACACGCCATGCATCTATTTTTCAACTGAGCAGCAAGAGTTTCTGTAAACTCACACACCGTGCATTTATCCGATGCACGCTATGCATCTGGGTGCAAAGTCAGGTCTACAAAGTGATTTCAAATCAAAGCATGCCATGCATAAATGATGCACGCTGTGCATAACTGATGCCCATCGTGCATCAGAGCATAAAAGACAGTTTGAAAAGAGGAAACTGAAGAGGAACACAATGTGCATATCATATGTACATCGTGTCTTTTTTTGTAAAGTTTGGGCTAAAAGAGGGATGCATGACTTAACTTGCCACTTCTTGAGAAATTAGCCGTACGAAGAGAACCCTAGCATCCATGCCCTCAGTAGCGCCGCCACCTTCCTCCCCGGTCACACTATGCACATCTGCATGTCGTCTCCTCCTCCCACAATCTATGTACATCTGCACGCCGCCAACTCACACCTCCACCGACCGCCGCCATCTCAACCTCTACTTGATCCAACTCCGTGGACCACTATACACCGTCACCTGCAGCTTCATGCCTAGCCGTTGCCCTAAGAAGCCGCCTAGCCACAGCCCTAGCAGCTGACAGTAGCACCGACGAAGCTGCCAACCCTCCGTCATCTGTGACGCCACCCAAGCTCCAGCACCACCACCGACTCCGCCGACAAGTCGACGCCTAATCAAAAACTTCCACCTCTCACAGTAACAGCAACGACGTCGTGCAACACCACCATCCATTTTCTGTCACCAAATTCCTGTTCTTCAACCTCCGTTTTCCACCTGCGGTGTCATTTTCAGATTACAAAAAATCTACAGGTCCACGCTGTGCGTTCCAGGTTTAGGGTAGAAGTAATACGTTCTAAGTGCACTCCGTGATCAATATCTGCACACCATGCACTACTATAAAGACTATGGCACCAATCAAGAGAGGCTCAGGCAGATGCCATGGTGGAGCTTCATCTTCCACAACACCATCCGAATCAGCAACTTTCGTACCCTCCACTCAGTTCTGAGTCACCCCAGAGGAGGATGTAGATTACCAGTTTCTCATCACTAAGCGAGTTCTACCTTCCCGCTATGTTTGTGAAGAAACACTTGACAAGCTAGGTTTCAAGACTGAGGTAATGGGGTATCTTCGGTTTTTAGGCCTCCATCTACTCTGCACTAGAGTCAAAAAGACCTACCCCCACCTCGTATATGAATTTTTGACCACCTTTAAAGCGGAATACGACCCCCAAAACCGCAGTGACACCTATCTAAAGATCAGTTTTCGTCTTCTAAACAAATGCTTTTTGATGGATCTCTGCCGGCTTTGTGCTTTTCTTGGGTGCAACTATGGAGGCTATACTGATTTTCTGCCTGCCTTCCATAATGATACGTTTTGGTATGAAATTACCGGTGAACCGGTGCACAAGTCTAGGAATGCCCGACCTTCGTCACTCCATAATCCGATTTTCAGATTTGTGCATTGCCCTCTAAGCATATGTCCCTTTGCCAAAAATGAAACTCAAGGGGTTGTGGGGAAAACCGACCTTTTCTTCTTGTGGTGTATGGTCAAAAATGAACAAATCAGTTCTGGTTACTACATTGTAAACAAACTTCTAGAAACCAAGAAGAAGAAGTAAAGAGGGGTAGGGTGTATCATGTGTGGTGGGCTGATCACTATACTAGCAATGCAACTAGGGTTGGATGTGGCTGCCTTAGAACCTACACTGGGGAAAAACCTTGTAGATATTAATTATCTTATTTATTGTGGTCTAATATCAAGGCATGGTGATAGCACTAGAAAGTTCAAGGTTTTTATCACAAAGAAATAATTCATTGTCATCCCCGATGCAGCCCGCAATGACCTCAACAACAAAGCAAGTTGGAAGGTGGAGTTACAACCTGAGGACAAAGTGGAGACACCCACCCATGGCCCCAGCAGCTCTACAACCACGTCTACAACAGGAGCTATAACACCACTTCCACCCTCCACTAGTACTCAGACAGAGTACGCTTGGGTGATGCCTGATGTGAGATACCTTTACGGTTATGTTCAATAACGGTTTGACCACATCGACTATTGTTTGGACCGGATGGGCACGCTGTACACTGCGATTCATGTCATAGTCGCCCAGATGGATGCTTGGCATATCTCTTAGGGCCATTACTCCGTCCCACCGCCGTATCTGTCACCACCATCACAGTAGTTTGAGTTTCCACCGCCTGAGTTCGCATAGAAGCCACCAGAGTTTTCACCATCCCAGTTTCCCCAGCAACATGATTCCACAGACCAGCCCATGGACATTTCAGATCTCATCAGCCAATTTTTCCCGGATCAGGGCAGTGGCCATCCTTTTTTATTTTGATCCATGACATGTACCCAGTTGTGAACTCCTTAGGTTTGATTGACACAGTGAGGACACTACAGACTTCCAGCTTAGGGGGGCACAATCATATGGTATTTTTAGTTTTCATTCAGTTTTTCTTTAATTGAGTCAGTTGTGTCAGTTGTTTTCCATTTTATTCCATGTTCAGTTTTGTTGATGGTAAAGTTAATATGATTTGAGGCTATCTTATTAGAATGAAACCCGTTGTATGCTTGAATTATTCTGTCCTTTATGTTTCTTGGCTACATGAAAAGAAAAATCAAGAGCATGTATGAATGCAATGGAAATTGAAAATCCCCATGTACATGATTTTGCCTTGTGTTTATTGTTGAAATCTCAAAATCTTTTTACATCTTTGCTTAGTCAATAAATGTAACAGTTCCATTTTTGAGTGAATGAATCAACTTTACAACATTTAATAGAATACACGATACTCTTGCCAAAACTTTAGTGCATTTACAATAAAATTTTCAGTGAAAAATTTACAAAACAAGGACTGAAATCTTGTTACCATAACATTCTTGTTGACTCTTTGGTGTTGAATAATGAATAGTGCTATCCTTTGTTCACCCTTACCTAATAAAAGATGGCCAATGACCCACATATCATGCTAGCCTAGTGTGAGTCCGATATGGTAATGATGGTTAGGTGATATGAATATCAAAAGAGGGTAAAAACAACACCCAAACCGACATTCCACATGAACATATGCCTAAATTAGAAGCCGAATGCTGGAAACCCAAAAATTTCCATCATCATATCCTTGAGAAAAAGAGTACAACTAAGTTTGTTAATGTTAGCACTGATATCATCGTCTTGCATCCATACTAGCTGAAAATTTTGTAATGTACATGCACTGATTGTTTGGCTTGATTATCCAAATTCTATTTATTGTTGTCTAGTTGATCATTTTGCTTGATTTGGAACCAACCTTGCTAAACTTAATTTCTCTATCTTGGATGTTGAAAATTTGAGACTATAACAATGAACACAAGAACAATGTACTTGATTGGTTGAGTTAATTGCATATCTCATTTTCATTTAATCCATGCATGAGCTTGTTTACTCTTTCGCTTTGATTGTAGCCCTGTTCTTTTTTGCTTGAGGATAAGCAATAGTTCAAGCTGAGGGGGATTTGTTATGTGATTTCTATATCATCTTTTCACATGCTATCACACACATTTGGTTCATTCTGATATTATTTAGCCTATTTTCATATTACTTTTTCCATCTTTTTGTTATTTTACTTATCGCATAACTAGCATTGTAGATATGCTCCAAATAAGACTGAATTGCATAGTTTGATTCTGCTGAAATAGTATAATGCACGGCGTGCAGGATGAACACACGACGTGCAAGATTTTAGAAGAATTTCCATTTCACCCAGATAGCAAAATGCATGGCGTGTTCGAGCCTTGAGCACGACATGCACGTTTCTAGAAAAGTGCAGAAAAGCAAATGCACGATGTGCACTTGAATGCACGACGTGCACCTGGAGCATCAAGCTAACCAAAAATCTTTTAGAAAGTCGCACGGCGTGCATTCCTTTAGTGCATGCCATGCGCAGTGCATTCTGGAGTAGATTGAAAGTTTTTGGAAAGTTGCATGATGTGCATTACTACTACGCACGCCATGCACAGTACATTCTGGAGCAATTGTCGAAGCTTTTACACGGCGTGCACTCTGGATACACGCCGTGTCTCTGGTAGTTTTAGCATTTAAAAAAATACGAGTTTTTGTTTAAAATGAAGAGAGAACTTAATGGGCGATTATGATAGGCCATAATTAAGGGTTCCCTCATCCCAGATCCAGAGGAGAGTAGAGGAAGGCAATTTTGAGGAGAAAGGAGGTGGTTTCTTGCCAAAGGAGTCCATTTCTTCTTCTTTTCTTCTCCATTGTCTTCTCCAAGGTGCAGCCAAGCTTCCCCAACTTCGTGTAGCTTCTCAGGAGAGGAGCCAATTTGTTTTGGAGAAGCTAAAGGAGGAGAATTTTGTCCCCAAGCCGGAATTCCTCCTTCTTGTGGTTACATTTTCGGATCTTCTTGTTTTTCCTCCTCTAGATCATGTTAAAACCTGAATTTTCTATAGCAAATATGCAAAGCATGATTATGGATGAGTAATTCCCTTTTCTTGGGCATGGGAGAGTAGCTCCCATGTCATAGCATGTATGGAACAAGTTAATTTTTTACTAAATACTATGCTGCTTGTTTTTCTTCCATGAAAACACCAGATTTATCATCTCTTGCATGTATTATTGGCCACTTTATATGCATGTGTTCCACTTTCTTACTTGATCTGAGAAGATAAGTAGGAATGTATGGATGTGCTCTTCTTGGCAACTCTTTTTCTACCACGATTGTGGAGGTAATTGAGTTGAGGAACAGGTTGTGATAAAAAATGAAATGTATGCATGAGAATGTGGCTTTGAGTTGAGATCGTTGCACTTATACTGGGAGGTGAAGTGCAACACATCTTTTCCTTTAAAACTAGTTCTTATGTATGTTTAAAGTTTTGCGTTCCTATGATGTGCTATGATATGTGAGTAAAATTCTAATGTCCAAGATCCATTAATTTCTGATCTAAACCCTTCTAGTAATCTATTTATTGCTTGTTTAAATCTGAATTTCTGCAATTAGATAAATATTACCATCCTTTTTAAATTGATCTAGATTGTTGAACTTTAGTGTTGTTGTGCTCAATTAATTACTTAAGCTCCTTGTGTTCGACTTTGAATACACTACCTCCGTATACTTGCAGAGATTGGTTAAGTTGGGTAAACTTTCCTTTTTAGGATTGAAACTCGTTAGCCTAAATAGCCAACAACAACATATGTCCTTTTGAAGATTATTCTAGGAATTTACTACTCTTGAACTTGAAGCACACAAATAAACAATATAAATAAATTTGATTCCACTACATGCAACAACAAACAACAAACATTATAACAAAGTTTAAATATAAGATGCATACATGAAATATGAAGATAGATGTGATGCATTAACATGGAAAAATGAAATAAAAGATAAAATATACAAGTGAGAAGAAGGTCCAGTTGCTAATCCAACCCAATCTTATTTAAAGTAATGTCCAAACTACAAGAACACAAGTAGACACTCATTGTGAGGAATCAGGATCAAATGACCAATGTTGTTCTCCATGCCAAATGGGCAAAATGTAGGCACTATGGTCGTTTGGGACATCCTATGGATGACCTTCCTTGATATATATATCTGACACATGCATGAGATGTAGACACATCATATGTATGGGTAGTATTTTATTGGAATCTATATAATTTGCACATGATGTGCATGGGTTGCCACATGCCATGCTCTACCTCGATAGGACTGAGTTGAAGACAAACTTCATGCAAAATTTCATGCACATTGTGCATGCTTTTCGGCATGTCATGTTTTTTGTTTGGAGATGAAGTAATTATTAAACTTGGATCGCAATGAAGTTCCCAGAATAGGCACATCATGCTAAAAGTGAGCAATGTTTTCTAAAAAAATCCAAAAATTTAGATACACATGTTGGAATAACCACAATATATAGGTTTATTAGATAGAAAATCCATAGATAACCTGAAAGTAACATGATGCAACTAAAAAATGTAATGAATGCTTAAAAGTTAGTATGTTGAATTTCCCAAAATCGACAAGGCAACATCCACCAAAGAGAACATCATCCCGAGTGAGAAATGTTCTATCAACATGGATATATATACCATCCAAAGATGTGAGTTAGCTTGAAACAACTAATGATAGTCCTATCAAACTGAAAACATGGGTTTCCTCGCACAAGTTCTTGAATTTTGTAACCCGATCCATATTTAGATCCTATAGTCATATAGCAATAGAATGTAAGTAAATAAAATACCAACTCATCTTCTAGTATCTCACATCCATGGTAAATTTGAACACTTCCCATTTACCTTGAACATCCCCCTTGATTTTTATGAAGTCCATTTGCACCATTAGGAAACAACTTCTTGATTCAAAATTGCTTGGACCACCTTGAACTCAACTTTCTTGGAAATCATATCAAATGAGAGTTATAATAAAACATGATTTGGTCATGTTCAAAAGGTCCCACTACAAAATGTTATTATCATACCATTTCTTGGTCTTCTCATTGTACAAACTTTCATAGGCTTGATGCAATTTTCACAAAGATCACTCAATTTAAGCAATATCACCTCTATGGTCGCTTTCATATCAAAATTAATTAATTTATAGCCCAATAGGTTTTGTGTTCTACCTCTACTAGTAAATGGAATGCATTTACACAAAATTATCCTATTGGGACATTTTTACCAGTGTCATGAAAGAAGTCTGATATGCTCAAAGAATGTCATCAAGGAGGGTGGACCTATTGTTCTTTAGGGTGAAGACTCTTTTTTCTATAATTCTCTTGATCTATAGATTATATATCTCCACTTGGGCGTAATGCAAGGATGCTAAGGTGTTGAGATGGATGATGTGATGTTTGATAACTTTTTCTCAAAGTTTGTGTTGCAATAATGTGTACCAACACCACTAATAATGTCTTTTGTGTGGAAAATCTAGAAAAAATTCTTTTTGATGAAAGAACACTCCACATTTGAATCATAGTTCTAGTGGGTATAGACTCTACCCATTTCTACATATAAGGCGTGGCTACACAAATTAAAATATACTTATTATAAGGTGTGAAGGGTACCATGAAATTTGTACCCCATACATTAATTAATTCTAGCAATGGAATGTATTACATGTGTAATTTTTGTTTTCCATATATTTCCTTATACATTGGCAATTAACACATTGAATAGAAAAGTGATGACCATTCCTAAATATTTTAGGCCAATAAAAATGGATTCTAAAATTTTGGAAATAATTATGTATGAGTTGTGGTGTCCTTATATCAGTGATGTGTGACAATAATGAAAAATATGCTTTTACTTCACCAACACACCTTTGAACGATCCCATAATTCCATGTCATGTATAGGTATAAGTCTTCCAAAAAATGAACTTTTCTTGAGATGAGAATCTATTTTTATTTTCCAAGATTGGTTTTTAGTAATAACAAACCCGTGCACAAGGTTTGATATGTTGACGGACCAGGGAGTGAAGCTTGTAATTCTAAAGAGTCCATCATCCAAGAAGACATTCCCTATGAATGTCCTCTAACCTAAAAATATGATCATCTATGATTTTCTAGGATCCCCCTATCCTTAATTTCATAGTTAAACTCCTGTAATAATAAGATCCAAGGGGTCAACATTCATTTGACATCTTTCTTTCGGAGAAGTATTTTAGAATATCATGGTCCATGGATACAAGGACTTTAGAACCAAAAGATATTTCCTATATTAAAGGCTAAGACTATATCTATCTATTCTTTCTCAGTGGTAGAATAATTAATTTGAGAGTCAAAATAACTTACTAGGATAGCAGAAATTATGAGAAAGTATCCCATGGTATATTCCTAGAGCATTCCCCATAGCCAAATCATTAGAGATGTGATGAAAAGGGTAGGGTCATATCTAGTGAGGTAATGGCAGGGGATGAAGACAATTAGTTTTTAAGTTTAATGAAATCTATTACACATTTTGCATCAAAATCAAATTTCATTAAGAGATTGCACATAGGTTTGGTTCTCTTTCAAAATACATTAATGAATATTCTACAAAAATGAGTATGCCCCAAGATACTCCTAACCTCTTTATGGTTATAGGTGGTGGGAGGCCCGAGATAACATCAATCTTATTAGGATCCATCTTTATTTCTTTTTGTGACATTTAATGACATATAACTGTCCCCTTCGTAACCATAAAAAGGCATTTTTATCAACTAAGAACAAGCTTTATCTTTTCACATCTAGGTAGTATGTAACTCATATTGGTCAAATAGTTCTCAATAGGATCTCTAAAGATAGAAAAATCATCCATGAATATCTCAAGATGTTTTCAATCGATGTCATATAAGATTGTCACCATGAGAGTTTAAAAAGTGGTAGGGGTATTTCACAACCCAAGGGGCATTGTCCTAAAGGCATAGGTCCAATAGGTGCAAATAAAGATTGTTTTTTATTGGTCTTAGTTCTATTCAAATTTTATTGTAATCAAATATTTATCTAAGAAACAATAGACATGGTGAATGACTAGTCTCTCTAGAATTTGATCTACGGAAGGTAGGGTGAAATGGTCTTCCCTCATAGCATCATGCAAGCATTATTAGTCTCTACAAAACCTCCAAATAATTACCACCCTATGTTAAATCAATTCAACCTCAAAATTTCCAATAGTAATAGTACCCCGTTTGGGAACCAATAAAATAAGGCTTACCCATTCACTATCAAATATGGCATAAATTATACCAACATTGTATAATTTGACTACCTTATTATTCACAACTTCATGCATGTTGGGTTTAATTTTCCAATGTGATTGATCGTAGCTTCTCATTATTTGTCATTATGATCTTATCTAGATAGTGGTTTGGTTAAATGACCTTAATTTCAGTTGTTGTCGATCCAAAGTCTCCTTCCTTTTGTACAAGTAAAAGCTTTTCTTCTTGTGAAGGTCTAAGATGAGTGGAAATAATTATAGAGAATGTGGTATATTATCCCCAAATAAACATATCTTCAACCCTATGAGAGAGGTTTAAATTTAATAACAAGGGTTTGCTCAATGGAAGTCTTGATTTTTAAAGGTAATGGGCCTAAGTATTCCTTGAACAAATGCAAATTACTTCACTCTTCTCAATGAACTCTTCTATATCATCTTCATTGTATTCCTCTAATGTGTGGGATTTGACACAATCATCCACTTGTTCTATCACATTGCATGGCTCAACACAATGTTGTTCTGTATTTGTTCTATTTAAATTAAAAGTTATCTACTTATTAAAACGTGTAAAGTCATATATCATGAGTCTATGTTGATTATATCCCTAATAAACTTTAGGAATGCATGAACATGTATCATGTTTGTTGACTACCCCGCCTAAGTATTAAGCACCACAAAATCTACTAATAAGGTTTGTTTGTCTATATTAACAAGTTGTCTTTAAATATTCTTCTAGGGCACCTAAAAGATAAATCTATCATCTAAAAGTACATGGAAACTGGATTGGCTTTGCCTAAACCCAATGTTTTGTAAACATCAAGTTGCATAAAAAATATGCTAGCCTACGATCATAAAATGCACTACTAAAATTCAAGTTTCCTACTTTGTAAGGAATATAAAATACACTAGGATCTAGTTGTTTGAGAGGTAGGTTAGTTTGAAGTATATCACTTATATTGGGGTTTAATGTGATGGATTTACTACAATATATGCTTCTCTTCATGGGAAGTACATCCTTGGGGAACTTTGCATAGATTGTGATCTGTTCAAGAGATTTTGCAAATGGGATACCTATATGGAGCTAATTGAATTCTTTGATGAAGCATTCAAACAATTTGTCAAGCTTTTATTGTTTTATCCTATAAAAGTAGGGTATTTCTTCTTTCTTATACCTCAAATGTAGTGGAGCATGTTTTGGTTAGTTAATTCACTAATCCCCAAACACTTATCGTACATATTACCTCATTTTTGGTGACCTCAACCAGCTCAACCTCTATAGAGGTCGTGTTATTTTCATCTTGCATGTGTAAAACTATAAGTGTCATCTCCACCTCTCTTCCATTCCTAAGAAATATTGCTTCTTGTTCTCCCTTTGATATGCATTGAGATTTCTAGGGGATTCCAATTTCCCTTTTCTCTCACCATTCATGGCATTGAAAAGATCCCCAATCTATATTTCCAGCCCTTTAATTGATTGGGATTGTGTTCGGAAAACATTAGAGGCATTGTTTACAAAATTTTTTTGATATACCTTCAAACTCAGTGAGCTTGACTTGTTCCTCCAGTTTCTTGTGTACAAAGTGGTTTGCATAGGGTGTTGGTCCTTGTTCCTCCGTCTGAAGTAATGGCTCCTCTACCCTAGACTTATGACATTGACTAATGGTTATGATTTGATTTTTCACTAAATTATTTTCTTGCTCACTATCACCTTTAGGTTGACAATTAATGTTGCAATCTATAGCTTGGTGTGGATCATGGAAAAAATCACACCACATTGAATGTTGCACTTGATTATGCTATCAATCTTACTCTTTTCTCTACACCTTTCATTATCTGGTTCATATATAGTGTCTCATGTAG
Source organism: Alisma plantago-aquatica (assembly GCA_963693085.1). Taxonomy (NCBI): domain Eukaryota; kingdom Viridiplantae; phylum Streptophyta; class Magnoliopsida; order Alismatales; family Alismataceae; genus Alisma; species Alisma plantago-aquatica. The sequence goes on from OY856410.1 coordinate 57,602,480, forward strand.
CGTCGTTCCCTTGATTGTCTATTCAATCAAGAAATTCCATATAATTGTTGCATCAATGGTGGAAGTAGTACTTTGGAATTGACCAATATATAAGGTGATGATTTGTGTCTATTCAAGCAAATTATGATGTCGAAACTAGCAAAGAAGTTCTTTATATCTTTCCAAGCCTCAAGTACTGTTTCTACATCTTGTTGTTGAAAGCTAGAATATTCTTGAAAAGTTCACTTGTTTTACTTGGTGGAAAGTATTCCTTTGAAAACATTTTCAAGAGAACATTTCATGTTTGAATGGATACTTTCCCTATTCCTTGCACCCATAGAAATTCCATATAATTGTTGCATCAATGGTGGCGGCAGTACTTTGGAATTGGCCAATATATAAGGTGATGATTTGTGTCCATTTAAGCAAATTATGATGTCAAAACCAGCAAAGAAGTTCTTTATATCTTTCTAAGCCTCAAGTACTGTCCCTACATTTTGTTATTAAAAGCTAAAATATTCCTCAAAAGTTCACTTGTTTTTCTTGGTGGAAAGAATTCCTTTTAAAAAAATTTCAAGAGAAAATTTCATGTTTGAATGGATCCTTTCCCTATTCCTTACACCCATAGATTTTCTTTTCCCCTTAATGTGAAGGAAAGTGTCAGAGTACAGGGCCATTATCAGTCTTTCCATTGATATTGACCGTGTCACTGATCTCCAAGAAGTTCTCGACTTGAAAGTTCTGATCTTCTTGTATTGACTTGGAAAACTAATTTTGAAGCATCAATGTGATCGTAATTGAGTCCAATTAGATATGTGTAGTATCCAGTCTTAGTAAAGAAATTCTTAAACTAGACACCTCATTAGGATGAGGGGGGTGTAGTCTAGCAATGCTCTTTTGATTTCCATGGTTTTTTAGAAATGGAAGTTTCCTTTGATTTGTTTTGAATCATTGTCCCATATTAAAATAACCCCTTTGTTAGAACAACCTCGGGGATTGTGAGGATCTCGGAGAATGATTCCCAACTAGACTAAGTTTGAATCATGCATGGTTCTGGCTAAAATAAAATAAAATACTTTAATTCTTAAATAGTTTTTATAAAAGACAATAACTAAACAAGTGTAGGAGGTTAACCCTCTGTAACTATACAATCAACTAAAATAATCAATTCACGCTACTCTTGCGGCTGCCTAGGAGACTAGGGCTCCGTGTGAATTTGCCCGACTTGGAGGAGAGGGGTGGCGACCGATCTTCACCCTTTATCCCCCCGGGCCCTCTCTCGCTTCCCCTCCCACCTTTCCCTCTCCATCTCCGTGGAGGTCTGGTCGGCTGCGGTTCTTTGATGCGATTGGGCGTGCTCCTGTGCGGCGGCGGCAAAGCTAGGGTGCTCGGCGTTGGGGCCTCGTGGTGGTTTCCCCACCCATAGTGGTCATTGTGTTCACCCCTGTTAAGTCGGTCCTAGCTTCGACAGTCTCCATCCAAGGCTATCCCGGTGCCTGGGGCTCGAAGCGACCACGACTCTCCTTCCCTTTTTCCTTTTTATCTTTTGTTTTCTCCTCTACCTCTTTTTCTTTGTGTTTTGCTATTGCGCTACCTGGGTTCGTGCTGTGAGCCCTCATCTTCAGCTAGGTGTGTGGTCTTGTAAAAGGGGGCCGTCAGTGACCTGTTTTTCCTGGTTCGTTTGTTGGGGTTTCCCCCCTTTCCACGGGCTTTTGTGTTTCTTTTCTTTCTAGTCTCAGGTTTTGGTGGTGTGGTGGAGGTTTGGTCGTTGCCGGTTCTGACTGGTTTGTTGGTGTGTCTTGTTTGTGTATGTTCTGCCGTTTGAGGCCTGGTGGGTGTGCCCTCATTTTCCTGTTGGCTTGCTGGGGTAGGGGATAATCAGGGGTCTTGGGTTTGGAGGCGTTGCTTCTATTCCTCTCTTGATTGCGATCGAGTTAGGATTCTTGGTGAGTGGTGGTGGAGTTCTGCTGTATTTTCTATCCCCCATCCTTGTTCTTCCTCTGGCCTTTTCTGCTCCTTTGCTTGTCCTTGAGAGGGATCCGTAGTGGCTTTTTCTACTGGTTCCGTAGTGCGGTCTGTTATCTATTATCTTTCTCTTTGTTTGAACTTTTCTTTAGTGAGTTATAGGTTCTATGTTGTCGTGTGGTTTATGTCCTCCTTTCATGTTAGGTCTTCTTTTGTTTCTTTGTTATATGGCATCAAGTGCGAAGGTGATCATTTCTTCGGTCACTGGTTTGGAGCATATACTTTATATCATATATAATCTCAGGTTGAAGGAATCTCTCATAAAAAGCTATTTTGGTCAGTGATATAGAAGAGAGATCAATACATCATTGTACTTATCACGTTCCGATATGAGTTTCTGGTTATTGTATCCGCTCTTCACTTTTTCTGTTCGGTTGGTGTATCTCCCTCTACATGTAGATTCCGTATGGCTTTAATGTAATGAATGTGGTGTCTTTAAAAAAAAAATCAACTAAAATAGATTAGGTTTGAATTTGCAAAAACAACTTACTTCCTAACATTGGTATCGGAAATCAATATTGCCCAACAAAGGTTATGCACACAACCGATAACAAAAGTACATAAATTACACATTGGAGGCCATACCGGTAAACATTAGCATAATCTAAGGTCGTTTCCACAAAAATACAATGGTATTCAAACACACAACTTATTTGGTTAACCATGAAATTCAACAATTAATTGATTGGTTTGGTTAAAATTCAAAGCTAATAGAAGAATGTCATAAAATCTCTCTTAAGTTATCAATTCATGGAAAATGTATTTGGTTTCATGAAATATATTAATCATATGATTAACACATACAAAAATATTTTATTTCCTCTTTTTCCATATCTTACATGACATTACAGCTAAGTAGTTCCTCCTATTAATTTCCTAGGTAGCTAAATTTCTATCTTCCAACTAAAATTCTAGCATTTGGTAATACTTTCTTCTAAATTCCTTTGATGAGAATCATGCACCAAACTTCTTTACTTGGACAAGGAGCTTTAAATGACATAAAAAGTTACTTATTCACATAAATGAGCCTTTAGAGGTGTAATTACCCTCTAGTAAATCTGTATCATTCCTTGATATGTTAAATTTGGGAATGTTAGGAACTATGGACATAGATTCCCATAAAACATTATCAATAGTTAGAGAAACCAAGAAGGAGACTCGTAATATTAAAAAAAGTTGTTAATCACATGACTAATAAGTGCCAAAAAGGCATCACACATAAGGGAAACTAGTCCACAATCGAAGGTGACTCACAAACAAGGTTTTAAGCTAAGAATTACAAGTTCCATGGAGTAAATGGATATAAATAGAGTTGAAGAAGAAGAAAAACGTGATACAACATGATTATAAGATAAATCCACAACTAAGGGTTTGTACGAGAAGCTTCTCAAGATTGGAGAGGAGGAAACCACCACCTTCTTATACATGTTCTTCTTCTTCCTTCGAATCTATTCTGAAGTGGAATCACCCTCTAGAATGCCTCACTTCCATTTTTCAAAGTTGGAGTTGATACAAATGAGACATGTCTCATCTCAACTTATCTCATATAATTTAAATGATTCAGTAATAGTATGTTAGGGATGAGGTACAACATGTCTTTTAGGATTTTCCAAGAGTTGGGGTCCATAACTGCTTGGCATGAAGTGGCGATGGGCTGGCATGATGTGTCTATGGTTATGATGAAAGGTTTCTGATAAACTTGCAAATTGTGTTGTTGATCGGACATGTCATGAAGTGATGGGATTAAGTTGGCCATATTTAATTGATATGAGGCATGTCCTGAATGGCCAATACGTTGTGATTTCTAATGATGAGGTTGATTGTGGTCATTGAGGTTGGGCATGCCCTGAATTGGTGAAGACACACCATATAATATACTAGGGAAACACTTAGTAAACCTTAAATATGGATACAAAGTGTGGTGAATATCACGTCATGTTTCTCTATGTGAATGTTGAGTTTGTCTTTTGAGTCCCAATTGTCACTAGCAAAGGTGCATTGGTTCTAAAATAGCCAAGTCACATGAATTCCTCTTTAAAATATCGGAGATTACTGTAGAAAACAAAAAAACAACTAACTACACTAAAAATGCAATTGAAACCTTAAAATGTATCCAAAAAATAGAATTTGTATCAATAAGTACAGTAAATTATGGCATAAAACTTGTGTGAACTATGTGCATAAATCAACCCTTAGAGATAGGGTTTCATGATGCAATACATTACTAGTTTCTTTGAATTAATTATTTTTAATTTGAAGAATGGAAATCATCAAGAACATTTCTACATGTTCAATGAAATTTTAGATGGTATACCCATTCTTAAATTCACTCAAGGATTTCATAGGGTCCAACAAATATAGAACATAGTTTCCTTCATTTCTATGTAGGGTAGGCATTGGTCTGATTAATCATAAGAATGCATTGGTCTGATTAATCATAAGAATGCCACCACTTGTGTTGAATTTTGTACTTCTTCTATGCGAATCTTCCTATAGTTTCTATAAAACATAGGTGCACCGCATTCTCTTTTATCATTGTGATTTTGTTATTTTATACATGTAGTTCTATTTGGATATAAAAAATGGAACTATACATCATCCCAATGCAAAGGATAGCACCAAGGTCAACCATACATGGCTTCTGATTATGGTATCACCAAAATATAATTCCATGATATATGTTACTGAAAGAAAAATCATATAGTGACTAGATTTCAACTGTCCTCATTCACTAAAAGGTAGAAGATTCCATAAGATACCACATTATTAAAATAGTGCATTTAGACAGCCCTTATGTTTGGGGATGATAGATTCTATTAAAAATTATTTGTATATGTGTCTCTTCTTGGATCTAGTTCAAAGAATCAAAGTGAACTTGGTATCATGGTTAAACAAATTGACTTTAGAATCCCATAATGATGAAAATTCTTGTTGTTATACAACTCACTAGATCCAACTACTTAGTAGTAGTTTTAAATTGAAATATGTGACTAGATTTAGCATCTAGTTATCCACAACTCATAGTAAATCAAACACTATCCTAGCCCTTTGTAGTCCCACCTCAATGTTTGTAGTTATATATTTCCTTCTCCAATACAAGATAGAGAGAGGTTTAAGTAGGCATGTAGGTTGTTGATATATTACTTAACTTGTATGCAAGTCGAATAGTTGAATACAACCTCCTTAATTACCATATCACTATACCTATTTGGTATTCGAGGATGAATTGTATGCTTTGAAACATTCCCTTGTCGACAATTTTAATGTACCATATCATATTTTCTGGCTACTGTTATACAAACTTTGTATTTTAGGCCTCATTTCATACTAAAATTGTCGAGATAGCCTATGAAACTTGAACAAGTTCTTTGAGGTTATGTAAGAAAAGGCTTATCTTCTAATATACTAGTAACTCAAAGTGAGAACTAATAAATGTGGATATGTTTCTACACAATTGAAATTTATGAATGGATGAGAGTTCCATTCTTCTACATCTATTGATTTCTTCATTCAGTTATCACTAAGGAAGTGTTAAGTATCCTACTCTATGTTGGGTATCAAAACTACATTCTCCTCGTAGAGATGGTAGGCAACTTTGAAATAGTACTCCTTGAGGTATTCAATATGAAGAATTTGTCTCATATTAAAGTGTTATGTGTACAAAGGTATTTGGGATTTTTATATATATGAGTGCCAAAGGCGGGACAACAAAATTAGCGTGTCCATGTCCACAAAGAACATATATTTGAGATAGTCTAAGATCATTAGAATTTTGATTTAATTAATAAGATTTGAGTTACCTAGATGTATTTGTTATGGCCTTGTTGTTTTGCATCAAGACACACCCTAAACTTTATATAGGGACATGCCAAAGATGATATATTCTTCACTTCTAGATGACAATGTTGGGACATTAATTGGTGCAAATTTTGTAACATCCCAAATATGACTTTTGAACCTTCCTTCAGATTGTAAAGAAACTAAATTTGAGCTTCATCATGACACAATTAATAAAAGCACAAGATTATTGCATAATATAGCATATCCCTAGAAATAATGAATTTATAAGATTCTTGCATAAGTTGAATAATTATGGAAATTTAAATAATGTTTAATCCATAATAGGTACTCATTTCCTTCATAGGTCATTGAAGATGAGTCTATTACAAGAGAAGTTCCCACGAATCACAAGTTTGTGACATGGGAGAATATGTCATAACCCCTAGTGGGTGAGTATAGGTTAAACAAATGTATAATCATGGAAGATGGGAAATAAAATAGATTGAATCAACAAAAAGCCATATTTAGAAATTTTGGTTCAGATCACAAAACAGAAGGAAGTGCTAGATCAAATATGGAGGGCACACTATAACATACTATACTAGAATGAACAAGTTCTAGACTAGTAACTTGGAATGGTGAAATCATACAATGAAAACATTAGCATTTCACATATTTCACAATTGGTTATTTAGGAGTGTGATACCTTGTTTCATAATTGTGTTTAAGACTAAAACTCTTATTGAACGTGTATGTTAAACCGACTTGTTAACTAAGAGTTTCATGCCTTAATGAACGTACTTCAACTATAAAAAATCAACTCGTTGACTATGAGTTTGGGGTGTATAGATACTTTTGACACTTGTCATAACTTTTTCACACCTCCAATCAATCATGCACACAACAAGTTATCAGTAAATGGTCTAGATTACCACATGAAGACGTAGCAACATGTTTTCTATCTTGTCCAGAAGAGGGTCCTCTTTAAAAGGTTTCTTCCACATAGAATTTGAATAATTAGTATTTTTATTCCTTGAAAGAGCCTATACCCCAATAATAAACACAATTCTAGACTCTACATGACTAGTCCCAAGTGGTTTTGATTATTCTAGAGCATTATATTCATCCATATTATGCTTAAAAGGACATAGTATCTAAATCCATTTATACAAACCCCACATAAGATATTTACGAATCAGTTATCAACACATCTACATATAAAAGACTTGTTGTAAGAGGCCAATGTGAAGAGTATGTATAAAATAACTTTGATGGATGGTGAAAAAATTTCAAGTCAAAACAAAGTCACAATGATCACCATAAGTTGATAGTTTTTCAACCACACTTGTTATGTTATACTAAAGGATAATGGATTTAATCAGAAAAATGTCCACTCAACCGCAAGAGAGTGATTAGGTTATTCCACCATGCAAGTACTTAACCATATATTAAATATTTACTATTTTGTGGATCTATATATTAGTGAACAAACCACTATCCTCCTTCAAAATCATGATTAAATTCCTTCCTCATCATAACTGCTTAACTCATATGTAGATAGGAGATAAGTTATAGACAAATTAAGAACTTGAATATAGAACACAAGTGAGATAATTAGTCTAATAAGGATATACATAATATAAATGCAAAAATTAGTGAAAAGGTAAATAGTTATAATATCATCTATATAGGAATCACATAATCTTGCATATTCTAAGTAATGATCGCCTACTAGCTAAAGTCTTGATACAATTATTGTAATGGTATTAAGAAAAGTACTAAAAGTGATGTTATATATTATGTACTATATTTCTTCATACTGGAAAATGTGAGTAATTAGGATATGTTCAGTGGATAAATTAATAGAGAAATTTAATATAAACCTAAATAGCATACCTTTAACTTTATTTGAAGATATTTTGTCTCATGAAGTTTGATGAAGAAATTTATATGTGTAGCAGCCCTATTGAAAGACAAATAGAATGTATCATCTAAGCATATATGCTACTATAATTGAGGATAGAAAATGTGAGTTTTAGATAGCCATAAGGCTAATAATTATACCTTTAAATTTATTATTGGGATCCTTACTTCACTTAAAACCCATTGGTTGAAGAATCCATAGGATGCATGATATTTGGCAAGTTTGACACAACATTTCATCTTATTTTCAATAATCTCGATTAATGTGCCTTCAATTAGGGTAGGTTTTAGGTTCACATCACTAATAGAGAAAAATAAAACTATCACATCATTGCAACAACAAACTTATTTCTCATCCTAAGGGGCTTCACAAAATAAGGAAAAGGGCTAAAACTAATTGATACAAAAGAATTAGTTTTAGAGGACAATCTAGCCATTTTAAGCTATACAAAAGGATCTACACCTAGGTGATTTTGGGAAAACCACCCATACATGAGAAAACAATAGAGTATGTGTGCGTAAAATACTAGTATGTGCATTAGTTACTCAATTAGTGGTCAATAAAGATTTTTTTTTTGGTCGGCTAAAAACTCTATTGCTATTGATTCCAAAACTTTAGGTACAAACATAAGCACACCCCCTAACCCTCAAGGGAGGGTTACCAAGAAAAAAAAGGAAACAAAGGTCTTGTATAGAAGACCCAAAGGAAAGAGAGATGCAGAGAGAAAGGCAAAAAAGAGTCATTATACAGAAAAAACCAATGATACTCCACCCAAACAGTAAAGGAGCTCCACTCTTAATATGCACACCCACAAATTGTGAAGACTTTACAGTTGGAGAGAAGAGCATCAGATGACTTTAGTATTTGAACTCCCTTGCTGGCATCAATCAAATATCACTCAAACTGCTATTGCTAAAGAAGAAATTTATCTTCAGCACCGTCCTATTGTACCAAACTGGATCATAAATGCGACTTCAGCTGCTGTACATCAGCATCAATAGCTAGAAATAGGGACCTGACTCCCCTTCTCCTTGGCATTAACTCACTAACTGAATTTAGAAAAAGGAGGATACCAGATTCAAACCTCCACACCATCAAACGTCAGCACAGAATCTTAGAAACTCATACAAAAATAGAAAGAAATAAAAGGAGCACATTTGCCACTGGCTAATCTCCTCCTGTCACCAGCCACACAAATAACCAATCTTCAATAGTTAGATCAGCTACCCAATCACCAGAGGATCAATCCTAGACCCCCACCACTGACCATAAATCACACCCAGAAAAGTGTGGTTGAAGAAACGAAGTAGACCTCCAGAAACCAAGCAACAGATGAAATTGTTTCAGAAAAGATTACTGAAAAGCAAGTATCAGGAAGAGAAAAAGAGGTGAGGATATAAAGTTAACCCCTATCCTTCATTTTCCTAGGCAATTTTTCCTCCTATTAGGCCTGAACTTGCTGAAGTCCAGCGAGTCGGCCTCCCAAGGAACAAGGTCCAGTTCAGAATTGGAATCCACATAAAGATTTAAACACAACAAAACAATCTTTTTGTTCATGAAAAGGAAAACAAGTGGCATATAGACAATATTATGAGCAATTAATTCAAGGTAGATGATGTTGTGTCATTAGGAGACATTGATCTTAAAATATCTCTTTCTTTAAAACTATTTTATAGAAAAATGAAATAGTGAATCATTCCATGCATGTTATATAATAGAAATAGAACTACCTAAAAGTAGGGTCAAGGACCATCACACATTGAGACTTGGGAAGGAGGTGAGAGCACCTAAATTCCATACAATATATATATATATATATATATATATATATATATTGTGTGTTTGATAGAAAGAGAGAACCTAGGGAATAAGAGAGCTCCATCACCCAAAATAAAGGGAAGTGCATTGGGTCCTAAACCCCAGAATGAACCCCTAAAAATGGATAATACTAGTCAAAGAAATCCATCATGCATTAAATCGATAAAAAAAAGATTAGTATTCATTTCCAATCAATTCAAGTATTGAAAATATCAGATCATACAACACTAAAGTATTTGGTGAAAAGTTCATTAGTAGCTGATTCATGAAGATCAATAAGAAAGAGAGGGAAATCAAATTATAATGAATGTTTCATGAGAATGATTCAAATGCATAGAAAACTAAGGATTTTCTATTGTCACCAAGAAAATTAGGTTTAGGGATAACTTAATTTCCCAATTAAATAGAAAGTGACACATACTTGTAGTCTTATCCAAACCTGTCAAATTTCAAACCTGATGTAACATGCCAAAATTTTACCCCCTATCCCTAAACATACTAATATTAAGCATGTGATTCTTTCGAGTTTAGTTCAAGAATAAATTCCCAACAATGGTGTAAGTTATACCCCTCTTGGACTAAATATGATTGATATCGATCATAATAAATATTTGAAGTTTCGTATGATATATCATAGATCATATAATGTAAATGAATCATTCTTTCAAAATGAACCAATAGAGTGTAATTTAGAAATCTGTAGGATATATGGAAAATTTCATTTCATAAATATACTTATATATCTAAGTATGTTATTGTGCGCCCCAAAAAGTGAAAACTAATTACGAAATAAAATTCTACATGTTTAACATGGCTTTTTATTTTCATTACAAATTGATACTATACATATCTAAATAAAATAGGAAAGGAAGATTTTAGTAATCACTTGGTATTTGATTTATTTATTATGATTTATTGAATATTCATATGCATTTAACTGTCAAGCTATATTTGGGTTGGTTTCCCAGATTTTTTGATATAAATGCCTTATTTTCAAGTGATTAAGTTATGATGACATCTGTGCTTTCTTCCTCCTCTCCACTCTTTCCTTATTGTTTTGTGTACAGTCTAGGTTTGATTTATCTCTCTTCTATAAATATCATCTTTTTCTTGAACTCTATGATTATTTATCCCTTGGAATTAGGAGTCCTTTATGAGTTTTTGATGTCATAACTTGAGGTTTAGGGTGGACTATATAAGAGCAATTGTTTTCCCCTCTCCATGGTTTTCTTGTCTTATCCACTAAAAATCAGGGTCCCGTCCTACATCTCAGGCGAAGGTTAGCACAATCTCTCAGTTGGGGACCATCCTCTGGCCTTCTTAAACTCCTATATAGGTTTTTATCTCCTTGTTTTAATCCTGATGTCATGCCCAACTCCAATTTTAGTGGTCGAGTTCTCAGTGTCTGCTGACAAGTTGCTGGAATTGAGAATCCACATGAGCCTCACAACATAATTGGTTTCATGTTCGAGAATTCTACCTTGATGATTTTTCTTTGGACTATAGTAAATTACTTATTTTCTACATCCCACCTAATTCCAATGTACTTTCTACTATGACAAGAGGGGTTTCCACTATGCTACCTCAATTCATCTGGTGATTTGGATTCCTTGTACATTTTGGTTCTCTCTTATTTTTTGGGATCCATGGGGCTTAAGGGAATATCAACATGGAGTTTCGAGATCAAGTATAAAGCTTGTTGAACTCCTTTCCTTGCCAATAATGGTGGAAGACACTGTGAGGGTTGGTATCTCCTGAGTTTGAGCAACTCAACGTGAGAGGTTCACAGTAGTGCGGATTGATGAGCCTAGGTTTTAAGCCATGAATCAAGTTCCTAAAGATCCAGTTTTAGGAGTTTTGACAGAGATGTTTCTGGGGTCAAATATATTAATAGTTTCCTGGATTTGTAGTTGTTCTAAGATTTTGTTTTGTTCGACCATAAGGGGTATTATTGTCCTTCCTTTCCTGGTTTTCTCATTTGTTCTTCTCTACTCTAAGTTGTGCTCCTAGCTTACTATAGGCCCTGGTCCACTTGGTTGACCCTGATTGGGCCAACTCAGCAAGACAACTCCACCTAGTTGTTGATGTTTTTGGCATGCATGGATTTGTAGTGTTTTTACATTGGTTAGAAATTATGAAGTTCAAAATAATTGGATATGATGCTAGAAAAATATATTAAAATATGTTCAGGAGTCATTATAAAACTATCTAGGTGGTGGTATGATTCTCATTAGCTAAATCCAATGTAAAAAATATTTATATGGAATTTTGTAGTTAATAATTTGTAAGTCAAAAAATCAAGTAAAATATGTAATAGAATCAAAATAAAATAATTTTCTTGATGTTGTGGTTTTGTGATCTGAACCACTGCTAAATATTAGACAATATTAGGGTTTAATTTATTAAGGAGAAATTAACCCTAACTCCATATATATGTATATGTGTGTGTATATATATACATATCTATATATATAAATAAATATATATAGACATATATATATATATATATATATATATATGTTCACTAGGTGATCAAGACCCTAATGTATATCTATAGTAACTTTTGACATATCTATGTTCGATATGATGTATGTTGCACTCCTTGATCATACTCCAAATTTTCTCTCGTGATGTAAGTTGGATTTTTCTATGAATAATATTAAGCAGTTACTTTATTGATTCTCTCTCTTGAACGTCCATGAGGTATTAGTATATTAAATTCCCTCTTTCATGTTTTTATTTTCATGTTTGGATCTAGTTTAATGAAATAGATCTTGTAATCTTCTTATTTTGTAGGTTCTGTTTGTTGGATCTTATTTTGATGGTCCCCTGACCCCACTTAATATTCTATGGATGTCATCTTCACTCATATTTTGGAGTAAACTTTCTTATTCTTTTATATGAATCATCTAGTGACTACTATCATAATGTAAAATGTGGATTTTGTGTGGATGTGTAAATCCCCACACTTGATAATGCAGATGTAATAATTCCTATAAATGGAAATATTAGAGTAGATATGTATCTTTTACTGCTTAGAGAAGATATATATATGTTAGTGTTCACCCCATATTCTTGGTAGATTTGTTATTTTATACCAATGTCTTTATATTGTTCTAATATTTTCACATGTAAAACACATGGACGCCTTGCTCATATTTGTGATTTCCTTTTTTTCTTGACTAACATTATTTTTTTACTCTAAATTTGTGCATGTATAGGCGACTAAACTTTTTAGAGTAGTGGTACCTAAAAACCACCATAACATTATTGGGTTTGTCTTTCCACCCTGAGTTTGATTTTTAGTCTTATTATATGCATGGATGTTCCTTTCAACCCAGGGTGTGTCTTTCCACCCGACTTTTAGGTTGGGGATTTTACGAGTTTTTGTCCTACTTAAATAATGTTAATTTGATTGTTTGACGTGCATTGTTTATGCTTGTGATATTTTGTTGTGAGATTACTTAAGGTAAGTAGCTCTCCAATTGATTATTTTCTTTAAATATTCTGTTTGATATCAATTTGGATGTTCTTATTCCCACTTTATCTGGGAAACCCTGATATAGTTTATTGATGCCCATTTTCCCTAATTTATCTCAATCTCTATTTATATGCACATACCGACACTTTTGTGCTGACAAGATCCACTATGAATTCTTTTGTGGGGGTATGCTTCCATTACCTTATGTTAAGGACATGGAGTGCTTGACATGAAGACCTAAACTTTGCTTTGCAGACATGACTCTTGGGATAAAAGTTGAAATAGCTTAGACATCCCTCTTCTTAGTGAAGAGATTTTTTCTTTTATGTATGCCCCAAGTGAGAGATTATTATGTGATCTTCTAATTTGAAAATAGTCATTATATTCATTTTGTTTCTATACTTTGGTTTTTATGATATCTATTTCTAAAAATTAAATATAACTTATTCATCCATTGTAAATTTTTTGTACACATTTTAAATGGATGATGACTCTTATTTAATTGAGTAGGTCTCAGGTCCCACTCCTTCCATTGTAGGTCCAAACTAGAAACTCAACTCACATAATAGATTTTTTCATAAATCTAGATTTATTTATTCACTAAACACATTCCCTAAATTTCAAATTTTAATAAAATCTATATCAGATCTAAACAATGGTTAGATAAAAATAGGTATTCCGTTATACAAAATCATATTATTTTGTACATAATTGATTTTAAATATTTATTTTGTTTATTTTCATATAGAAACTTATTAGTTTTTTTTCATAAATATAAATCATCAAAATATTATTAGGATACTACAACATCCATTGTCACATGAAAATTAGTAATATAACCATATTAAAATTATGTTTGGTGTCATGATATAGATTTTGTAAAAGTCTGACATGACTCTGCTAAACCTACATCGATTAAACCAAGAGTAGGCATCCTATAATTTATCCATATGCAAGAAAACCTTCATATCATGAATCTTGCAATACATGATCAATAATGGCCAGAGGACTCTGTCATAGATCCATTTGTTGACTAAATCTAAATTCTAAATGACTAGAAAGTCAATAACAAAAGGACATGAGCATCCATCTCTAGAATGGAAAATGTCACATAACACATGCATGAATAAAACCTCAATGAAAAAGGTAAAAGAAACAAGGTATGAAACAACATGGCACATCAAAATTTAAACTAGTACTTGAATATAAAATCTTAGTCCCACATATCAAACATATGAATTTTATTTGCATGTCATAGATTCCATCATACTAGTAGTAGTAGTAGAACAATATAGATAAAACAACGAACATTGTAATATTCATAGTGTACCTACTATTTTAAATCATAAAATGGGTACACATCAACATAACCTTGCTAAGTATGCTATAAAAAGCATAAAATGTAGGACTAAGAGAACATATATTTCTTGGAAAATACTTAATAATATAACAAGAAAGAAAACAAAAATGTCAAATACTTTATAACTAACATGCATGCATTTTATATATTCATTTCCATTATACCAAAAAAATCATATGGCCTTTGATCAGCTTCCCAAAGGAAGAGTCTGTAGGGGTCATTAAAGACAATGCTACTAATGACACATGTTTCAACATGACGAACTACAAGATGAAATGTCAAGAGTTAACCCTTTTGTCAACATGATCTTCCCTGACTTTACAAGTGAAGTAGGACAACCAACTTTGTCTCCTTACCCTGAGAATAAAGAAATGTGCACAAAGGTTGTATAATGGAAATCTATGACTATAGTTTCAAGACTATTCAACCTATAATAAGAAAAACATATATACTAATAATAGGGAACAAGAAAATCAAACAAGTACATAAATCTAAACATTTTAATCATACACATATACAAACATGTTCAATTCCACTAGTCTATATGCAATAGGAGGATACATGGTACCTTCCTTACAGGACAAGATTAACCATTTGATTTAGAGGACCCTATTTAGAAATCTTGACTAAATCTTGGAAATTTATTTTATTATAGTAATCTTGAGATTATAAATAGTGTCATCGAATTAACATTAGAAATATCAAGTCTCATTAATTATCATCATGGTGGTTGTATGTGTCACTTATGTCCAGGTGCTAATTCCTTTAGTATTTATTCAATGTTTCAACTAGGTCTTCATGGTTATCATCAAGATACACCATACATCATGAATTCATCTAGACCCTAGTTGACACATCATCACAATGATTAAGGATTCATGATAACAGTTACAAGATATTAAATGAAGAAATCATAAGATTTGGACAAGATAATCAACATAAGCATCAACATTGTCATTTCAAGGCATTTATAGTCATTTCATACAAGATAGTAATAGTTAGAGAACAAATTAGATCCACATGGATTAGGTGTCACAAACATCATTAATATAATTATTTGTATGCATAATGTAACATGGATCACCACTAGAGAAAGATTAAAAATGATTACATTACATTAGCAACATGCTTAAAAAACCATATTTGAAGTCAAGATTAGGTCAAATAGTCATAATAGTGCACAAGAGTAATACACATGGCATCCTTGTGTTATAAGAGTAAAAACTTACTTATTTTGTGGTAAGATAAGATAGTTGAGTAGAACTAGATTAATATTTGAGCAAAGTTCAAGATTTGACCTCCAAAGTCTACATAAATTGCATTTCATGCTTTATCGTACATCATTTAGACAAAATATAGTACAATTAGGATCAAGTTCAAATATTGGTACATCATATAGAAAAATTTACTGATTTAGGGTTCAATAAATATATGAGACACGTTAGATCACACTTGAGCATAAATTTAAGGACATTAGCATTAAAGTCCACATTCAACATCATATAGTTTCAAATGATCACATTAGGGTACTCATATGAGTGATCAAGCTTGAATCTTTGGTCATGAGGGGTTAAAACATACTGATCTTAAACAAACATGAATTTCTAAATCTATAGGCATCATAACTGAGCATTAAATGCCATTAATCATAAAAACATGGCTTAAAGTGAGCATATTTGGGATAATAATAGATGTTCAAGAAAAATTAGTCCGTGATACTATTTTTGTTGGATATGACTCAATTTTATGATCAAAATGGAATATCCCATTTTGTTCAAGGTGTTAATTACTAGAATTTTGGCAAGATTTTTACCAAATGGATTGGTCTACATTGTCAAATTTGAATTCAAAGACTGAAGACGTCTATGGGAGGGCCTCCCTTCTCTTCTAGCTTCCTGATCTTAGATCCAGCCAACCACCTACCTTGGTTAAATGTTGGCCTGACCCGCAAGTGGGAAAGGGAGGATCTAGGGAAAAATTTGCCATCAGATCTAGGTCATGCAGACCCCAGTTGATCTAACAACCTCCAGGTCCTTTTCCCAAGCAATTGTTTGTGCAACAATAACCACATCTCCATGTGGAAATCTCTTTAAACATAATAGAAGAGAGAGAAAGAGAGAACTGTGTTGTTAGAGAGGAGGTCATCCATGATTGCACAGTCATGGAAATGCTATCAACTATCTTATTCTGGGAAGAGGGGTTGTGGGAAATAGCCTTAACAAGTATGTCTACAACCCTTATCCCACACATTTCCTCTACTTGTAATATTAATTTTGATGATGTTAAGTGCATCCAATATTTGAAATTCATGTTCAAAAGTCTAATTGTGCACTCAAACTTTGTCAAAAACTGGATCAAAGTGACATTTAATGAATCTAACTCATCAATTGAGAATAATGTGACTCTAAGTCATCAATTAAGGGAGAAGGATGTTATTGAAAGTAATTAAGTATCATATAAGTCGGGATGTACATAATTTTGTGAGTGAGAAAAATCAAGGTTGTTACCTCTTCCCCACCTTAAAAGGAATTTGTTTCTCAAAAAACTAATTCAATTTCTCAATTGAGATGGAAACTCATATTCCATATCATAATCATTATAGTATCCCACATAAGGTGTCATCATCACTTTAAACATTGACTTTATCCCAAAATCGATCACTCAAGCATCAAAGTTAAACCATTTTCAGATAGTTTGGAGAGATCGCCATTGAGGTAAAAAGAATAGGGATCTTAAAGTAAATAATGACTTTAAATCCTAAGAGTTAGAGTTTTAGTTTCTACATTGGGATAGGTGGGGTTATACATCCATGATTGAGATTTTACTATCAACAATTCAAGGAAAATATAATACTTTAACGTTGTGATTTCATGTTCAAAATTAATAAAAGGTCCCATCCTAGTCCACCAGAGAGCTTAGCCCTACGTTACAAATTGAGTCTACAACATAATCATCATTTCAATTTTTTTTCTGGATTTGAGTTGATGAAAATCATCAATCATATATCGAGGGTGATCTCAGGATCCCATTAGGAAGATTATTAGAGTCAAATCATATCAACATCAATCACCATGAGTTCAGATTTCATAAATCAATATCAGGCATCGAAGTTTGGACATTAGAAGTCATAGGTTAAAAAATTTCAAACTGAAGGTTTAGATTCCTATAGACATTTGGTGTGATCATTCATCCATATACAATAATCGAGTAACATTTCAAGGTATCAATAATAATTTCTTTATCTTGGTATTATAGGTTGAGGAATTATCAAGACATATGCATCTCTAGGAACATAACCTTAATGTATGGTCAACATCATCACATTCAAAGATAGTCATCAAATAGAGATCCATGATCGTTTTTCAATATCATCATAGACCTGACCTATTAGACATTTAGTTCAAGAAATCAAAATCTTATAAAAGTAAATCAACTTTTCAAACTCCAAACAACAAGATGATAGTATAGATGATACCAAAAAGGTAACTGATCTAGGTTAGGGGAGTCATAAATCAAATTACCATGCTAATCTAGAACATTAGACCCTGTAGTCATGAACCATAAAGCATATTAAAATTAGGGAGGGAGCATCGATTATTAAATCACATTGAATAAGTTTAAATATCAAAAATCATATATCATCATAGGGCTGCCATGTCTCAAGGTTTTATAGGATCAAGGTCATAATTGCATTCCCTTTCTTTCATGATCAATACAAGGAAAATAGAGAAGTCAAATTGGACAATAAGTCATAATAGATAAAGATTGAGATTCATATTCATCACGTTAATTTAAATTAAGATTACAAAGCAGAATATGAATCAATAGAGAAAATGCCTCCATTATCAATGTCTTTTGTCATGATTTTAAGAGTCCAAAAGCATATTAATTTCAAATCATGGTCATAATACATATCAAATATGGAACATTTTCTTAATTATGTTTGAGAATTAATCATAAATAGGGAAAAATAGACTTAATCAATAGGGATCTCGTCAACCATGAGGTATATGACAAGAATTCTACTTATTTCCTCATATAATGATTATTATCATTTATCTCACACATAGGAAGCACATTGGACAGATTTGACAGAATTTAGTTTGCATTATCTAAGGGATTATACATGAGTACTTAACTTCAAGAGTACTTTCATTAATAAAAACAGGGTTTCCAAATTTGTATCAGATCATGGACTCATTATCAACATTATGAGTCAAGTTTTATGAATTCATTCCAATTATAATTCTCCCATACATAAGCTACCCATAATTGATGGATCATGTGATTAATTATTATTAGGGAGATCACACAAGCAGATGAGAAACTAATTGATCATCATATGATGGGTGTCTATGATAGACATTAAAGAAGAGATGAGATGCTAGAAGACTCTCTAATCTTAGTGTGGAAGAATCCTGAATCTAGTCTTGGATTCACTTTATCCAGGTAGGTATACAGAGGAGACCTCAACCACCATATCTAGGCACATAGGAGGTGTATTATCCCCCTGCATTGATCATACTAGACATCTTAGCTTCACCATTATGGACTTGGGTTTTACTTTGGTTCACATGATTCATTCTATTATTAAACACCAAAGAGGATATGTGACAAGTTGTGATACTATTTTTGTATCTATTTATTACCTGAATCCAAACTCCAAATGACTAGAAAGTCATTGGCAAAAGGACCCAAACGCCTATATGTAGAATAAAAACACCACATTACATTTGCATGAATAAAACCACAATAAAAAATAGAAGAACCAAGGTATGAAACGAAATGGCACAACAAAAAAAGATAAATTAGTATACAACATTAAATCATAGCCTAACATATCAAACGATATGAATTTGATTTGTATGTCATAGTTTCCAATAGAGTAAGAGTAGTAAATTATTATAAAATACAACAAAAGCAATAATTATTGTAATCTTCATTATCTATCTATTACCTAATAAAATGGACACATGTCAACATAACTATGCAGATAATGTTATAAAAGACATAAATCACATGTTTAGGATAACATATATTGTTTGAAACAAATTTAATATAATAACAAGAAAGACAAAAATGACAACAAATAATTTCTTATTAACAAGTAGGTGTATTTAAAATCCATTTCTTTTATAGTACACATCATCATCATATGGTCATTGACCAACTTCCCAAAGGAAGGGTATGTGAGGGTCATTAAAAAATGCTAGTAGTTGCACATGTTTCAACATGAGGGACTACAAGACTATTTGTTAAGAGTTAACCCTTTTATCAACATGGTCTATCCTTGATTGGCAAGTCAAGTAGGAAACATATCATTGTGCCCTTACCCTAAGAATACATGAAGGTGCATAAGGTTTGTATAATGGACATCTGTGGTTATTTTTTTCAAGTTTGTTGAACATATACAATAAGAAAAAATAAATTAGTAATCATAAGCAAGTATATCAAACATGTATATAAATCTGTGCATTTTAAGCATACATACAAAAAAGTTGAATGCCATTAGTTTGGTCAATAGGAGGATAAATTGTACCTTGATTATAACACACGATTAACTAATTAATTTAGTCAACCTTATTTATCAATCAAAACATCATATTGATCCTAATATTTCAAATAGTGTGACTATATTAACATCATCAAAATTATGTCTTGTAATCATTATCATGGTGGTTAGATGTCTCACCAATATCTAGGTATTAATTCCTTCAATACTGATTTCAATATTTCAACTTGGTCATGCATGGTTATTATCAAGTTACATCATACATAATTGATTCATATAAAACCTAGGGTGACACATCACCACAAAGATTAGGGATTCATGATTAGAGGTACTTTATCTTAAATGGAGTAATCATAAGATTTGGGCAAGATAATCAATATAAGAATCAATGACTTAATTTAAAGGCATTTAGAGTCATTTTCATACAAGATAGTAATTTTTAGATCATAGGTGAGATAAACTTGTATTATCTATCACAAAAATAACTAATATACTAATTTGTATGCATAATGTAGCATGGATCATCATTAGACAAAGATTAAACATGATTAGATCTTATGTTAGCAACATGAATAAAAGACCATATTCTAAGTCAAGATTACGTCAAATAGTCATAATAGTGCACAAGAGTGATGCACATGGTGTCTTGGTGTTCCAAGCTTAGTTAGTTACTGACATGATGTCACCTACGATATTTGAGTAAAACTAGATCAATATTTTAAAAAAGTTCAAGATTCAACATCCAAAGTCAAAATAAATCACATTCATGGTTCATTGTACAACATTAAGTCAAATTGGGCACAATTATGAGCAAGTTTGAATATTAGTAAAACATACATCAAAATTTAATGATTTAATGTTCCATTAATGTGTGATACACATTTGATCACAATTGAGCATATATATAAGGATATTAGCATTAAAGTCCATGTTAAGTGTTAGATAGAGTCAAATGATCACATTAGGTTATACATATATGTGATCAAGATTGGATCATTGATCATGAGGGATCAAAACATACTGATCTTGGAGAAACATAAAGGTTTGAATTTGAAGGATCATCGTATGGGGTTAAATTTCATTAATCTTAATAACATGAATCAAAGTGAGCATATTTGGGAAAATAGTAGAGGCTTGAGAAAATTCAGACCGTGGAACCATTTTTATTGTATAGTCTCATTTTTTAGATCAAAATGATATATCGAAAGTCCCATTTTGTTGAAGGAGTGATTTACTAGCATCTTTGTAAGATTTACCCAAATTGGATTGATCTAGATTGTTGGATTTTGATCCAACAACCAGAGATGCCCTTGGGTGGGGACATAATATATTCTATCTTCCTGGACTTGGTCTCAAACATACGCCCACCCTAGTTCAATGATAACCTTACTTGCAAGTGGGGAGGGAGGTATGAGGGGAAGACTTCCATGGATCTAGGTCATGCTGACCTAAGGTGATCTGATAGCCTCCAGGCCCTTGTTCCTCTATTTATGTCTGCACAATAAGAACCACAACTCCGTGGCTACAAGATGTCAAAGAAAACATGCAAGAGAAAACAAGAGCACCACCTGATCATGGAAGAAGCCACCCATGACTGCATAGTCATCGAGATGTTATTGGCTATAATGGTTGGGGTTGAGGGGCTCTGGGGTGAGAGATGTTGAGGTGTTTTTGGTAGCCACACCTCCATGAAGGAGGAAAAGAAGTATATCAGGGAATAGGGTGCATGAAAACTAAAGAAAAGATATGGGAAATGAAGGGGAAGAAGAAACAAAGAAAATGGGAGTATGAATTGGGGGAAAGTAGGCCCAAAATTACTAGAGAAAAAGCTCTTGTACCGTTCCTGACACAAGACAAAGGACAAATCACCCACTATTAGATCAACTTTAGTGTGTAATACGTGACCCATAATCTCTTCCCTCTCATTGGATGAGAGGGGGAGAGGTGGATCCTTGACTTGGATAAATCAAATAAGACCAAAATTCAAAATGTGTCTTTCTAAATACTGAAAAATCATATCTCTTCAACCATAATTTTGATTTGCATGCTATTTTCACCTTTCTATCATACATTTCCTCTAGTTATAAAACTTTTATTTACAAGATGATTATTTGGAGTGCATCCAATATTCAAAATTCTTGTTCAAAAGTCTAATTATATGCTAAACTTTAGTCAAAAGAGCTCAAGTGACATTTAACCAAATCTAACTCATTAATTGAGAATATTGTAACTCTGAGTCATACAATTGAGGGTGAAGGGGGTTATTGAAAGTTACTAGGTATGATACTAGTCAACATGTACATAATTGAAAGCGTGAGTGATATCAAGGGTTGTTACATGTTTTTGCTGCTTGATTCTCAGAGGAAGTAAATGGAGATGGAGATAATAAACTTTGTTAAAATAATAGGATTTTGCTAATTTCTCATGAAGCCAAAGGAAGTAAGACTAATGAAGCCAATGTACAAATCTCCAATGTTTCTTCAAGTCTAGAGTACCACTGTGGAAATGATGAAATAAGAAATCAAGTGAAGTGCAGACTTTGACTTCTTAAAACTAGATAGATTGAAGTACAAACTTGAGATTACATGGGAGAACACTCAAAAATAAATCGTCGGTGATGAAAGGACTATTGAATGGGTAGAAATAGAAAACCATAATGTGAAAGGCCAATCAGGAAAAGAGGAGTGGAGGAGCTTATATTCCTACTCAAAACATATCCAAAACCATTATGTAACTCTTCAAAACCTATCCCATCATACAAACACATTAGATATGTTTCCCATGTTAGCACATGTTCTTCGTTTATCATACTATTTCATTAAGTGGGGTTTAGACATCATAAGATCTACCTCAATATCATTGTTTACAATAGGGTATTTAGGTATCGTAATTTTAATTACCAAGAAATTAAATACGGTAGGGGATATCCAAATATTTGTCAAGAAAAACCAATGTTGATGACATAGATTCCATGAAGGCTAAGAAAGAAGATTACTCATACTTATGTTGCACATCTTTTAATTGAAATTTTTCTTTCCCATAGAGTTCCTTAGTAGTCAAGAAAATATCATATTAGTTATTTCTTTTTTTATTGATCTTCTATTCAAGTAGACCGTAGTAGATTTCACATTTGGGAGCCAAGAAACATAAAAATATAATCCATCAATAAATATTAATTGTTCATAGTCTAAAGAACTATCTCAAATAGACTAAAAGTAGTCCTAATGCAATTTTCATCTTTTAGATATCTATTACTATATGTTTTTATTTATTGAAGATTATCCAACTAGTATAAAATCTCACACCTATCTAAATTAGGATATCAATAATACAAATCGGTTACTATTTTCTTGTTTAGGATATGTTTATGGTTTGTGTTTCTATCATCATATCTACAATATGTTTAATCAAATCATATTTAGTTACTTAAGATTTAGTCTCATGTTTGCATTAATTAATTAGGGAGAGATTTTAAGATATTTACTATTCATAAAATATATTGTGTTTCCAAATTTTTCTTTTAGTAATGTATGTATGACTTCCATAAAGATATTTGCAAATTAATTATCCCACTTGTATTTAATACCCAAGTAATATCTATTTAGATGTTTCAAACATATGTCATATATTATTATATATACACATATGATTACTCATATTATGAGTATCAATCAAATATGTCGCATAAGCATGTATGTACTATTGCATCAAATGGATACTAGACTAATGTATGTAGTCATTTCTCACCCTAATGTCCACTAATGCATATTTATTTCAGATTATTATTTCTATTATTTAGGTTAACCTTGTATAAAAAATTTGATACATTTTTATCTAATTGATATTTTTCAATCAATATTATGTTTAGGTTTTGCTTTGCATTCCCATTTTAGTATTGCAGGGTGCTTTACAAGGTTCTAAATAACATTTGAGCAATATTACATTTACTATTAGCCACTGAACCTATTCTCAATCAGATGGATGAATCAAGGTTTTTTGTATAAATATATCTAATTTTTAGTGTTTTATACATTAGGGTTTTCAAAACTATACTAATGGGGATTTCCAAAATCCAACTCTAGTGAATAAATCTCATATATGAATCTATTTCACATAAATGTTATTTATAA
The DNA here is from genome assembly GCA_963693085.1 of Alisma plantago-aquatica. NCBI lineage: Eukaryota > Viridiplantae > Streptophyta > Magnoliopsida > Alismatales > Alismataceae > Alisma > Alisma plantago-aquatica. The sequence goes on from OY856410.1 coordinate 57,626,489, forward strand.
GTATTTGTATCATTTAGAAATGATTTGTCTACCTTTCATAATATGTAAAAATATACAAATACGAACTATTGCAAGCCCAATTGATCTAATGTTTTGTAGAATTATTTTTTCTCATTATGAAAATCCAACTAAGGGTTAAGTGAATGGTAACCTAAATTACAATTAAATGGATTCTTAAAATTTAAAATCATAATAGAATTCACTTAAATGGAATAAATTCATGATAAGAGCAATGATGTCTCAGTCACCATATAGTTACATATATCAAAGAAGAACTAAAAAAATATTGTATGAAATTTATTCATCCATCTTTCCACCACAAGAATCATAATCCTAAAATGCAGAGTCCCCTGTAAACACAAATATATATTATACCATAAATATCATAGATAATATAGATTCATCACTAAGAATGAATGAAGAACAAGTAGAAATGTTCCACATAGCAATAATGACATATACTCATATCCATATAATCAATCAAACAACTCAGTTAGTTAAAACATGATTCCATATAGTCAATCAAACAACTCAGTTAGTTGAAACATGATTTCAAATGGGTGATCCCAATTGGGAGCTATGATGATGGGTGTTGTTGTAAGAGAAAGCGTTAGATTGTTGAAACTTTCGACACATTCTCCGTCAAAATTGAAATCAACATCCTTTAGTAGCAAATTTATCATTGGCTTGGTTATCTTTGAGAAATCCTTTTTAAAATGTCTGTAAAATCCTGCATGACCTAGGAATGCACGAACCTCCTTAACATTTGTTGGGATAGAGAGCTTGGAAATCACTTCGATCTTGGCCTTGTCTACTTCAATTCCTCAATTATTGGCCCTATGACTGAGGACAATGCCTTCCTTTACCATAAAGTGACACTTCTCCCAATTTAACACAAGTTGTGCTACTTCACACCGTTTGGGGACAAGGGAGAGGTGTTTTAGGCATGAGTCGAATGAATCTCCATACATAGAAAAACCATCCATAAAAACTTCCATGACAGTTTTAGTGAGACCAGCGAGTATGGCAGCCATGCAATGCTAGAAGGTTGCATGTGCATTACAGAGGCCGAACGACATTCTTCTAAATGTGTATGTTCCGAATGGGCAGGTGAAAGTGGATTTCTCTTGGTCATCTGGATGTATGGGTATTTGATAGAATCCAGAGTAACCATCAAGATAATAGAAATATTCTTGATGAGCCAACTGTTCTAATACTTGATCAAGAAAAGGCATTAGGAAATGATCCTTTTGAGTTGCCTTGTTTAACTTCCTGTAATCAATGCACATCCTCCACCCTGTAATCATTCGAGTGGGGATGATTTCATCATTTTCAATTCGTATCACAGTAGTTCCACCTTTCTTCGGGACCACATGCACGGGACTCACCCATGGTGAATCTGATATCGGATAGATTATCCCAACAGTGAGCAGTTTAATGACTTCACGACAGACTACTTCCTTCATATTTGGATTCAATTTGTGTTGATTTTCAATAGTTGGCTTGTGATCTTCAATCATGGGGATTTTGTGCATGCACATCGCTTGACTAACCCCAGTGAGGTCACTCATCTTGTAGCCAATTGCATTTATTCTTTCCTTCAATTCCTTCAAAAGTTTGTCTTCTTGTTCCGCCATTAGATCTGAATTTATGATGACGGGACAAACCTTGAGTTCATCTAGAAACATGTATTTCAATCCTTCTGGTAGGGGCTTCATTTCAGGAGCTTGTGGCTTTCCACATGCTTCTTCAGTAATATCCACTGCTTTTAGTTCCTCAACCTTGGCTTCAGGATCTTCTTTAGCTGCATCGAGGTGGAAAACACAACTTTTCACTTATTGGTCATCTGAACTTTCTGCATTTGGATTGGTGAGGGTCATCCCTAAAAGATCTTCTTGTTCATAATCCTCCTGCATGAGGAGTGACATCTACTTTACACACTCAATCAAGTAGACTTCCTCTTGCATGCTCAGTCTTCACATGCTTTCAAAAACCTTGACATCAAGAGTTTATTTACCTAATCAGAATAGCAAAGTTCCTGCTTCAATGTTGATCAGAGCTCTTGCGATGGGGAGGAGTGGAGGTACAAATATGAGAGGGTATCTAGTGTCTTCCTTGATGTCCATGATGACGAAGTCACATGGAACATAGGAATCTTTTCCTACCTTGACAGGTACATCCTCAATGATTCCTAAAGGTAGAGTCACAATGTTATCTGCAAGTTGTATGGTCATGCCATTCGGGAGAAGTTCAGAAAACCGTAGCCTTTTGCAAAGGCTAAGTGGCATGATGGAGATATTGGTGCCAAGATCGGCCAATCCTTTCTTACACGATGAATCACCAATATGGCAGGAGATCCCAAAGGATCCTGGATCTTTCTGCTTCTTGGGCATTTTACTCTGGATGACATTTGAAGTAGTTGTTGCTAACTTGACTATTTCATATTCTTCAGTTATATATTTCCAGGTGAGAAGTGACTTCAAGTACTTTTTCCAAGCTAGTATCTCAGCCAGCGCATCTAGAAAAGGTATATCAACATGAAGCTTTTTCATGGCTTCCTTGAACTTGTTGAATCGAGTGTCAAGCTTGGTCAGCCTCAAACGAGTTGGGAAAGGTATATGAGGCTTGTACACTGGTACTTCTGACTCTGGTGTTTCTGGTTCATCATCAGTTGGTTTCTTAGAGCTTTGCTCATTTGTCTTATCAGCAGTTGTTGTTTCTTTTGGTTGAGACTTATGTGTGGTAGAGTCTTGGACGATCACAGGTTCATTCTCATCTGTAATAACCACATGTGTCTTGACAGGAGGATCCGAATAGTCTTTTCCTGACCTGGTGGTGACAGACTTCAGTTGTTCCTGATACTTGGGATTGTTTTCTAGTTGGCCAGCAAAGGCTCCAACAGGTGGTTTCATACTAGCTGTCAGTTGCACTAGTTGAGATTCAATGACTTTCTGATGGGCTTGTTGGTTAGCTGTCATAGTTTGCTGGCTAGCTATCAATGTATGTTGTGATTGTAACATCTTTTCAATGGTCAATAGCTTGTCATAAGGATATTTGGGTGTAATACGTGACCCATAATCTCTTCCCTCTCATTGGATGAGAGGGGGAGAGGTGGATCCTTGACTTGGATAAATCAAATAAGACCAAAATTCAAAATGTGTCTTTCTAAATATTGAAAAAACCATATCTCTTCAACCATAATTTTGATTTGCATGCTATTTTCACCTTTATATCATACATTTCCTCTAGTTATAAAACTTTTATTTACAAGATGATTATTTGGAGTGCATCCAATATTCAAAATTCTTGTTCAAAAGTCTAATTATATGCTAAACTTTAGTCAAAAGAGCTCAAGTGACATTTAACCAAATCTAACTCATTAATTGAGAATATTGTAACTCTGAGTCATACAATTGAGGGTGAAGGGGGTTATTGAAAGTTACTAAGTATGATACTAGTCAATATGTACATAATTGAAAGCATGAGTGATATCAAGGGTTGGTACATGTTTTTGCTGCTTGATTCTCAGAGGAAGTAAATGGAGATGCAGATAATAAACTTTGTTAGAATAATAGGATTTGCTAATTTCTCATGAAGCCAAAGGAAATAAGACTAATGAAGCCAGTGCACAAATCTCCAGTGTTTCTTCAAGTCTAGAGTACCACTGTGGAAATGATGAAATAAGAAATCAAGTGAAGTGCAAACTTTGACTTCTTAAAACTAGCTAGATTGAAGTACAAACTTGAGATTACATGGGAGAACACTCAAAAATAAATCATCGGTGATGAAAGGACTATTGAATGGGTAGAAATAGAAAACCATAATGTAAAAGACCAATCAGGAAAAGAGGGGTGGAGGAGCTTATATTCCTCCTCAAAAAATATCCAAAACCTTTACGTAACTCTTCACAACCTATCCCATCATACAAACACATTAGATATGTTTCCCATGTTAGCACATGTTCTTCGTTAATCATGCTATTTCATTAAGTGGGGTTTAGACATCATAAGATATACCTCAATATCATTGTTTACAATAGGGTATTTAGGTATCGTAATTTTAATTACCAAGAAATTAAATACGGTAGGGGATATCCAAATATTTGTCAAGAAAAACCAATGTTGATGACATAGATTCCATGAAGGCTAAGAAAGAAGATTACTCATACTTATGTTGCACATCTTTTAATTGAAATTTTTGTTTCCCGTAGAGTTCCTTAGTAGTCAAGAAAATATCATATTAGTTATTGCTTTTTTTGATTGATCTTCTATTCAAGAAGACCGTAGTAGATTTCACATTTGGAAGCCAAGAAACATAAATATATAATCCATCAATAAATATTAATTGTTCATAGTCTAAAAAACTATCTCAAATAGACTAAAAGTAGTCCTAATATAATTTTCATCTTTTAGATATCTATTACTATATGTTTTTATTTATCGAAGATTATCCAAGTAGTATAAAATCTCACACCTATCTAAATTATGATATCTATAATACAAATCACTTACTATTTTCTTGTTTAGGATATGTTTATGGTTTGTGTTTCTTTCATCATATCTACAATATGTTTAATCAAATCATATTTAGTTACTTAAGATTTAGTCTCATGTTTGCATTAATTAATTAGGGAGAGATTTTAAGATATTTACTATTCATAAAATATATTGTGTTTCCCAAGTTTTGTTTTAGTAATGTATGTATGACTTCCCTAAAGATATTTGCAAATTAATTATCCCACTTGTATTTTATACCCAACTTATATCTATTTAGATGTTTCAAACATATGTCATATATTATTATATATACACATATGATTACTCATATTATGAGTATCAATCAAATACGTCGCATAAGGATGTATGTACTAATGCATCAAATGGATACTAGACTAATGTATGTAGTCATTTCTCACCCTAATGTCCACTAATGCATATTTATTTCAGATTATTATTTCTATTATTTAGGTTAACTTAAATTACAATTAAATGGATTCTTAAAACTTAAAATCGTAATAGAATTCACTTAAATGGAATAAATTAATGACAAGAGCAATGATGGATCATTCACCATATAGTTACGTATATCAAAGAAGAACTAAAAAATATTGTATCAAATTTATTTATCTATCTTTCCACCACAAGAATCATAATCTTTAAATGTAGAGGCCCCTATAAACACAAATATATATTATACCATAAAATTCATAAATAATATAGATTCATCACTAAGAATGAATGAAGAACAAGTAGAAATGTTCCACATAGAAATAATGACATATACTCATATCCATATAATCAATCAAACAACTCAGTCAGTTAAAACATGATTCCATATAATCAATCAAACAACTCAGTTAGTTGAAACATGATTTCAAATGGGTGATCCCAATCGAGAGCTCTGATGATGGGTGTTGTTGTAAGAGAAAGCTTTAGGTTGTTGAAACTTTTGACACATTCTCTATCAAAATTGATCTCAGCATCCTTTAGTAGCAAATTTATCATTGGCTTGGTTATCTTTGAGAAATCCTTTATAAAATGTCTGTAAAAGCCTGCATGACCTAGGAATGCACAAACCTCCTTAACATTTGTTGGGATAGAGAGCTTGGAAATCACTTTGATCTTGGCCTTGTCTACTTCAATTCCTCGATTACTGACCCTATGGCCGAGGACAATGTATTCCTTTACCATAAAGTGACACTTCTCCCAATTTAACACAAGTTGTGCTTCTTCACACTATTTGAGGACAAGGGAGAGGTGTTTTAGCCATGAGTCGAATGAATCTCCGTACATAGAAAAATCATCCATAAAAACTTCCATGATAGTTTCAGTGAGACCAGCGAATATGGCAACCATCCGACGCTGGAAGGTTGCAGGTGCATTACAGAGGCCGAACGGCATTCCTCTAAATGTGTATGTTTTGAATGGGCAGGTGAAAGTGGTTTTCTCTTGGTCATATGGATGTATGGGTATTTGATATAATCCATAGTAACCATTGAGATAATAGAAATATTCTTGATGAGCCAACTGTTCTAATACTTGATCAAGAAAAGGCATTGGGAAATGATCCTTTCGAGTTGCCTTGTTTAACTTCCTGTAATCAAATCACATCCTCCACCCTATAATCATTCAAGTGGGTATGAGTTCATCATTTTCATTTCATATCATAGTAGTTCCACCTTTCTTCGAGAGCACATGCACGGGACTCACCCATGGTGAATCTGATATCGGATAGATTATCCCAGTAGTGAGCAGTTTAATGACTTCATGACATACTACTTCCTTCATATTTGGATTCAATTGGCATTGATGTTCAATAGTTGGCTTGTGATCTTTCATCATGGGGATTTTGTGCATGCAAAGTGCTTGACTAACCCCAGTGAGGTCGCTCATCTTGTAGCCGATTGCATTTCTTCTTTTCTTCAATTCCTTCAAACGTTTGTCTTCTTGTTCCGCCATTAGATCTGAATTTATGATGACGGGACAGACCTTGAGTTCATCTAGAAACATGTATTTCAATCCTTCTGGTAGGGGCTTAATTTCAGGAGCTTGTGACTTTTCACATTCTTCTTCGGTAATTTCCACTGCTTTTAGTTCCTCAACCTTGGCTTCATGATCTTCTTTAGCAACATCGAGGTGGAAAACACAACTTTTCACTTGTTGGTCATTTGAACTTTCTGCATTCGGATTTGTGAGGGTTATCCCTAAAGGATCTTCTTGTTCATAATCCTCCTGCGTGAGGAGTGACATCTGCTCTACGCACTCAATCAAGTATACTTCCTCTTGCATGCTTGGTGTTCACATGCTTTCAAAAACCTTGAATTCAAGGGTTTCTTTACCTAATCGAAGTAGAAAAGTTCCTGCTTCAACGTCGATCAGAGCTCTTGCAGTGGTGAGGAATGGACGTCCAAATATGAGAGGGTATCTAGCGTCTTCCTTGATGTCCATGATGACGAAGTCACACGCACATAGGAATCTTTTCCTACCTTGACATGTACATCCTCAATGATTCCTAAAGGTAGAGTCACAGTGTTATCTGCAAGTTGTATGGTCATGCCAGTCGGGAGAAGTTCATCAAACCCTAGACTTTTGCAAAGTCTAAGTGGTATGATGGAGATACTGGCGCCAAGATTGGCCAATACTTTCTTACACGATGATTCACCAATATGGCAGGAGATCCCAAAAGATCCTGGATCTTTCTGCTTGTTGGGCATTTTACTCTGGATGATATTTGAAGTAGTTGTTGCTAACTTGACTGTTTCATATTCTTCAGTTATATATTTCATGGTGAGAAGTGACTTCAAGTACTTTGTCCAAGCTGGTATCTCAGCCAGCGCATTTAGAAAAGGTATATCAACATGAAGCTTTTTCATGGCTTCTTTGAACTTGTTGAATTGAGTGTCAAGCTTGGTCTACCTCAAATGAGCTGGGAAAGGTATACGAGGCTTGTACACTGGTACTTCTAGCTCTGGTGTTTCTGGTTCAACATCAGTTGGTTTCTCAGAACTTTGCTCGTCTGTCTTATTAGCAATTGTTGTTTCTTTTGGTTGAGACTCATGTGTGGTAGAGTCTTAGACGATCACAGGTTCATTCTCATCTATAATAACTACATGTGTCTTGACATGAGGAACAAAATAGTCTTTTCCTGACATGGTGGTGACAACCTTCAGTTTTTCCAAATACTTGGGATTGTTTTCTGGTTGGCCAGCAAAGGCTCCAACAGGTGGTTTCATACTAGCTGCCAGTTGTACTAGTTCAGATTCAATAGTTTTCTGATGGGCTTGCTGGTTAGCTATCATAGTTTGCTGGCTAGATATCAATGTTTGTTGTGATTGTAACATCTTTTCAATGACCGATAGCTTGTCATCAGGAGAGTTGGGGCTAGATTGTTTCCCTGGTTGTTGATTTTGGTAAGGGACTTAGTTGGGGCTCTGAAATTGAGAATTGTTCTGATAATTGTTGAAGTTCATGTTCTGGTAGTTTCCCCTAAAGTTCCCTTGATTTCCAAAGTGTTGTTGTTGGTTATACTAAAATCCTGGTGGGCCTCTTTGTTGGTTAGTTGCACCAAGTTGTCGTGAGTTTTCCGCTCCTGAAGGATTTCCATATTGAAAACCAGGATGGTTCCTATTTTGATTCGGATTGTAGTATCCTTGACCAGGAATGGTGTTGACGACATTAAGATTTTCTAATTGACTATCATGTCCTTGTCCACATGCGTTGCTTAGAACAACATCATGGAGAACATTTCACACTAAAGTGGAATGGTCAGTACCTTTACATGCTTCACAGAACAGCGAAGCTAACTTAATCTATTCCTATTTTTGAGGGGGTGAACCTCCTCTTCTAAAAGTAGCAAGGGATGATTCGATATGATCTTGCTTGGCAACTAAGAGCTTGAGGGTTTCAGCAATTGACTTGTATTCTGGAATAACTTCAGCCATAGCTACCTTCAATACTCCCTTACCTACAGAGGTACCCCAATTAGCTTGATTTTCCATCCCAAGGGTGACAACCCTCCATGCGCTATCATAACTTTGTCGCATGAAGTTTCCTCCAGACGAGGAGTCTAAAAACCTCTTGATATCATCGTCCAAACCCCTATAGAAGATTTCGATGAGTTGATTCTTGGGAATGCCATGGTGTGGACACTTGCGTAGAAGCTCTTTATATCTTTCCCATTATTCAGCAAGGGTTTCTCCAGGGGCTTGAGTGAAAATTTTTATACGACCCCTAATTTCATAAGTGAGAGAAGGAGGATAGAACTTTTCTAGAAAAGCATTTTGAATCTATTCCCAAGTAGTGATGCGTTCACATTGTAGGGAGTTGTACCAACTTATGTCTCTATCAGCAAGTGAATACTTGAAGCGTCGGAGTTGAATAGCATCATCAGACACTCCATTTTGCTTCGTCATAGCACATAGATCGATGAATCTCAGAAGATGTTCTTGACTATCTTCTCCTTTTTTACCATAGAATGGGTTGTTTTGCAACAAGGTAATCCAATGTATTCGTATCTCAAAGTTGGGAGCATGGATGGCAGGAGGTTGGACTGGGTGATGAACATCAACAACCTTAGGGATTGAGAATTCCCTAAGATCCTTTTGTAGTTATGCTACTTGTGTTGCTGCTTGCGCTGCTAGGATTTCTTCTTGAACTGCAGCTCTGGCTTCTTGCATGAGCCTCTCTCTCTGTGCATTAATGGCTTGAGCCACCCTTCAGGCTATCTCCTCTTCTTGAGCCATTCTTGCTTGGTTTTCTCTGTTCTGACGATGAAAGGTTCTGTCTATCTTCGGATCAAAGCTGGCAGTGAGTCCGAGACTGTTCAAACGCTGCATACACCAGTCTTGGGAGTACTTGAAACAAAACGATCTGAAGTAAGATTGATGGAGTGGAGTGAAATTCAAGTAGATGATCGATTGTATCAAAAGAAAACAAAATCCTAGATTATCCATAAAAGAACTAGGTTTGACTAACTGATTCCATTGTCCCTGGAAACGGCGCCAGAATTTGACGTGGAATATTATCGCACTACAAACTCACTCAGGGTTGAAATCCCTAAGCTTTTACCAAAACCTCATGCAATAATACCACCCGCAAGCGGATGGGTCTTATCATAGTATAGTTAAGGATCGAATCCCAAAGGACAATGTTTTTAAGAATCTTTGTCAGTCGAATCTAGCACAAGTAAGACTAATAATTAGAATGATTGATTGGGTTGTGGCTGATTAAACTAATTGCAAGAAAGTAAAAGAGCAAAATTAAAGTTTGTTCTAGATTAATGATATGGAATCACTGGGATGGTCTCGGGTTTCACCACCACTACACATGCAAACACATCCAAACATCAAACATCCAGGAAAGAATCTAACTATCCAAATGGAACTACTGAGCATCCCCTTAGGCATCAGATTTCTTATCGCCATCCAGATCATGCACTCACAGTTCTGAAGAGACAACATCCAACTGAGGCTGAGGTCCTCCCTAAGGGATGTTTAGACCACAGAAGCGTCACCGCAGGCTAGATGCCTCGTCCCCTCACGGATCATACCACAAGGAATCCCATTCTATTTCTAGTTAGTGAGTCAACCACATTAATCGACGATCGATTAGGTGATTAATCTACAAGCAAACATCAACGATTAACAAGGAAGATACAAAATCCAACTAAGGTTGTGGCCCTCCCTAAGGGATGTTTAGGCCATAGAAGCGTCATCGTAGGCTAGATGGCTCATCCCCTCATAGATCATACACTTACGACCTCAAGGAATCTCATTCTATTTCTAATTTGAGAGTCTACCTCATTAATCGACATTCTACCCTACATAAAGAAGTTCTCATAACATAGGGAAGAACAAGATGAAAGCAAGTAGGTAATCACACTACAAACATTATCGAATAACAACGAAATGGAAAGTTATATACATTGCCTTGGAATGTTTAAATGAAAAGACATGAAAGCATGGGCAGCGGGGCTTGTCCCCGCACCCCAGCAAAAGGTGACTACTCGCTCATGATGCGAGAAACAAGAAGAACAAGAGGGAAGGAAGGTTCATCCATGAGCATGATGTAAAAGGTAGTCGCAGCTCAGTGAAGATGATGCGGTCTTCTACGTCATGTTGGGGCAGATCTGGACAAGGAGGAAGAACCACCAAGGCAGGATGGGCGGATCTTCTTCTCCACCTTCTTTCTCTTATCGACCTCCTTGCTTGTACCAGGAGGAGGTGTGGGCGGTGTGGCAATGGCTGAAGATGGTGGAGTGGCGGTGGTGTGGAAGGGAGACTGATCCTTTCTCAAGTAGCCTCTCAGCATCCTGGAATCGATGCCCAAATGAGGACCCTTGTGGTCCTATTTATAGGCTTGGATGGGGTCCTCACGGTTTTTACTATGAGTTTGCTCCAAACAGTTTAGAGAAACTAGTTTTATTGAACGGTTTTGGAGCAAATGGTCTTGGAGACCGTTTGACATCCAAACAGTCTTGACAATACTTGAACATACGGTCTTGGAGACCAAACAAATCCAACCGGTCTTGGGATTCTGTCTTCATACGGTCTTGCAAACCGATCAAATGACCAAACAGTCTTGCGATTTTGCCTTCAAACAGTTTGAAACTGATAGGCGCTAACCGATCTTCACATGTGTTGGCTTTAAACGGTCTTCAGCGGTAGCTGACCAAATGGTCTTGCAGACAGTTGGGCTTTGATCGGTCTTGAAGACCATTTGTGCTTGATCAGACTTGAGTCTCGGTCCAAGCGGTCTTGATCTTTGTCCAAACAGTCTTGCAAATCTATGACCATACGGTCTTCATCAAATGAGCGTCATTCAAATGGTTTTGAGAGTATCCATTGACCAAACGGTCTTGAAGACCGAACATATCCAACTGATATTGGGACCGTGCGCCGCCAATTGGTCTTGAGCTCTCATGGTCACGGGCAATTAGTGTGTAGCCCATCGGTCTTCACTTCAACCAGTTACTACTCCAACCGGTCTTGGCTTAAACGGTTTTGGAGACCGTTTGATGGCCAAACGGTCTTGCATGATTGCATCCGTACGTTCTTCATCTGCGCACCAAACGGTCTTCGATTCATTGATCGGTCTGGGCACCCGAACGGTCTCGTGGGTGACTGGCCTATCGGTCTTGAGACTGTATGCCGCCAAACGGTCTTGAAATCATATGGATGATTGGATGAGACCATTTGGGGTCGAGACCGTTTGGTCAAGACCAAGGATGTGGGGATCTTGAGTGAATTCCATATGATGGTTTGAACCTCCTCATGACCTACACAAAATCAATATAAATCTAGTCAATAATCTTGATAATTGAATTAGTTAAGAATTCTTGTATTTTGTGATATTTAGGAGATGAAATCGAAAGTATTGAATCGAATTGGTCCCAAAAAGGTGACTGAAAATCATGATGAATATGCATTCATCATGATACCACTCCTTACTTGTATTTGGAAAAATAAATACAACTCCATAACTTATGAACAATAAGAAAAAAAGGATGCACAATATTACTGAATGTATTATGGAGTACAAAGTAGATAGAGTGTTAGCAGTGGAAGAAAAATAAACTATTACATCTTAAACATATGTTTAACAATTTGTTTTGTAATACACATTAAGAAAACTAAATGAAAATACTAAAATTAAGTAGATAAACAAAACAGGGTTCCCTAGGCATCATAAAATATGTCTCAAAGGTTAGTATGGTCCATCTCATCAATGATGGCTCTATAGAGTTCTCAAACCCTAGGTAAGTTTGGAACAACACCTAATAGAGAAATAAAATAAGTACGCATTATAAATATTGGTATATGTGCATCGATTGAAGTACTTGGACATGCAAAGAATGGAAGTATAACAAAATGGTGATACCGATGAAAGAGGGCCAAACAAATTGGGTAATTCATGATAAAGTACCGAGTAAATTACTTAGCCAAGGAATAGTGTAAAGAAGTGAAACCACCTCTCTACTAAAAATTTGAAGAATAGAACCTCTAGTCCAAACACACTTCAAAGATATGCTTGGAGCGGGTGTAAATTTTTCAAATCTTTATTAATGGTATACAAAACAACCAAAGTATAATAGCAGAATAGAAGCATTGACTATATTCAAATTTCTCATAAGGTTACTAAAGAACATCTTAACTTACATGTAAGAGTACATCATAAGGATCTAGGTAGAGGGAAATCTAACCAATTTATTATTTTCTCCAAGATTTAACTCATTAAGCTAGGTCCAAAACTTTATACCATGTCCACCATATCCTTCACCTAGGGTTGGAAGCATACCCCACCAAGAAGAGAAAATCGAAGACGTCAGCAAAGGTTGGTATCTGCATACTAAAATTAAATTGAGAAATATATGGGGTAAAGGACAACAAATATAAAAGGCTTCCCATAGAAAAGAAAAGTACCACCCAAGTGGGTATCAAGAGAATTGATCCACAATAAAAGAGATACTTGCCATTAAATCAACATATAAAAGTGGTGCCACACAAGCGCATATGAAATTAGGGCACATAACCCATAATCCATAAACATCATCATGCATTCATGTGAGATAAACATATACCTAGAATAATATAAATAATGATGGCATCCAAGCCTCATAATCTTGAAACCTGATAGAGAATGGCATATAACCAAACTCCCAATAAATATAAATGTGGGTCAAACCTCAGAAATTTGAAACCTGAGTATGGGGCACATAACCTCCATACCAAAATGATAACATGAGCACATAACCCAAAAACCAATGAAATTACACTACTCTAGTGATACTTAATCACATAGCATGTTAATGTAGAGGAAATTAGAAAGCATAGTTAGATTTTACGAACTAGTCACCACATAAGTGACCAACATATACATCCAACTCATAAGTGGGCAAAAGACATCACATGTCATCTTATAGAGTTCCAATAATGAACAAAGCATAAAGTAAGAGTCCAAAAGAATATTCATGATCACAAGATTAGTAACAAACCAAAGTAGTTCACATGAACCAATATTTCCAAAAGAAAAGATATGTGTGTACGCTATTGTCAATAGGACCAAGAGAAAGAATAATATAGGTGAATTGTTCAACATAGAATAATAGGGGATACAACATACCTTCTTAAAAGTCAAAATAGTCCAAGGTCACTTCTTGATCCAAATCTAGGTCCCCAAAGCACCTATAATCATGTATGTAAAATTAGGGTTAGATTTACATTGATTTCACAAACCCTAAAAATCATCTTTTTATTATATGTAAATTAGGTTACCAAAACCATGCCATGTTTTAGGTTATATTTTTATGAGTTTAAAACATATTTTATTATATTTATCTAACTTATATTTATTTAGTTATGAATTTTACAAGTTATTACTTATTTAAATTAATCCATTAAAATTACCTATTATTGATCATTGGATTTAGGTGAAAAAACCAACACCATTATAAATCTTACATTTTTCTGAATCCAACAAGTATTTATTTGTAATTTTTGGACAACCAGAGCGAAAGATATGAATTTTACAAAATAGACCAAGCTGAAATACCACTTAGGCAAACAAGCTGGGCGAGAAAGAGAAGGTGGGATCGGTCAGCTGACTTGGCCCAATAGGGAGTGGCCACAAAGGCTCGATCAAGGTCTAAAAAGTTCATGTGAAATAAAGAAAATATAGGACAAAAGATAAAAATCCCCTTAGCAAAAGTTAGAAGAAAAAAAAGGATCAGTGAGGGCTAGAATCTGAAATACACAAGATATCTTCCTCTTCCTCTCACCCGTTCCACGGATGACAATCGAGAAGCAACAACAACAATGAAATTGGGGAAGTCTGGAATTGTGATGAGATTGACAAATTGAAGGTGCAATTATCTTTGTTCGAGCCCGCAGATATGTTCTGACCACCTACCATGGCCTTCGGCTCCTGCACGAGCTGGGGTGAGATCCCGAAGACTGTCGCCAAAAATGGAGATTGGGGAAATTGGTTGTAGGGTGAACAGTAGCCAAAGGATACACAAACTAATTATGTTTGGGTCTCGCGAGGGTGAAGTGAGGTTCAGATGAAGGCGCGAAGTCATATGATGGTAAGGAAGACAAGAAGAGGGAGTAGAACAGGGGAAAAGATGGTGGCGGCATGGTTTTTGATTTATAGGTTATGAAATCATGTCAAATACGGGCTTGGTCGGTGTGGTAACAAGCGAGAAAGCCATAGGGAAAGAAATCTCGTAGAGATATGGACATATGAGTGAGAAAAGAAAGCAATAAATATGTGGTTACTGTTCAACACAAGTCGGTCTCCTACCCAAGGTAGGAGATGACTTCATCACTATTAGATTTGGGATCGTACAGTTGAAAGAAGTCGTGTAATTATAACCCGCATGACAAGGAAATTAAAGGAAAACATTATCCAAATCAAATTCGATTAAAGTGGCAATGCATTTATTTCTCTTTCTTCTTTTGAGGGTTCAAACAAACCCCAAATTAGGTGAAGTTTTACACAGAGGCTAATTAAGACATGTAGATTCTAATTATATAATTAGATCTGCCTTTTGAGAACGTTTAATGTGTTAAATAAATCAAATCTTATTTTCTCTTTTCTCCTTCATTAATGACATTAGGATTATCCAAATTTGATGAAACTTCACCCACAAGTCATATTTAATGTGTTGGATACAAATTTGCCATCAATTTCACATGTTGGATTTGTTTGTATAATTATTGAATATTTTGAAGGTTCTACACACTTTCACTCTCCTGAATTCACCTTTTAAGCAAACTTTCTCCAAATTGGATGAAAATCCACACAAAGGCTATATTTATTATGTAGATTACGAATCCAAGATTATTTTCCTCTTTTGGAGTCATTTATTATTTTATTTGATATTTTGGGAAAACATAGGTATTTTCTTTCTAAATTGATTTAAATAAATTATTATTATGTGAATAATGTGAAACTTGACTCCCAAGGCAATTGGGAACCAAGGAACATGATTCTTAACTTAGATTCCTCTTTTGGTATTTCTTTTATTCAGATAAATCATATGGCCCATTATCCAAAGCTATTCATCCAATTAAGTTATTTAACTTCTTATTACCATCCAAATGAGTCATATGTGACTATTAAACACGAATTATCGTGTACTCCATTATATACTTTAGGTAACACATTTTATGTTCCATTATTGGCATAAGTCTAATGTGAGAACATTAGGTTACACTAGGGTGATGTATACATGCATTAGTTTACTAGGGTCATATTAAACATCAGTTAGGTCTAACGTCAACCTTGTTTTCCTAATCCCAAAATGTCAAAGCTCTAAGGTAGGGTTTGATATCTGGTATGTTACAAACCAGCAACAAAATATTGAGGCATTTCTGAGTACAGAAACAATCTCATGACATAAAGGGTTACATGCCTTGTTATCACAATTAATAACATATAAAAGGTGCATGAGGAAACAAGACTAGAATGAACTAAAGTAGGATTAGGGAACCAAAAATCACTAGCCATGGAAGGAGGACTGAAACCTGAGTTCCCATATATAAAATATGGAAGGGGAATAAAATCAAGTGCATGGCAGGGGAATAAAATTAGTGCCTATTATTGTAACATTGCAAGGGAATAAAACCAATTGCATGGTAGGAGAATAAAATCTAGTTCTAAAACATAGTTATACTACTAATAGTTATTATTAGTCCACATATAACATGCAAATAGAGTAGGCAAGTTCAACACATAATCCAATTAATATTCATGTACCAAAAGGATGAGAATATAAAAAATATGACGAATGGAGTCACATGACTCATGAAAAGGAATATGATTCCAATAATAAACAATGAATAATTACATGGATAATATTCAATATTCAATATTCAAAAGGGAATTCAATGATGTTCAAAAATAGGAGTGAGAATAGAAATATGCCTTAATATAACAAGTTTGGATTTAGCCAATAAATGCCCAACTAAAATTGAGAAAGAGCTCATGCATGTAATCCATTAACTATAAGTCCACCAACTAATCCTTTGACTTTATGTCACAGTCTCAAATCTCCTAATGGAAAATTATATGAGAATTATAGTTAATTCTTGTGAGATACACTAACCCATGAAATAGATATTGAAAAAGACCAAACTAGCTTAAAAAACCATCCCAATAGATAGGACTTATTATTATGATTTAAACCATACTTCTAAAAAATTTTGTGGACTTATGAATATTGGTTATGGAGTTTCAAAGATGACTCTCATTAACTCATTTAAAATAAAAACTTGCAACTTGATCAAGATTCTCATGCAGTTGCAATGTGATCCCTCTTAGATATTATGTCCTTCAAAATGTGTGGTATGGATGCTATAATGTAGGGTGTGACAAGTGATATTAGGAATAAGGGGTAAAACCTCGAACTCATAGGAACCTATAGAAGAATATTTGAAAAGTAATACAACTGAGATTAACATGGAGAACCGCTTGTTCAACAAATGATCTAGAACCCTAAGAGATTCAAACCACATTGCTTCAAATGGGTTTCATCCGATACAACCAAAATGGAACCAACGACTTAGTTAACTTTTAAATTCAAGACAATCTTGGAGGATGATGCCTCCTAGACAAGATGGTCAGAAAACATAGAGAATAAATCTTCCATAGTCGATAGAGGGTGGGAAAGTGAGACTAAGGCTAGAGTCTCTATCTTGGCAAAACGTTAGCCTGGGCGAATATGGACTTTCTAGTAGGTTCTCCTAATGGAATTGTAACTAAAAATAACTAAAGGTGTCTAGAATACATTATGAATAAAGAATATAAGAACACATGACAAAACTCACATAGCTCCAGGAAAAGATTTTTCTGGGTAAGTTGCAAATCAGGGAAAGATTGTGAGGTTTCATAGAATCCCTCGACATACTTTCAAAGGTTAGTGAATGTCTGGTTCCCCATGTCATCAATAGGCATACCATAGGATACGACAAGGTTCACAACATGAAGGGACAACCAACGAAAGGGGAAAGGAGCTAGGAAGGTTGCCAAGGAGATGATTTGTGGAGGACTTTTGTATTCACCTCTGACTTTAGTTGTGGTCTTTGAGAGTCAAACACTAATTTTGGTGGATGAGATTTCCATCTGTGGGGGTGGCTTTGGTGTTGTTGTAGAGCCTAGCTGTTGTCGTGGAGTCTGCAAATGGAAACTGAATATAGATGCACATAGGGTTTCATTCTGGTGATGACTGAAGGTCAACAAGGGGTGATGAGGGAGGTATCATAGGCTGCGGGTGTCGTTTCTAGTGTTGCAACCCTAGTGATTTCTCATTTTATAGGTTGTGGATTCAAGGAAGGAGAAGGAGTCACTTATTAAGGTCTTTGAGGGTCTAAGAGAAGATAGGGGCAGAAGAAATAGAAGAGATGAGAGGGGATAGGGAATGATGCACCAAAAAGGAAGGGGGAAAGAGAGGTCGTCAGTTATGGGTTGAATGTGGCTTGCATCACTAGAAAAATGAAGAGTCATGTGGAGGAGGTAAATAGTAAAGAGGGCATATGCCATTGTTACATGTAGAAACTAAAGTAGAACCTAAGTGGAAAATATTTCATCCAATTAATCTAATCATTACACCTATGAATGACTATATGTTTACTTCCTGATTGGGGAAAAATTCAACACTGGGCTGGCTTGAAAATTGTTAAATAGAAAAATTAAGAAACAAGGAACTCGAATTAGTATCCATTTTGCATTTTGGAAACTTTTCGTGTTATTTCCTTAAGTATTCAGTTAATGTATTATTTACTCTCTTATAGTCATTTGTGACACTAATTTTTATTGAAATTCATTTTCTTTCATCTAATACTCCTAGTAGATTTTTAGAGTCAAACTTTATAATCGTGATATTAGTACATCAAGGGCTACTATTTATTTTTGTTATGAATCTTTTAACTTTAAACCCATTATTTAGAATATACTCTTATAACATGTCAAATACTAAACTCCAACTCATATTAAAGCATTAAACTTTTTGGAAAAAATATTTATATTATTTTGATGAAAAGTTTCTAAGGAAGGGGGGAAGATGAGTGAGGTACCTAGAGATGGGTATGTCACAACACTCCATGCCTTGAAAGGGATTTCTTCCCCAAAATTGAACCACAAAACACCTAATCCATCTTTATGCTTTATAAAATTTAGATTACAAATTTTGTACCACTTTGTTTCAAGAAATAATAAAATTTTATGTGACGTTAATCAAATCTTTTTCCTAAAGAGTTTTCGAGTGAATTCATTATTTATATACCTTCCTAAATTCTTAAGGTATAATACTCCACCCCTTGAACGGAATTATCTTTAACTCAACTGGACCATCTAAAGGGGCAACAAGAGTAAGTCAACTAAGACATATATATAAGTACATATATATACACATATACATATATATGCATACATACACACACATATGTATATATATATATCTTCTTGATCATTGCTCCACTTTAAGGTATAGGGTTTTAAGGTCCTATATAATTGATCAGGTGTTTCTTCTTTAAGCATTTCTCTAAGATTATTGGCTTCAGCAAGTGGTGACCTGGTTTAGAAAAACATAGATAAAATCCAAACTTTTATTGTACACAAAATATGGTAATAATAAAAATAATTGAGCATGGAAAACTTGGTGATGAAAAGAAAATTATGGAACCAAAATCATCACATGAGCTAATTCACCAACTTTTACATATCAACACCTCGCTACATATACTCAGGTCACTACAGATATATTAAAAACTAGTTTCTCTTTGGGGTGTAGGTGGTAAGAATGTTCATAATTAAAGGCATTGCATAAAATTTGGGTATCCTTCATCATCTGCAAAGCAAATTTGGAATACATAGCTTAGAAACTTCATGCATGCCTCTAAACTAGGGGTTGTCTCACTTACTGATCATTTTTGTTCCTAGGTGGCTGATCATGGATAAAATCACGTTGAATCTAAGGACACTCAACAAAAATATGTCTGGCCTAGACACAACAGTGACAAATGGGGTTCCAGTTGTGTCTCAAGGGTAGTAGAGCATTTTCTGAAAGTATGGTGATGATGACAATGGAGACATCTGGAAGGTATTTGTTCATCACTATGATTCTTTTGCTTGTTGTTGTCTCAATGGGTTGGTGCTTGGAAACCATAATAGGACTCCATGGCAATAGTTGTTGATAAGGTATGCCCATAAAGGCAATCATATGATTATTGACATGGCATAATTACCTAAAAATATTTGATAATAACATATATAAAGGCAAGCTTCCAATTCATCTATTTCACTAAGTTATGAGATAATGAGGATACATAGTGAATGTCTAGAGAATTATATTACTCAATGACGTATGTTGTCAAGTTCCTATCCTTGTGATGAGATCATACAAATGTTAAGAGTACACATACATATTCTCATTATGTCCACGATCGGTTGTTATTGTGGAAGGCTGATAGACAACAACAACACATAAGATCAGAGTGTGAGTCAGTTGATGACTAAATCTCATTAGTCATGATATGGCAAATATTAAATCAAGCACACAAGTATAAGTTAGAGAATAGTGTATCAGACATACCCAGTTTGAGAGTGACACATGGTTTTGTGGTCACATTCATCTCACATAGTGAAGGTGGTGAAAGTGATTCTTGACCTAAAATCACTACACTCGTCACATGTCATTGGGTACGCTTTGACATCATCAAACGCAATCTTGAAAAATGGGTTGTTATAATGGTGATGATTGGGTGACTTTGACACATGGGGATAGACTGTGAGTGATACATATGGGATTTGTCCCTCCTATGGTAGTATGATATTCTGGTCACTTGATTAGCGACACTAAGAATGCATGTGCATGCACATGTGAATCAATATATGATATTGATGTCACATTATCTTAGACAGACTACTCTTCATTCAAGAAACATGGATTCAATGTTGAGAGGATGACCAACCATGCCTCAAGTTCATCCTAGATACCAGAGATAAAGGAATTATACAATCACTACAACACCTTACACAACTTTTAGGTTGAAGTTGTTCTCCAACTTTCCATTTCACTTGGGTAGCACTGATGTGTGATTAGGTACCACTCTTTGCTTGTGATGTCATAAGCTAGTTATGGACATTCACTGCCAATGTGACATGGGACCTATAGGGTCAAACACATAGGAACTCATCTAGAAGAGGACTTTGATCTTCAATGACAATTGAAATGATTATTTAAGTGTTTTGGTATTCAATTCACGCAATTGATTGCTTGATTGGATGACCAAGATTGCCAAATGACCATCTCACTGTGTGAGACGGCCGTTTGGGCAGCTAGACGAGCGTCTCAAGTAGGTGAGACGGTCATTTGGGGGTCATGTTGATTGAAGATCGATTTGGCTAAGTTCATCCCTTAAACCGACCACTTCAATATGATTGAACCGATCAGCTCATCTCAATTCACCAGATGACCGTTTGGGTGAGTGAGACTGACATCTCTCTTAGGTGAGACGGTCCAGTTAGGTCAAACGAAGGTTACGAATGTTTCCCAAATAGTTTTGGTTGTCCTTTACTTGAGGAACAAGGAAATTAATATCAGATATTAATAGGATTCGAAATAGCCAAATTTGGTTAATATTGGAAACTGCCAAACGGTTGTTTAGTAGTGCAAGACGACTGTTTGGGTGTGCAAAACGACTATTTTGGCTATCACAGATTGCAAATTGTTGCAAAAAATCAAGATCTCTTAATCCTTTCCACTCTCAAGTTTAGTCCCGCATTGGGTGGGGACTAGGAACCTTGACCCTAACCCCTCCTATATATAGAGGGGTATTGGGGGCTTCCCAAGATACAACAACTACATAGACAATAGAGAATTAGTTGCTCTGACAAGTGTTGTCCTCTCTGGTTGTAGAAACCAAGAGAGCCCAGGCATGTCCTACCCGACTAGGGAGGGATATCCACGGGAGAGAACAACTTAGGTTTGTCGTAGTGGGAGAGGAGGTTGGGGACTAGTATACCAACGCAGAGGAAAACTCCTTCATGTCTGTTCTTGGTGAACAACAGGAGTTTTAGTTGGTCCGCGTGGACTACTCTAGAGGCATGAGTCCTTTGGATGTTGCTTGAAGAGAAAAGTCAACCTATAGTCTGTGGCGAGACCACATGAGTCGATGTAGAGGTTGCACAAACATTGTTCATGGTGAAGATCAAGAGCTGCACAGCCACCATCTAAGAGTAACTTGTCAACATTTTTCAAAGAAGCAAGTTTTGTCGTTGGACTTGCTCGAGGACCAGGTGTAACTTTTTGAAACCATCCTTCTTATTTTATAGTAGTTGGCATGATCTTTTTGTGTTGAGGAATACATATAGATAAAAAATTTGTTTCTTCTGCTATACTCTGTGCCCCATATTTCCCTACAGTGGTATCATAGCCACCTCAATTTACTGTGTTTTACATTATCCCAAACTAATACACACACACACACACACACACACATATATATATATATATCTGTGTGTGTGTGTGTCAATGCAATTTACACATGTCTCCCTAAAAGCAGTTTTGATGGTGGATGTGTAGCGTGGTTATGGACAATACCCTTTATCTATGTGTGGTTGGATGGTTTGGTTCCTTTTATCTCAGTCTGCGTACCAAGCCTCTACCTCCCTCTTCCCAATGTAAAGTTAATGCTAACCTAACTTTGCTCCCCTTGAATGTAACTCGAGCTTTCCCTTATTTAATGTAATAAAGTAGCAATAGGATAGTTTCTTTTCATGTAACAACGTTGAAGATTTTCATCTCTGGTTGAGACGACCAGTTTGTTAGACGAGCTAACCATTGGAGGACCATGAGGATAGAAGACGATGGAACCAAACAACTACCTAGTGGGCCCAATCAACTGTTTGGAAGGAGTCCAAGCATCAGTTGGAAATGAGGCCAAACGATCATCCCAGAAGGTTTGACCAACCATTTGGAAGGAGTCCAAACATCAGTTGGTCAGGAGGACCAAATGACCAGCCAAGAGGCGAGATGACCGGTTCAAAGGTTCAACTGATCTACCTAGATTGGCAAGCATAGATCTACAACAATTGTAGGTCCATACATGTGATGTGACGATTGACCTAGGTTGTAGTAATTACTTATGACTCCCAAGGAATTACAAGTAGACACGGCCATAACCATCAATTTTTGTTTTATATTGCATGTTTACGTTGTGGGATATAGCATGTATATGATATGTACTATTTATGTGGTGATTGGATCAGTATATGTATATATATATATGATTTTTATAAAATCCCTCAATCAAACATATTAAGTCTTAGATGCTTTCCAATATTAATACAAATGAAAAATTTGTTCGACCAAGAGTAGGTTATGCCAAAGTGTGATGCACCGTCTACCTCATGAAAGTGTGATTGTAGTAATACAGGTGCCGCAAAAGCGTGTGCATTATTATCCTATTGGATATTGGGTTGGTATTAACTAGCGATTCTCAGAGAGTCTGGGCCCAGAATTATGCAGATGATTTTGGCAAAGAGTTGTGCATGTCATCTATCTAAGAATTACATATGATGCAATTGGCATGATTTCCTACCTTAATTATTGATTATGGACGTTGGTGTTGGCCAGGTAATAATTGAATCACTTTCGATCTTGGATCATTATAAAATTGTTCATTGTAATTTTTCGAAATGATACTTGAGGGTTATCAATTTGAACAAATAATAAGAACAATAATTAATTAAAGACCTAATTGTTATTGCCCAATTTAATCAAATCAAATCAAATCAAAAATTGAGTTTTTGACAAATTTGAAAATTCTTTTATAATATGAAATGGCCAAACCGAACAATCATTATTCTTTGCGATCAGTCCTTGAGAAGGACAAACTTGTTGGGAACAACTTCCACGACTGGTTTAGGACGCTGAGAATTGTTTTCACACAGGAGTGCAAGCTCTATGTCTTGGAAATGCCACAACCAGATGAACCACCTCAAAATGCTCCAAGGGCTAGTAAGGATGCTTACGAGAAGCATATTGATGATGTCGTGGATGTCAAGTGTCTAATGCTTTATTCAATAAATAATGAGTTGCAAATGCAACATGAGAACATGGGAGTGATTGAGATGGTCACACATCTCAAGAACATGTATGAAGATAAAGAAAGACAAGAGAGGTTTGATGTAATAGAGTCTCAATTTATATTTATGTTAGCCCAATGGGCATGTAATAGAGTTACTAGAACTGCTATTTCATTATGCCATTAGAATAGAAACATTTTCTTTATGCATCTTGTATGGACAAGGATGATTATCAATAATGAGTCGTTCATGTTTCTGTTTCAAAGATATGATCTTAAATGGCATTGGCCCAAAAACATCTTGTGATATTTATGTGAAATGATCCAAAGATGAAAGTTTATACTAAAGGAATATAATTGATTACTCAAGATTATCATTAGCATAAGTCATTTTGTATGTACACATTAGAAATGCATACCTAGTTACATATTGATTTTGATCTAGATTCCTTAGTTATTGAATGTAACATACTAGATCTCAGACCCTACTCTGGAAGTTGACATTTTGGACTTAGCCCAACAAGGTTAAAGGTTAGATGATAAATAAATGTTTAGTATGATCCTAATGACCTAATACATGAATTTATCACCCTAATGTAGCCTAATGTTTTCACATTAGTCTTAAGTAAATAATGGATACATCAAATATGCCACACAACTCATTTTGGTGGTAAGGAACTTAATTGGATGAATAATTTAGATAATGGGCCGTTAATGGGACATATGGCATATCTCATAAAAAGAATTCTCAAAAGTGGAAAAAAACTTCAAATTTGAAATCTACATATCAAAATTAGCCTACATGTCAAATATCATCTAATTTGGACTACCTTGAAATATTAGGATAAGTTTAGGGGAGAGAAAATGAGTAAAAGGCATAAGCAATGAATAATGCGATTATATAACTGAAAAATATAGAAATAATGGCAAATTCATATTCAACACATCAAAGATAACTTGTGGATGAAGTTTGGTCCAATTTGGATGTTGTTTGTGCATGTTATGCAATTTTAGGTACATTATGGACTTTTCTATAATTGACCTAATTGGGAGGTTTTCTTTGCAAATTGTCACATGCATTATAATCCTTATATATTCCCTTACCAGTCTCGAGTTTTTTAACCATAGGGAGCCTAGTTGCACCTTGGTTTGAAGGTGTTTCTTTCCAAGGGCATTTTAGGGATTACTCTCTTTATAAATGAGCTTATCTTTAGAAGCTATCAACCAATGGGGTTATTTATTTGATTGGAGGTTGGTTGGGATGGCCTATAAGTGTCCATAAACTAACATTTGATATTCAAGAAGCCTCTATGAGCTGTCCTCTTGCATGGTCATGAAATCCCTAGGCTAAGGACACATGGAAAGCTCCATGGACACCTCGTGCTTGACTTCTTCCTTATCCATAAAGGTTTGCATGTCCATGGACACCCTTATACATGACACATGGAAAGTCTCATAGAAACCTCATACTTGATCTCTTTCTTTATATAGTCATATCTACCCCTTCCCAACTCCAAATAAAAAAACTATTGCTCTTCTTTTTTTCCCTCTAGTTTAGAGCATAACCCCTACTCTATTTGGCCACGAAGGTGTTGTCCCAAGGTAAAAGAAGGTGCCTACCTTGGTGAATAAGGCTCTTAGGGTTCCAAATTTTCTCTATTTAGGGTTTCTAAAGCTCCTCCTTGGTTATTTCGACCAAAACTAGTAAGTTTTCTTTCCTTTCCTTCCCTATTTTCATGTTGTTAGTTTTCCTTCCATCTTCCTCCAGGTCGGAACCCTGGTCTTCCAGGGAGAAACCCCAGCTAGAGCCCTTAAACACCCCATCTCCATGTTCCTTTCTTAGGGTTTTTCACCGCTAAAGTGGAGAAGGTGCTTCTTGCTCGAGATATGAGCTTTGTTCTAAAAACCAACATCTCTAAGCTTAGGAACCTTATTTATTGGACCTGTCCACCTTCCCTAGAGGTTCTTTGGAGGACTAGTCTTGACTTGGACTATTTATACTCTAAATTTTAGGTATGATGTATCCCCTATTCTTATATGTTGATCAATTCACCTATGCTTATTCATTCTCTTAGTCCTATGGACATTAGACTATACACAATGTCTTATCTTTTGAAAATCATGGTTCATGTGAACTACCTTATTTGATATTGATTATGTGATCATGGATATTTTTTTGGACTCTTACTTATGCTTTGTTCATTATGGAACTCTAAAATATGACATGTGATGTCTTTTCCCCACTTATGAGGTGGATGTATATGTTGGTCACTTATGTGGTGACTAGTTTATATATTCTGACTATACTTTCTACTTGCCTCTACATTTAACATGATATGTGATTCAGTAGCACTAGAGTAGTGTAATTGCATTGGTTTTTATGGCAGATGTGATATTTCCTACAGAGAAGATGTGATATTTCTTGCTCTTTTGGGATGGAAAGGAACCTCATACCCAGGGCAATATGTGTGATTCTTAGCCCATGTTTTATATATTTGGGAGATTTGAAGTATTCCTTTCTCTATTAGGTTTCAAGTTTATGAGACTTGGCCGCCTTTGGGTTTATATTGTTTGAGGGTTATGTTTATCTCACATGCATGCAGGTTGATGATATGGGGTGTGTTCCCTAATTCTTTACATATGCTTGTGTAGAAAAATCTTTATGTTTTATTCATGACAAGTATTCTTTTGTTATCATATGATTTCAATTCCTTTTCTCTTGATACCCATTTGTGTGGTCCTTATCCTTCTATGGATAGCCTTTTATATTTGATGTCCTTTATTGCATATATTGCTCAATTTCCTATTTATATGCACCTACCAGCCTTTGCCGATGTTGTCTATTTTCTCTTCTTGATGGGGTATGCTTCCAACCCTAGGTGAAGGACTTGGATGATAAGGCATGAAGTTTTGGACTAGCTTAAGGAGTTAAAGCTTGGAGACAAAGTTGTTATGGTTTAGATTTCCCTCTACTTAGATCCTTATGTTGTATCATAGATGTAAACCCTTATGGGATATTATGATGTACTTTTGTAATCTTTTGTGAAAATTGAATATAGTCATTATTTTATTCTGCTTCTATACTTTGGTTGTTTTGAATACCATTTATTGAAGTTTGAAAATTTTGCACCTATTCTAGCATACCTTTGAGTGTGTTTGGAATGGATGTTTTATTCTTCAATTTTTCTTTAGTAAGGGGGTGCTCTTTCTATGACATGGACCCTTATAAAATTTTCATTGGAGCATCCCTACCTAGCGACGCGATGCATCGGCACCCAGGTGCAGTGATAAATATGCAAGGGGTTTCAACATAGCGACACCTGGTTGTATTGAAGGACAAGCAAGGGTTTCCACATCTTGGATGGGTGTGGGTAAAGAAGCTAGTCCCACTGCATCAGCGCCTAAATGTAGTGAAAAATGTGTAAGGGTTTCCACATCTTGGATGAATGTGGGTAAAGAAGCTAGTCCCGCCGCATCATTGCCCGGATGTAGTGAAAAATGTGCAAGGGCAACATTTTTGATGAAGGTAGGTAAAGAAGCAAGTCCAAGAAAAAGGTTTAGAGTTGGATCTTGGAATATTGGCTCTTTGATAGGAAAATCTTGGGAGATAGCAGATACCATGATGAGAAGAAAAGTCAATATAGCTTGCTTATAGGAAACTAAGTGGACAAGGGAACGTTGTAGAGAGATTGGAGACTCAGGATACAAAATTTGGTATAGTGGCATTGATAAACATAGAAATGGCGTAGGTATTATTGTTGATAAGTGGTTGAAGAATGATGTTGTCAAGATCACTAGGATGGGTGATAGAATCATATCTATCAAGGTCATTCTTGGGGGAAAGACTTTTAACATTATTAGCGCTTATGCCCCCAAGTTGGCCTTAGCGAGGAGGCTAAGAAGGATTTTTGGGATAACATGGATGAATTGATGCAAGGAATACCGACAGAGGAGAAGATCATTATTGGGAGTGATTTAAATGACCATGTGGGGAGTAGTAATGATGGATATGAGAGAGTTCATGGTGGTTTTGGATATGGAAGATGAAATGGAGAAGGAGAGAGGATATTAGATTTTGCAGTTGCATATGATATGATTTTGGAAAACACCCATTTAACGAAAAGAGAATCTCATAAGATTACTTTCAAGAGTGGGTACATTTATAGCCAAATCGATTACCTGCTTACAAGGTGGGAGGATAGTAAACTATGCAAGGATTGCAAAGTGATTCCTGGCGAAGAACTAAGCTCCTACATAACAAAAATTGCCAGAGAGGTTTTGGGGGAGTCCAAAGGTTGTGGGCATCACTAAAAAGAGACTTGGTGATGGAATGATGAAGTACAGAAGGCTATTAAACTGAAAAGGGAGATCTATAGGAGCTTGCCCAAATATCGAGATGATGCAACATTCCAGAGATAAAATCAAGCAAAGAAAGAAGCAAAAAAGGTTGTTCAGGAGGCAAGGTCTAGATACTTTGATGATATTTATAAGAAGTTGGACACTAGAGAAGGGGATAAAGATATATATAAATGGCTCGTATAAGAGAAAGGAAAGGAAGAGATTTGATTCAAGTAAAATGCATCAAGAATGAAGATGGTAGACTGCTGATAAAGGATGATGATATCAAGAACCAATGGAGAAATTACTTCCATATGCTTTTCAATTGAGATAATGTAAATAATGTTAGAGACTTGTGTGACAAGGATATGAGAGATATCATTTACACACCACGAGTTTCACATTTTGAGGTCAAGAATGCCTAGAAAAAGATAAAAAACGAGAAAGGCATGTGGACCAGACGGTATTCCCATTGATGTATGGAAGAGTATGGGGGATGAAGGAGTTATCTGGTTAACAAATTTATTTAACAAGATCATGAAGACAAAGAAGAATAAATAGTACAATAGTCCCCATCTACAAGAACAACGGTGATGTTCAGAGCTGCACAAACAATAGAGGTACCAAGTTGATGAGTCACACAATGAAGCTTTAGGAGAGGATTATTTAGCAGAGGATAAGATCTATAACACATATATCAAACAACCAATTTGGTTTCATGCCTGGTAGATCAACAACAAATGCTATTTTTCTGATAAGGAGGCTTATGGAGAAGTATAGGGAATAAAAATAGATCTTCACATGGTTTTTATCGATTTGGAAAAGGCTTATGATCGAGTACCCAAAGAAGTGTTGTGGATGGTTTAAGGAAAAAGGGTGTGCCAATCCAATACATTGACTTGATTAAAGACATATATGGTAGCTCTACTGCAAGCATGAAGACTCCTGGAGGTGAGACACCAACTTTTCTCATCACAGTTGGGTACACCAAGGATCCACACTCAGCCCATACATGTTCGTTCTTGTTATGGATGAGTTGACAAAGAATGTTCAGGATGATGTTCCTTGGTGTATGTTATTTGTTGATGATATTGTATTGATTGATGAAACTAAAGATGGTTTGAATGATAAAGTTGAACTTTGGAGAAAGGAACTGGAATCAAATGGATTGATGATTAGTAGGAGTAAAACTGAGTATATGCATTGCAATTTCAGCCAATCTAGCAGTGTGAATGGTGGAGCCAAGTTGGACGGAGTATATATACCAAAATGTGATAAATTTCGTTACTTGGGTTCTATCATTCAAACAGATGGTGATGTCTAAAATGATATTTTTCATAGGATCATTGTAGGATGATTGAAATGGAGGAGTGCAACTGGAGTATTATGTGATCAGAAAATCCCTCTCAGATTAAAAAGCAAGTTTTATTAAACTACTATACGACCAACCATGCTCTATGGGAGTGAATGTTGGGCGGTGAAGAAACTAGGACTCAACAAGATGAACGTGGCTAAAATGCGTATGTTGAGATGGATGTGTGGGAAGACAAGAAAATATCGCTTTATAAATGACTATATCATGAATAAAGTGGGGGTGCCGAGTATTAGGGACAAGTTGCGCGAGGACCGACTCAGGTGGTAAGGACATGTGCAACGCAGACCGACTAATGTGCCTATACGAAGCGATACTATTGAGGCAAACACAATTAATAGAAGAATAGGAAGACCTAAACTAACATGGGAAGAGCTTATAAAGAGAGATTTTGAATCTCTACATTTGAACCATAATATGACCCATCATAGAGATGAATGGAAAACAAGGATCCATGTAACTGACCCCAACATTGTTGGGATTGAGGCTTAGTTGATGATTATGATGATGATGAAGGGGGTGATCCTACCTCCTTACATTGAACCTAAGGAAATATACAAGTTTTATTCATACACAATATGACATGACATCCTTCACTAAATGTAGTGGGAGGATAAGGCTTCCATTAGACCTCATGCATATGATCCATGAAGATCTTATGAAATGAATGCTATAGATAAATAATTAATGCCTCATTTTGATTTTTAGGTAATATGATGATGTGTACCAAATGAAATGAAAGCATCAATAGCTTGAAAATGTTCAAGGAGATTGTAAATGAATTATACCATTGATGAAAATATTAAGATACTATGATATGATCAAATGTTGAAATATTATATAACAATACCTTGGGTATCTGCAGGAATGAACTGTGACAATGTATCACATGACAATCCGTCTGAACATGATGATGTGTTAAAATGAAGGATTTATACCATGATGAGTCATGATATAAGTATCAATTAATCTAATCTTCTTACATCCTCATAAATATATATACCTGTCATGAAATGATGTACCATCTGAAAAGCTTAATGGGCATCGTATATGATATGATTTGGGAATGTTCCAAAAGGTCTAAAGGATTGAAACCCACCTTGAGAAAGTAGTTTATTGAGAAGGTTTATCCATAAACCATGATAGTTGAACATTACTATTCCCTTCCAAATAACAAAATTGTTTTGTTAATAGGATAACTAAATTCCTAAAAAATTAGTGGGAGCTAAAGTAGAACTCAAAATGTTTGAGGTCAACAACAAGGGTACAATGTGAACAAAGAGAATCACAAGTTGTTGTGGAATCTCAGGTTCATTATGTAATACAGAACAAAATATTCTAGTAGAGCACATCTGAGATTGGAGGATTGTGAATCCAACTAGTTAGATGGGTTGGTCATATAGGATGAGCCAACAAGTCAACTAGACACCTTTTTGTAAGCTATATGGAATCCATGTAAGCTAACAAGGTAGGACCTTGATAACACCACCTAAAAGGGTAACACCTAAAGGGTGTAATAGGGTCTTGTTTTAAAGACCTACATGGATAACATGAAAGGACAAATTGGTTGAATAAATCAAGTTCATGTTGTTAAACATGATAGAAATCCATTTACCAATTTTCATGCTTGTTGTTGTAGTTATAATGGATTATGATATTTTCCATATGAAGATGGAAACCTGATTCCTTAAGGGAATACATCATAGGATGTGTAAGTGTCACAACCTAAAAGGTTTCATAACCTCAAGAATTCAAATGAAGTCTATAAACTACAAAGTTCAATCTAGGATTGAAACAAGCACCTCAGAGGTAGGATCTTTTGACTTGACAAGATAGTAAAAGAGTTTGACTTGAATCAAGACAAAAGAAGAAATTTGTGTTTACAAAAGATTTAGTGGGAGCATATATGAATATTTCACATATGATGAGGAATAACATCTCAATATTTTTAATATTGAGAACTGGCATGAAAACCACCTTCAGTGATGAAGGATTAAGTGAAACATCTTATGAGATAAGGATCAAGACCTATGAGATAGTTCTTGAAGGTTTCACTATGGAAGTTTAAGCATGTACAATAGCAATGTGTTGAAAGAGTTCAACATGGAAGGATTCAATAAGAGAGAATTCTGATTAGTCTCTCATGTACCCTATATTCAAATTCTTATGAAGAATTGGAATATCATGAATAAGATTCCATGGGCCAATCCGTTAGTGGATCTTTCATGTAAGTTAATAACAAGATTATCCCATATAATCTTGTATGTATTGGACATGACAAGATGATATAAATTCCAATAAAGGTTATTGGAAAGTCATTAAAGATATCCATTAGTACTTGAGAAGTGACTAAGGATAAATTGCTCGTCCGTGATGATAGAAATAAAAGGGAAGATTTGGATGTAAAGGGTTACATCTATGCAATCTTCCATAAAGGACAAAGTTGATTGCAAAATAAAATATATTTTGATTTTAAAAGAGAAAATATGTGATTCGTTGGAAAGGTTATGAACTAATAGCCATTAATACTATTTTATATTAGAAGCCAAGTATACTTGTGTTATGAACACACATTGATACTATATGGATCTAGAGGTTCATAGGATGAAATTATAAATGTTTCAACCATTGATGACTCAGTAGAGATACAGTGACAACAATGGAGCTAATTGTTAGGCAAGGAACATCAGATACCATATTATGACGGTTTCATCTCAGAGAGAAGAGACAAGAAACATGCAATATCTTGACTAAAAGCAAAGTGTTGCTCACCTGCTAAATCAGTACTAGGGCAGCAGAAGCATGTTGGACGTGTTTAGATCACTAAGTATGAGATCTGTTGGTGATTGAGTCTATGTGCAAGTTAAAGTTTGTTGGTAAGGTATGCCCGTAGAACTAATCACATGATGATTGACATGGCATAATTACCTAAAAGGATTTGATAGTAACATATATAAAGTCAAGCTTCCAATTCATGTGTTTCACTCAGTAATGAGATAATGAGGATACATAGTAAATGTGCAGAGAATTATATTACTCAATGACATATGGTGTCAAGTTCCTATCTTTGTGATGAGATCATATGGATGTTAAGGTTACATATACATATTCTCATTATGTCCATGATCCATTGTTATTATGGAAGGTTGATAGACAACAATAACATAAAAGATCAGAATGTGAGTTGGTTGATGACCAAATATCATTAGTCATGATATGGAAATATCAAATCAAGCACACATATACATCTTAGAGAACAGTGTATTAGACAGACCCACCTTTAGAGTGACACATGGTTTTGTGGTCACAGTCATCTCTTATAGTGAAGGTGGTGATTGTGATTCTTAGACCTAAAATCACTACACTCGTCACATGTCATTGGGTACTCTTTGACATCCTCAAATGTAGTCTTGAAACATGAGTTGTTATAACGGTTATGATTGGATGACTTTGACACATGGGGATATACTATGAGTGATAGATATGATATTCGTCCCTCTTACGGGAGTATGCTATTTTGGCCACTTGATTAGCTAGACTGAGAAAAACATGCACATGCACATGTGAATCAACATATGATATCGATGTCACATTATCTTAAACAATCTGCTCTTGGTTCCAGTAACATGGATTGAATGTTGAGAGGATGACCAACCATGCCTCGAGTTCATCCTTGATATCAGAGACAAAGGAATTATACAATCACTGCAACACCTTCCACAGATTGTAGGTTGAAGTTGTTCTCCAACTTTCCATTTCATTTGGGTAGAAATGATGTACGACTAGGCACCACTCTTTTCTTGTGATGTCATAAGATAGTTATGGACATTCACTCCAATGTGACATGGGACCTACAGGGTCACACACATAGGAACTCATCTAGAAGAGGAGTTTGGTCTTGAATGACAATTGAATTGATTACTAAAGCATTTAGATATTCAATTCACTCAACTGATTGCTTGATTAGCTGACCAGGATTGCCAAACAACCATCTCACAGTGTGAGATGACCGTTTGGGCAGCCAAATAGGAATCTCAATTCGATGAGATGGCCGTTTGGGGGCCATGTTGATCGGAGATCGATTTGGCTAAGTGCATCCCTTGAACCGATCAGCTCAATATGATTGAACCGATCGACACATCTCAACTCACCAGATGGTCATATGGGTGAGGGAGACGGGTGTCTCACTTAGGTGAGACATCCCGGTTGGATCCAACAAAGGTTTGGGATGTTTTCTGAATAGTTTCAGTTGCTCTTTACTTGAGGAATAAGGAAATTAATATGAGATATTAATTGGATTCGAAACATCCAAATTTGACTCAGATTGGAAACTGCCAGATAGCCATTTGGCAGTGCAAGACAACTATCTCGTGCACCAGATGACCGTCTGGGAGTGTGAAATGGTCATTTCAACTATCACAGATTGTAAATTGTTGCAAAAAATCAAGATCTCTTAGTCCTTTCCACTCCCACTTTTAGTCCTGCATTGGGTGGGGATTGGGAACCCTGACCCTAACCCCTTATATATATAGAGGGGTACTAGGGGCTTCCAAAGATACAAAAACTACACAGACAATATAGAATCAGCTACTCTAACAAGTGTTGTCCTCTTTGGTTGTGGAAACCAAGAGAGCCCAGGAAAGTCCTACCTGAATAGGGAGGGATAGCCACGGAAGAAAACAACTGAGGATTGTTGTACTGGCACACCAGGTTGGTGACAAGTACACCAATGGGGAGGATAACTCCTTCCTATCCATTCTTAGTGAACAATAGGAGTTCTAGTTTGTCTGTGTGGAATACTCTAGATGCAGGAGTCCTTTGGCAACTTCTTGGAGAGCAAAGTCAACCTGTAGTATATGGAGAGACTACAATATTTTCTACAGAGGTTGTGTAGACGCTATTTGTGGTGAAGACCAGGAGCTGCACAGCCACTATCCAAGAGCAACTTGTTAGCAGTTGCAAAGAAGCAAGTTTTTTTGTTGGACTTGCTCCATGACCATGTATAACTTGCTAAAACCATCCTTCCTATTTCATAGTAGTTGACATGGTCTTGTTGTATTGGGGAATATAGATAGCTATACTCTATGCCCGTATTTCCATGTAGGATTCATATCCATTTATTGAAAGGTGACATGATGTTTTGATAAAAGAGCTCAACCAACTTGATAAGTAAAACCTTCTAAGAAGAGAGTATGGACCTATGACGTTCCATGCTACTAGTAGTGTAACATTCCAATAGTATGAGTTTCTAAACATATGTTGAGATTAGAGTCCCTTGTTTCAGATTGTAGAATTCTACCTCTTTATTCCGCAAGGCGGGTGGACAAATGTATTTTCCTCAAAAAAGGTTGAGAAACTCTTCCCAAATCAAATCTGAAACATCACGAGTATGAGTGACTCCATTCCACCATAATCTGATAGCTCCATCTAATACATATGTAACAAATATAACTTTCTAATGTGGAGGGCATGTCATACCTTCAAAAGTACATTTCAAAGATAAGATCCAATGGTCAACTTTATCAGGCATTTCTAATTATCCTTCACCCTTGAAGTAGGGTGGTTGGATCCTAATTAATTCCATCAAGAAATATTCCTTAGGTCTATTAGAACTTTGATTCATGTTAATACCTACCCTCATGGTGTTGGCGAGGAGTTGTTATAGAAATGCTAGTTCTTGTTTGGTAATAAAACTAGGTGTAGGTATAGCAGATTCACTAAGGGTCATTGTAACCACATGTTGAACATGAGTAACTTGTACTTTAGTATTTACTTGTGTTTCAAGTGTTTAAAGATAGGGATCCAAGTATGACATCCCAAATAGTGGGTTTGGAGGAGTTGAGTAGCCAGAAGATTCACTTGGGGTATATCCAAAACCCATATCTCCAAACAGATTTCCTTTCCTAAAAAGTAGGGATAGCAACGAGGAAAGCTAATTAATCTTGAGATAGCTAGTTGCCAACCTCACCAGCTCTAATATCATACTATAAAGAGCGGGTTCCAATAGTCAGTCCACTCTTTATTTTTATTTTAAAATAATCAATATAAAACCAAAATATGTAAACAATAAAAAAAGGGTTTCTCTGTATTACTTAAAATAATATTGAGTACAAAGCAGATAAGGTTTTTGCAACAAACTAAAAATACACTATTACATATTAAACATATGGTTAACAACTTGGTTTTATGATATACATTAAGAAAACTAAAAGAAAATACTAAAACTAAGTAGATCAAGAGAACATGGAAACATGGGCATCAGAAAATCTATCTCAAAGATCTAGTATGGTTCAACTCTTTTGTTTCTATAGACTACTCAAACCTTGGGTGGGTTGGGGACAACACCCAGTACAGAAGGAAAATAGGTATGCGTCAGAAATACTAGTATACATGCATTAGTAAATTATGTAGGCATGAAAAAAATACAAGTATAATGAAAAGGTGATCCTAGTAAAAGAGGTCCACACAGATTGGGTAGCTCAAGAGAAATTACTAAATAAATTACTTATCCAAAGAATAGATAACAAAAGATTGAGGAATTTCAAAGTAAAGAAACAATATCACGACGTAAATTATTTCTTGCCATGTACAACTAAAACCATATAAAAGGTGCACATACGTTGATTAAAGAAGACAGACTATAATAAAGAAGGGCTAGGGAACCAAAAACCACTAGACATGGAAGGAGGTCTAAAAACTTAATGCCCATATATAGAACATGGCAGGGGAATAAAACTCAGTGCTTGGTAGGGGAATAAAAACTAGTACATATAATTATTACATTCTAGGGAAATAAAACCCAGTTCAAATTAGGGGAAAAAAACCCATTGCCTATAAGTCCACTAAAATGGGAATAAAACCTAGTTTTTGAAGTATTAACAAGTTAAAATTTCATCGTCAAATGTACAGTTAAATTGGGAAAGATCACATACATATAATTCCAAACTATAAGTCCACTAGAATATCCTAAGTCCAGAGGTCATAGTCTCAAATTTCCTAATGCAAAGTTATATAACAATAATGGTTAAATCCCATGAGAGATACTAACTCTACAATTTAAATCCTAAAATGACCAAACTAGATTCAAGAAAAGATCCCAATCGGTAGACTTAATTTTTTGGCATAAAATATTTTTACAAATTTGCAGATTTATGAATATTAGTTATGAAGTTTTAAAGGTAACTCTCATTAAGTGATTTAAAATGGAAACTTGAGACTTGATCAGGATCCCCGCACAAGCACAATATGCCCCCTCTTTGAGATTTGTACTTTAAAATGTGTGGTTCAATGTTAGAATGTTGGCAAAAAGGCGATCATGTCCATTATTGGTGTAGCAAGTAATAATAGGAATAAGGATTAAAATAGTGAATTGATGCACAAGGGACCTAAAACCAATATTTGAGAAGCAATAAAACTGAGTTTAACATGGAGACATTCAAGTTAAATAGATGATCCAAAACCCTTGGAGATTCAAACTGTAATGATTAATATGGGTTTCAACTGATGCAATCAAAATAGGACCAACAACATAGTTTACTTTGTGAATTAAAAACAAATGTGGAGGACGATGCCTACTAAAAGGGATGGTTACAAAATATAGTGAACACCTCTATCATAGTCAACATAGGGGATGAGCTTGAGGCTGAGGTCACAGACTCTATTCTGCAAAAATGTTAGCCTAGGAAGGAAAGGACTTTCTAGGATGTGCTCCTAATAGAACTGCAATGACAAACGATTGGAGGTGGTTGGAATACATTACAATTCAAAAATATAGAGAACACATGAAAGAATTCCCACAACTCTAGGAAAATCTTTGTCTAGGTATGTTGGCAATTCGTAAAAGATCATGATGTTTCATAGAATCCCTCAACATAATTTTGAAGGTTTGTGAACCTCTGGTTCCCCTGTTGTCGACATGCATGAAGAAGGAGATGACAAGATTCACAACAAGAAGGAACAACTAATGAAAATGAAAAGGATGTAGGAAGGTTACCAAGGGGAGGAGTCTGGGAAGTCTTTTAGATTCACCTCTGACTTGAATTGTGGTCTTTGTGAGTCCAACTTTTATCACAGTGGATGAGATTGCTAGCTTTGGGGGTGGATATGGTGCTTCCATAGAGCATGTATACTACAGTGGAGTATAGGAAACTATTGAATGTAGAGGCATATAGGGATCCATTCTAGTGATGAAAAAAAGGCAAGAGGGGGTGACGAGGGAGGCACCACAGGTTGTGGTCATCGTTGCTAGTTCCGCAACCCTAGTGCTCGCTCTCTTGATATGACATGGACTTAGGGAAGGAGAACAAGTAAGATGTCAAGGTCTTTGAGGGTCCAAGAAAATATAGGGAAGCAAGAAATAGAAGAGAGGAGAGGACAGAGGGAATGACAAGATGAACATGGAGGAGGAAAGAATGATATCCCATTATGGGTTGGACATGGCTTGCATCATGAGAAAAATGAAGACTAACATGGAGGACATAAACAATATATAGTGCCCATTCGTTCCATCAAGAAAATAAAGCAAAACCTCAATGGAAATAATTGAGCCAATTAGTTTCGTCATTACACCTATGCTTCTTTCCTAATTCGAATTTGGGAATAATTTAACATTGGTTTGAGTTGAAAATTGTTAAATACAACAATTAACATAAAATAAACTCGAGTTTATCATCCATTTTGTATTTTGAAAATGTTGATGTTATTTTGATAAGTGTATTCACTAAATGTATCAATTACTCTCTCATAGTCAGTTGTGACACTTATTTTTATATTAATTTATTTATTTTCATCTCATATTCCTTGTAGATTTTGAGAGTCAAACTTATTGATTGGAATATTAGTACATCAAATTCTACTATATATTTTTATTATGAATATTATACCTTCTAAGCCTCTATTTAGAGTATGTTTGTGTAACATGTGAAAAATTGAACTTCAACTCACATTAAAGTGATTTTTTGGGAAAAAATTTGTATATGATTTTGATGAAAAGGTTCTAAGGAAAAGGGGGGATATGACTGAGGTACCTAGAGTTGGGTATGTTACAACAAGTGCATGGAAAAGTCCAGTATAAAGATAATTGGGTGGAATAGCATAAGCCTCAATATATATATATGATCTAGTTGATTACCCACCCTCTTCACATGCATATATGAAACACTCACAAAAGATTTTTCCAGCTCTTTGATATCTATAGAGAACATACCCATAATCTCTTTTTCTTACTTGGTATTGATGTTGTTGATGACCTATAGGGAGTCCAATTCAACCTCCACCTTTGAGAAGCTCGTGTTAGCCACCTCCTTCAATGCCCATTGGAGAGCTTCAACTTCATCAATATTGATGCATGTAGAGCCTTCGATCATAGTCTGTCACATGCACACCAACTCTTGTGTCTCTAATTGCAAAACCCAAGATGATATGTCTTCCTTCATCTAGGCCGCATAAAAGATGATTTTCACCCCATTCATTGGTAGCTTTATCCACTGGTCCGTACACCTGAACTGCACTACATTTCTACTATCCATCGCACATCAACTGTTCATAGGTATCCTGGGAGCAAACCATGAGGGGGACCCTCTCCTTCTTTAACATGTTGATCATTTCTACATGTCCAGTAGACCCAAGTATTCTCGGCGAAAGCATCCATCTCCTGATGTGTTAGTCTGTCAATCGCCCACCTTAGCATCATAGGGAAGTCTTCAGTTGGTTCATTATGATATTGTATCCAGTAAGGCATGATCCCCCCAAATGGGCATGTTATTCCTACATGTAACCAAGGAATGCATAATAGATTTCAGTTCCTCTTTGAAATGTGGGCATCGACTGTCTTGAACAATATGTCTCGCCATAAGTGTCCATTTTGTTGTCAAATAGCTCATGGAAACCCTCCTAAAGAAGTGATTTACCTTTAGGGGACATTGCAAATTACATAATGAGCTCCATTGTGGTCTCATCCCGTAATTCGATTCCAATTTCCAATAAATAGGTATTTCCCAATAGTCCATATCAATAAGTTGTCTTTACAGAGAAGATGCCATTTTTCTCAGCCGCCATGCCATCCTATCTGCCTATGTGATCACTGGTAGAGGTATTTTTATAATTCTTTCCACTAGGCTTGGGATGACAGATTGTTAAAGTAGTTGCATATTCCAAGTCTCAGTTTCAGCAGTTATAAAATCAACGACTTATAATTTATATTCATCCCCATGAATATCTTCTTCTAGGATACCTCCTTGTGTGTTGGTTATCGACGTGTCCACCCAAAAATTAACTTTTTCCCCATTCCCTATTCTCCACTCCATCTCTTTAAACAACACATATTTTTCCCTCACAAACTTAGCCATGTGTATCTTGGTGCATATCCCCTCCTAGACTCCGCCTGTGATGTTATTTAATAATATTTTTCTTTTAAGACTCTACTGGACAAATACTCAGGATTAATCAAAATTTTCCAACATTGCTTCTTTTGAAGAGTTTGGTTGAAAAAATTAAAATCTATAAAACCAATGCCTCCCACATTCTTCACTAAGCATAACTTGTTCAATGCCTTCTAATACATTTTCCTTTTAGAGTCCTTCATTCCCCAACATAATTTAGGAGTGAGACCATGTACTTTGTCAACTAGTGCCTTGAAAAATCTAAAAATACTCATGGTATATGTATGATTCACTTGTACCACCGCCTTGATCAACATCTCTTTTCCCAAGTTTGACATAGTTTCTCTTTCCATCCTTACATTTTCTTCCAGATTCACTCCTTAACATGTGAGAAAACCTCCTCCTCAGATATACTCAGCCATGTGATAGGAGACTAAGATACTTTTTATGTTTTCCAACTTCCTACATTTGGAGTTGGTCACATATTTATTTTATCTAGTACATTTGTGTTAAAAGATACTTCTAACTTGGATGTATTAATCTTCTATCTGGATGCTCACTCATATTTGTTGATAACTGTAGAAAACATTAGCATTCTTCTAGAGTTTCTCGGAAAAATGATACTATCATTTGCATACAAGAGGTGAGAAACATGTGGGCCAACATGGCTCACCCTCATCCCAATGATGAGACCATCCCTTGTGGTTTTGTTTATTGACATAGAAAAAAACTTGCAAAAAGAGGAAAAAGATAGAGATATATGGGGTCACCTTGTTGGAGTCCTCTGTTTGGCTTTAGGTTTTCTTTGGTCCATCCATTCAAATAGACCGAGTGGGATATGCTAGACAAATAATTTTTAATATTTATCTACATTTCTATGAAAGGCCCATATTTTCCATCATATTGTCAAAAAAGTTCCATTCGATCATGTCACACGCCTTACTCATATCCAACTTTATCTCTATGAAATCAGACTTACCCTTCATTTTTGTCT
The DNA here is from genome assembly GCA_963693085.1 of Alisma plantago-aquatica. Classification (NCBI taxonomy): domain Eukaryota; kingdom Viridiplantae; phylum Streptophyta; class Magnoliopsida; order Alismatales; family Alismataceae; genus Alisma; species Alisma plantago-aquatica. The sequence continues at coordinate 57,667,156 of OY856410.1, forward strand.
TCATGGTATGGAAAGGTTTGTATTCTACCAAAGTATTATTTGCAATCAGATGTCACAAAACAAAAGCTCTCTGAATTTTTGGAAATAATTTTGTAAATCTTTGATTTACTCCTATTTCCTAAGACCTTAGGAAGAGTTTTGTAGAGGACATTACAAAGTCCAAGTAGTATAAAATAAGTCATTGTCTTTGTCTATTTGCATGTTGGGCTAAGCACAATTGTTGTAATGTTGATTTCCTTCAGATCCTACAAGCCCTTCTACCACCCCTGTAAAACCAATCATATACCTTTTGACTATGGTCTGTAAATTTTGATAAAAGGTCACATCCATGCCATAGGGCCCTCCTACTTTTTTGAAATGTATCTGATTTAAAATTTCCTAGATCTTCTCCTTTGTGGGTTCATTTTTCATCTTTGTCTCTTCCCTTTCTTTCAAAACTTTGTCAATCCCTCAATACTCATCATTATATCTATTACATCCATACGTTTTAAATAGTTTCTCACAGTAACTCATAATTATCTCTATCATCCCATCCTCATTAGCATGCCAGATGTCCCTATCATCAAGAGTCTCTCTGTGTCTTTAATATGCTTACACAAATTGTCAAATTAACATGTTCCCATCCTACCATACTATCTACACAACTTCTTACTTTAGGCATAGCATACTCTCTTGTGTTCTCGCCCTATGCTTCTTTTATAATAGCTAGATAAATTGTATCCATCATCCACCATACATCCAACTGTGGAATTTTCCTCCGTCCCAAAGTTGTTCCCCCTATAGTGGTGAGCCATACAGTTGTGTGGTTAGAGTATGTGAGGAGGAATGTAAGAAATATGGTTTACTATGTATCCAAAACCACGTCTCCTCACCAAAGAATCTTTCTGGTCTATCCTTTATCCTCAGACTATGTCACTTTACCTTATACCATGTCATCCTAGGTCCTATTATGTCAATATCCAAATATTACAATCATCAACAACATCTAAAAAATATCCCATTATTCATTCTATCCTTGATGCTCCCCCCTCCATGTTACTATATGATAGAATCTCATTGAAATCCTCAAACCATAAAGATGTAAAGTTTGAACTTTGATGTAAATCTCTCATCCACCTCTAGGTTTTGTGTTTGTCCCTCTGGTGTGACCACCCATACACTTCAATATCATGGTAGGTGTCTTCCATCATAACGTCTTAGAGAACGCAATCCACATTTTTCTAGGAGTAAGATACAATACTGATGTTAATATCCTTCCACCATCATATTATGCCTCTTTCATGACCACCATTGATCAACCTAATTCCATTCACGTAATAGAATCTATTCCACACATTTTCCACAGTTCTCGCTGCCACCATAGTTTCCATCAGAAAAACCACCTTTGAGCCCTCCCTCCAACACCATTGTCCAAGAGTTTTCACTATGTCAGGGTGTCACAAGCCCTAACATTTCCATGAAAATACTTTCATTTCTATACACAGAGCGTGTGTACCCCTATCTACTACTTGGTCACTTGACTTGATCAAGACATTGAACCAAATTTTATTTACAATCTCCATAACAACAATCATGTTTGTCTCCTCTTCATTCAACACCCTACACTTCTTTCCCCTACCCTCATCTCTTGAGACATCATCCCTAGTACTAGTTGTGACAAGACCACTCTAGATATTAATCCCTTTCTCCTTTATTGATGTAAACTTACAAAAATCCTTCTTCCCACCCCACTCCACCTTGAGACTTACTATTTTCATAAAAACCCACATTGGAACATGGGGTTGACAGTGTAGGATTCACCACCTTTTCTATCTCTCCTCTCCATCACCTTGAGTTCACTACTTTTCTCTCCTTTTGACATCTCTTCAAAATTGTTCTCATGGGAAATCTCTTTGACATCATTCTTCCTTTACTATCGTGTGTTCTTCGCTTGTGTCCATCCTCCCAAACTGACATTTCATCATCCTCAAACCTACTAGATTCCCCATCTTCAACATTCAACATCTTCTTTACCCTACTTCTTCTTGTTTCAAATCCCTCTTTCACCTAGTGAAGATGCTTGACTCGTTTCTCCCATAAACTTGATTGCCCCTTTGTGTTCCCTATCTCCCTCTTCCATTGATTAGAGTCACAAGCACTCCCTCTCCAACTTCCTGACATTCTATTTTTTTAGTTTGATTGATAGTTGCTTTGTGAACTCATGGGTCTTAGTGAAAAGTCTATCTTCATTTTCTAGGTTCCTCTCATATCCAGTTCTTATTTGACAATTATATTATTTCTTCTTGATGACTAATCCATGTTCACCAAAATATCTCTTTGCTTTTGACCTCTTCATCATCATTAGAACAGTCCCTATCTATGTGTCATATAAACCACATAGTAACAAATTTCATAAGGATAAGTAAAAAGTTAAGGGTGTTTTTGTATTAAGTAAAATCCTCATTGTCATGGCCTAATCTCACGATTAGTGGTAATTGTGGGGTCAGGGCGTGTCAGCTTAATTTTGATATCAGATCATAGGTCGAGTACATAGTTACTCTAAGTCAAGGTCAGGGGACGATAAGAGACCAATAATATTAGGACCTAGGTGTTTTTCCTTCTATCTGCAATTTTCTTAACAAGAATTGTTCTGTTATACTATTGCAGATGGCAGGAAGAGGATGTGGTCATGAGGACCAAGTTGAGAGCCACATTGGACCTGATCTTTAGGTGATGGGTCCAGGTGGTGGAGATGATGTGGATGAGGCATCAAGGATGTATAGGATGTTTCTTGAGACCAAGGAAAAGTATAAGATGGAGAGGCGAGCTTCTACCTTGAGCAGCAAGGACTTGATGAGATCCTATGATCTAGTTAAGAAGCTTGGAGGTACTGATTCAATGGAACTATGGACCGTGCAGTGGCAGACGAATGGCTGAGATAGTTAAAGAAAGTGTTCCATCTGATGGAGTTGTCTGAGGAAAGACAAATCAATCACGCAGTTTATTTACTTAAAGGTGATGTAGAGCTCTGGTGGCGTGGAGTGGAAGATAAAAGGAGGGTCACAATACTGACCTGGAGGGTCACAATACTACCCACCTACTTTTCTGAGTGAGAAAAAAGACAACTACAGAATATCAAACAAGGAAATATGACAATTGGTGAATACGAGGCACATTTCACAAGGTTGGCAAATTTTTGTCCATAACTTGTTCCTAATGATGTAGAAAAGTGCATAAGATTTCAAGAATGATTAAGATCAGAGATTAGACACACCGTAACAGCCATTGGTCGAAGAGATAATGAAAACTTTGGGGAGTTTGTTGAAGCAGTGAGACGTGTAGAAGAATCAGTTAATGCTGATAAGCAGACTGAGAGTAAGAAAAGACCTGGAGACTTTATTAGAAGGGGATAAAGTAGTGGTGGATACAGAGGAGGTGGTGGTTTCTTTTCAAAGATAGGATGAGGACTTGGTTGTTTTGGTGGACAAGGATCTAGTTTTTCATCAAGTGGAGGAAGACCTAACTCTGGTAGATGGAATACACAGTCTACATGGACACCTCCAACTAGGGCTTCTGAATCAATAGTCTCAGTGACAGGTCCACCGAGGTAAGAGACGCGAGCATGTGATATCTGTGGAAGACCACACTCAGGATAGTGTTGGGGAACAGAGTTTCAAGGATGTCATCTGTGCGGACAAATGGGACATATCAAGAGGAATTGCCCCCTGTTACAAAAGTCAGCATCACAGGTTTCTCATTCATAGTATCAGAATGTCCTGAGACATGCTCCAGATGGAAGACCCAGTTCCTCTATATCTTCAAGTTCCCAAGGTGGTGCAGCACCTAGTGCTAGGGAAGGACAACGAGGACATCGTGGGAGAGGAAGAGCTTTAGGAAACCTTTCTCTTTGACACCACAGGAAGGTATTATTTCTTCTCGAGTGATTACAAGAGAAATGCTTTTCTTTAACAACATTTCAGTTACAATTTTGATAGATTTGGGTGCTACACACTCATTTATACAATGTTCTTTAGCTTGTGAGCTTAACCTGTTAACCCATGAGTTATCGGTTGAGTTGTTGTTGAGGGTTCCATTAGGTGAACCGACAGTGTTGACCGAGTTTTATCCTGAATGTTTGTTGACTTTTGATGGTTACACCATCACGGTAAATCTTATACCCCTAGATATTAACTCTTTTCAAATTATCTTGGGTATGGATTGCCTAGAGATGTATCGAGTTCAACTCGACTGTTGGAAGAAGGAGGTTGTCTTTCAACAGGGTGGATTTTTTGTGTCTTTACTAGAGATAGGAAGATTTTGCCTACGTGTATCATATCAACTGTTGTAGCTGATAAGATGTTGCAGAAAGGTTGTGAGGCATTCTTGGCACATGTAGTAGACTCTAGAGCTGAGAAGAGCACAATCAGCCTATGGGATGTGCCAGTGGTCTGTGAGTTCCCAGATGAGTTGCCAAGTCTACCTCTTGAAAGAGAGATAGACTTTGAGATCCAGGTGTTGCTAGGTAGTCAACCTATAGCCCTACCAGCCTACAGAATGACACCTACAGAGTTGAAGGAACTCAAGATCCAGTTACAGAAATTACTGGATAAGGGTTTCATTCGACCTAGTTCTTCACCATGGGGAGCTCCAGTCTTGTTTGTGAAGAAGAAAGATTGTACCATGAGGTTATGTATATACTATAGACAGTTGAATAAGATCACCATAAAGAATAAGTACATGTTTCCAAGGATAGATGATCTGTTTGATCAGTTGTGTGGAGTGACGATCTTTTCTAAGATAGACTTGAGATCTGGATATCATCAGTTAAGGATAAAGGCTTCAGATATTACTAAGTCAGCTTTCAAAACAACATATGGGAATTATGAGTTTCTGGTCATGTCGTTTGGACTGACTAATGCCCCAGAAGCTTTCATGGATATGATGAACTGGATTTTCAAGCCGTTCTTTGATCAGTTCATAGTAGTTTCATAGATGACATTTTGATCTATTCTAGAGATGATGAGCAGCATGAGCAGCATCTGAGGATAGTGTTACAGTTTTTTGAGACAACACCAGTTATATGCTAAGTTCAGTATGTGTGAGTTTTGGTTAGATGAGGTGTCTTTTCTTGGACATGTCATCTCAGGTGATGGAGTAAGTGTTGACCCTAAGAAATTCAAGTATGTTCTACAGTGCGAGAAGCCTAAGACTCCTACTGAGATCAGAAGCTTCTTAGGATTGGCAGGTTACTATAGGAGGTTCATCCAGAACTTCAGTGTTTTAGTGTCACCTCTGACACCCTTAACGAGAAAGAATGCACCGTTTGTCTGGTCATACAACTGTGAGAAGAGTTTTTAGATCTTGAAGAAGAGGTTGACAACAGCACCAGTGTTGATCCTACCTGAGGCAGATAAAGGCTACACAATGTTTTGTGATGCTTCAAGGAGAGGTTTAGGCTGTGTGTTGATGCAAGAAGGCAAGGTAGTAGCTTATGCATCTAGACAGCTTAAGAAGAATGAGGAGAATTACCCGACACATGAATTGGAGTTAGCTGATGTAGTACATGCTCTTAAGACATGACGTCACTATCTTTATGGTGAGGCATGTCAGATGTTTACAAATCATAAGAGCTTGAAATATATTTTCACCCAGAAGGCTCTAAATCTTAGACAACAGAGATGGTTAGAATTGATTAATGATTATGATGTGACGATAGATTATCATCCTAGTAAGGCGAATGTAGTAGTAGATGCCCTCAGCAGGAAGTTAAGTTCAACAGCTGATGCATTCTCTATGGCATGTTTCAAGAGAGACTTTCTAGTAGAAATACGAAAGTTGAACTTCGACTTAGGGGTGATAGAGCAGAGTGGTTTGATTGCACAGATGCAAGTCAAGCCTACTTTTTATGACCATATCAAGGAACTTCAACAGAGTGACAGTGAGGTATGACAGATCATGCAGGATATGACAGAGGGAAAAAGACCAGAGTTTAGGTTTTCAGATGATGGTTTGTTATATCAGCATGATAGGTTGTGTGTACCTAGAGATAGTGATTTGAAAGAATAGATTCTTGAGGAAGCACATGCATCGATGTACACTATGCATCTAGGAAACACTAAGATGTACAAGAATCTCAAAGAGTTGTACCGGTAGCCATGTATGAAAAAGGATGTACCTGAGTACGTGGCTAGATGTAGCGTGTGCTAGCAGGTTAAGGCTGAGCATCAGAAACCTACAGGTACCTTGCAATATCTTCCTATACCAGAATGGAAGTGGGAACATATCACAATGGATTTTGTGGTAGGGATGCCCAGGACACCTAGAGGTTGTGACTCGATATGGGTGATTATGGATAGACAGACTAAGTCTGCTCATTTTCTTCCTGCTAAGTCAACCTTTGATGTCCCAAAGTTGGCTAAGATATATGTGGATGAGATAGTCAGGCTGCATGGTATCCTAATTTCAATAATATCAAATAGAGATCCTAAGTTCACATCTAGGTTTTGGAATCAGTTGCATCGTGCTTTGGGCACAAAGCTGAGATTCTGTAAAACTTTTCACCCGCAAACAGATGGTCAGTCAGAGAGGACCATTCAGACTCTTGAGGACATGCTGAGAGCTTGTGTCTTACATTTCAGTCAAAGTTCGGAAGAACACTTGAGTCTTATAGAGTTTGCATACAACAATATTCATCATTCCAGTCTTGGTATGGCCTCGTATGAAGCTTTGTATGGAAGAAAGTGTAGATCACCTATATGTTGGTATGAGGTGGGTGAAAAAGAGATTCTTGGACCAGAGATAGTGGATTTGACTACAGAAAAGATTACAGTGATCAAAGAGAAGTTGAAAGATGCACAGGATAGGCAAAAAAGTTACGCTGAGAAGAGACGCAGACCTCTTGAGTTTGAGGTTGGTGATGAAGTGTATCTGAAGGTTTCACCATGGAAAGGAGTGTTGAGGTTTGGTAAGAGAGGCAAACTGACTCCTAAGTTTATGGGCCCATATCCTGTCATTGAGAGGATTGGACCTGTAGCCTACATGTTGGATTTGCCATCCGAGTTGGCTAATTTACATGATGTGTTTCATGTATCGATGTTGAAGAAGTGTTATCCTGGTACAAAGAAGATAGTGGACCCAGAACCTTTACAACTCAGACCAGATGTAACCTATGTTGAAGGACCAGTACAAATAGTTGATCGGAGGATCAAGAAACTCAAGAATCACGAGATGCCATTAGTGAAAGTTTTGTAGAGAAACCACAAATTAGAGGAAGCCACGTGGGATCTTGAGTGAGAGATGCGTAACATGTTTCCTTTTCTCTTTTAGGAATTTCTGGACAAAATTCTTGTAAGGGAGGGAGATTGTTATGACCCACTCCAAAGCTAACTAGTAAGTTTAATGAAAGCAACATCATTAAGTTAATTGAGATAAGTTAAGTGCTCAAGATGTGATCAGTGCTTTGATCAAGTGAGACAGTTTAATTAGCATAATTTTATGAATTGAGGTAGTAGAGGATCTCACACTTGGAATGTTGCAAAAGAAATTGTTCCATTTGGACCTACGAGGAAAAAGTTATGACAATTTCTAGTTATTGGGTTGAATATGCAATTTACCCATTAATTGGCTTAATAGCCCCACGATTCTTTTTCATCCCTTGTCATCTTCCTCGTTTGATCTAAAAAATCGACAAAATCGGTGCCCGATAGAACAGCAGAAGGGGGCGAACGATGGGCGATTTGAGCGCCCTTAGCTCCGACCAACAGCACCCTACCTCCGCCCACTCCTCTCCTTCCTTTCTTCTTCCTCATCCCTACCCTAGTAGCGCCCTAGCACCCAACCTGCTAGGGGCGGCACCCCAGCAAGCAGCAGCAGCACGGCTGCTGCAACTACGGCTAGGAGCCCGATTTGCACGAGCAGCAGCACCAAAATAGCCGCCCTGACTCTGTCCTTAAGGTTTAGACAAGAAGCCGCAACACCTCGCCTCCATTGCACCACCTGCGCCTCACTTTAGCAGGGACGGTGCCCCATCTTGTAGAAGTAGCAGCAGCTGCTGCAATAACAGCCAGGGGCCGATTGTGTGTGAGCAGCAGCACCAAGCGTCGTCCTTCAGTTCGACCTTGAGGTCCTTGCAAGAATCTGCAGCCACTTAGCTCTGATTCAGCACCTAGCTCAGCCCCTCTTCAACCTGTTGCATGCAGCACGTTCAAACCAGGCAGTTCCAAGGTCGAAGACAACCTGCTGAAGCCCGAAAACTGGCCTCTAGACGCGTTTTAGGGTGTTTTCTGACATCTCGAATCACCGATGAGTAGAATCTCACTCGCATTTGCACGATTTAACTTGAATAATCAAACATTTCAGTTAAAAGTAGTGTTATTCGCAGATGCCAACGTTTACGTAGGTGCCGAGCAGCGCCGACACCGCTCGACTCCTAATTTATATGTTTAAATTATTAACACTTGCTTGACGCTAATTAGTTGACTGATATGTGCAATGTGATTTAATGAAATTACATGATTGATCGAAACCCAATTTACTCTGTTAAATGTTGAAACCAGTAGCGCACGACCAGTAACTGGACAATTTGGGTATAAACCCAGGTTGCACGATTTTAGTAATTCAATTGATGCATGGTTACAAAGAAATGACGATGACATGAAAACATTCAAGAAAACTAAGTTGCACGCTCCCTACTATACTTAATGCGAGTAGTTTAATAATTATACAAATTGACACATTTTCCAAGAAATTATTTGAAATTCTCAATTAATATTAATAATTCGTGTCATAATAAGTAATTAACTCTTAACTGAGTTATGTGATGCACAAACCAAGACTATGGTTAATGTGCACATATTTCTAGAAATTTTAGATAATTTACAAGTGCTACTGACGATTACTCATATATCGAGTAATTAACTCTTGTTAGTGTGTTACGATGTTCAATTTTATGATTTCAGCATATATGTGCTAAGTTGACATGAATTCTATTTAATTAGAATTTTAGTCTGCCTGCATGCATAATAATGTTGATTTCTCAGTAAATTACAAGTGGACATGTATTTAGTTTATTTAAGAACTTGAAATCTAATTACATGCTTAATATGTCGTGTTGTAAAGTTCAAGTAAATAGACTCGGTACCATAGAGATACCAAAGCTAAGAACAAGTAAGAGAGAGATGCACTGTAGAAACAACTTTTCTAGAATAATAAAATGATAGATTAAGGGCCCTGGCACCGTAGAATCCCTATGAGAGGTCTGCGCCTTAGGGATGAAATGACCTACCATGATGGTGCATCCAGTATACGGGGGTCAGAATGCACCCACAGAGCGTGTGGGGAGACGAAGCCCTTGAGGAAGTCTCCTAAGAGAAGATAGGTTACCCAACATAAATCGGAGATCCCGGTGGTAACCCAGAAGTACCCACAGAGCATACCAAGTTGAGGCCCACAGAGCATCTCAAACCCTCTGCCTGTGTACTTAGCCTAGAGGAGGAGTCCAGTTTACGACACCATAGGAGTACCGATGCCAGAGAGCCAGTTTTCCTATTGCAGACCAAGACAACAGTCAAACTTAGCTATCTCAGGGTGTCGGCTAAGTCTTGTACGGTGGGATCATAGTTCGCTATGAGTCTTCATATGTAGAGTACACTACATATGATTAGGGTATAAGATAAAATATGTTCATATAGGTACACAGAGTTTCTTATAAGTTAAAGAGTTAAGAAATATTTGAGTTAGTTTCACAACAGTTGTCCTTTAAATAAAATTTTAGTATTCTTTGTTATTTAATTGTATCTATAGCCTCGCAATAGTTGTTTTCTTAAAGAAAGGTTGATATCTCCTATTGTTTAAGTTATATTACTTAGATCTGCTCATTATAGTATTATCTTGTATTTTATTCCGATTAATAAACAAAAATGAGTTATCTACGATGGTTGGGTGAAATTTTGTTCACTGAGCCAGTAACTCACCAACCTACTGAAACATTTTTCAGGTCAGCGTCAGCATGAGGAAGTTGAAGGACCATATCACCCAAGTACTTAGAAGATAGTTCATAGTTAGTTAGAAGTCTCTTAGTCCTTTCCCCTCAGTCCTTGGGTATGTGGTATGGTAGAGAGAGAATGAAATGTAATATGCAGATTACTTTTCAATTAACTATTACACTTTATATTTCGCAAGTAAGATGTAATATGTTGTTTAAAATCTGTGGTATCCTTCAAGATTTAGAAATAGTAAGTTTGCTTCCGCAAGTTTAAGTAAGATTTTAGTATTGTCCAAATTATGAGATTCTCCTTTAAGCTAATTTTAAGTGATTAGGAAAAGTAAAAAGTTAAGGATGTTTTTGTATTAAGTGTAATCCTCATTGTCATGCCCTAATCTCACAATCAGTGGTAATTGTGGGGCCGGGGCATGTCACGAAGTACTATCACTCTACTGCTCAGGGTGATCCTACTACTCTTCTTCATCATTTGAAGACTGCACCTGTGAAGAAGTTGAAGCATCCTCGTACTCATCATTAGAGGAACTATCATCTAATCCTATAGTAACTACATCATCACTCTCAAGTTTTATAACTGCCTGACTTTCATAGAATGTCACATATTTGTGTCTGTTCATGGTCTTTTTCACAGGGTCCCATAACCTATATCCAAATTGCTAATCTCCATAGACAAGAAAGATGCATGGCACTGCTTTATCATCTAACTTTTGTCTCTTTTCCTTTAGAACATGTGTATAAGACTTGCATCCAAATACTCACAGATGAGCATAGGATGCATCCTTGCCTATCGACACCTTCTCAGGTATATCAAAACTGATATATTAAGTAGATAGTAGGCAATACATACTACCTCACCCCAGAATGTCTTTGGCAACTTTGCAGTCAACATGCATCTATCTTTCTCTACTATGGTACAATTCATCCTCTTAGGTGTACTACTGTGTTGTGGTGTGTTAGCCTCTGTCCTTTAATGTCGTATTCTGTGATGCGTGTAGTAATCTTAGAACTCCTTGGGGGTGTACTCTCCTCCATTGTTTGTGCGGAGACACTTCATATTTTTCTCTATCTCCCGCTCCACCATGGGATAAAATTTTAGAAAATGCTAAAAAAACATGATCCTTGGTCTTCAGCAAGTAGGCCCACACCTTCCTAGATGCATCATCAATGAATGTGACAAAATACCTATTGCCACCCAGTGAAGCTACCTCAAATGGACCGCAGACATCTGAATGAACTAGATGTAGAAGCTACAACTTCACATTTGATCTTGTTTTATAAGAAACACATCGATGCTTTCCTGTCTAACGCGCATCACATGAACTGATACTAGTGTCCTTGCTACAAGGAATCAATCTTTGCTTTGGTAAAATCTTCAAGCATTTCTCGTTCACATGTCCTAGCCATCTGTGCCATATATCTGTCTGGTGATCCTCAATTGCATATATATGGCCTCCTTTGAGTACCTTAAGATGGATCTTGTACAATATGTAGCACAATTTTCCCTATACAATAACCAAAGACTCCTAGGTGATCTCGCATTTCCCACCACCAAAATTCAGATGACAATCTTCTTTATCAAAGAATGAACCAGATATCAAACTCCGTCGCAAATGTAGAACATGATGAACATCCTTCAGTATGAGCGTGCAACTGACACTTGTTTGAACACAAATATCTCCAATCCCGATAATTTTATAGAAGGTGGAATTTCCCATGTTCACCCCACCCCCCGAAGTCTCTCCTCCTATATGAAGTGAAGAATTCCTTACTCAGTGAAGCATGATAAGAAGTTTCAGTATCCACCACCAATTCAGAGTCATCATCCTCAGCATGCAAACACTGCTATTGGACTATTAAGACCACATCATCATCATTGTCCTTGTCATCTATGATTACCACTGCAATATTCTTATCTTCATCTTTCTTGTCTTTGGCTTCATACCTAATTTTCTTTTTCCAAATCTTACAATCCCTTTTGAAATGACCTATCTTGCCACAAAGGAAACACCCTCTACTACTCTTTGACTTGGATCTACATGAGACTTCTCGTGATTCTAGAACTCACTATGGCTCTTGGATCTGCCACGATCTCTCGCTCTATCAATGTCTCTGCTCTCTATGAAGTGCACCTCTGATCCCCTATCGCCTGAGGCTCGTTGTCGACTTTCTTCATTCAATAGACTACTTTTCACCTAGTAAAGTGTCAACTTGCCTTCCTATGTAGAATTATTGACTATTACTATGAGTGTCTCCCAACTGCTAGGTAATGATTCCAGAATAAGTAGAGCCTGGAGTTCATCATCAAGAACCATCTTCATGGACCCTAGTTGTTTTACAAGGCTTTATAATTCATTCATATGCTCGGAGATGCTTGTACCATACTGATACTTGAGGTTCACCAACTTTCTAATCAAAAAGTTTTATTTGTGGAAATATTTCATTCATATAACTTCTTGAGATTCACCCACACATCTTTGGCATTGGTATCTTTTGAGACATGATGGAACACAAAAATGTCGAGCCACTTTTGAACTGTTCCAATGATCTTCCTGTTTAATTTCTTCCAGTCTGCATCATATGTACTCTCTAGCTTTTGTCCCTCTATCAGATCGTATAAATCTTTGCAATAGAGGATCCTTTGTCTTGGGTTTACAAAGCTACTAATTTGTACTTGTCAACTTTATCGATGTCGCATCTTCATCCTTCCCCATCTGGAACCAATATCTACAACCTGGCTCTGATACTACTTGTTGGGGATGTTGCACCGATACGGTCGCGGATGTGATGAAAACTTATTGTGGAAGCATTATCGACAAGTGTATAAACCTAAAGAAGAAATATCAGATTTAATATGGAAAACTCTCCCCAAGACAAGGAGAGAAAAACTACAAGGCAATACCGGCCAACAAGCATTATAGCTCACACTATCTGGATTTAATTACCCCTAAATCAAAGTATCCCTCCCCACATGAGAACAAAGATGAGGAAGAAGAGAATTACACCCAATATGTACAAAATCTCCATCTCTACTTGATCTGCTCACAAGGCCGTTGTGGTTGGTGGGGACTGCTTGATGCCGATGTGACCATTGACTGGGTCAGACTATTGACGCTATGACAGCACTACATCTGTACCCACCTACCGCTACTTTGCTTCTAGGAGAAGTCATCAGCCCTCTCTTATCAATCAAGAGAGCTGCTCTGTTACTGCACCCAATGCGTCACCGACTGTCAGCCACTACTTTACTTCAAGGCAAAGTCGTTGACCCTCTCTTAATTAACCCAGAGAGCTCATCTGGTTATTCTTATTCTCCTGCCACAGAAGGCACCAACAACCAACTGGAGGGATCACACCTCAACCGATGGGATGATCTCAATGGCCTTCCCCAAAGTCTCTATTTATAGGTCTCCATGACATGTGGTTGCAACTAGAAATCCTTATCTAACTCCGAGTCCAACTCCATGTTGCACATATGAAACCATCTTCTTTCTCTTTTAGATTTGACTCCTATTAGGATAGGTAGCACAAGCCAACTCCTGCTTAAGTCCAAATTCAATTAGTCATGAGCCAGATCTTTTTCCTGTTACCAACAACTATACTACCTAAGTCATTTATTCATGCATCATATTTTTCTATTTTCATGTTTTCCTATCTCATCCTGGTTTTTATGGTCCAAATTTCTTTGTGGAGAAATGTGCTTGCCTAATTAATATGCCTTTTGAGGCCGAGATAGTATCATATTGTGAGCTTTGCAAAACCTCTTTCTTGGATACAATATGAGATTAATTTTCTTATTCATTTGATTGTTTTATTTATTTTTTGAATTTTACACCTCTATAGAAATTCGTAGTTACTGTATAATTAATTATAAGACGTAGAAACATACTAGTGTAGAAAGAGTCTCTTACTTTTTTTATAGGATGACCAACAAAGTGCATTATCTTCTCCTGACTCCTCTCCAAAATTCCGCCCCTTAGAAGAAAAAAAAGACAGAGAAACACCTAGTGTACATTACAGTGAAAATTTATTGGATTCTATGAGATTATTATAAGATGTGTCCTATAATAAATGTGTCGGTGCTTGCTAGTTTATAAAGAGTTAGCAAAGCAAAGGATACCACACATGTGCCTACTCAACTCGTGCTAGGGTCAAGGGAATTATCTTCAGAGTTTTCAGTAGAAATGTTTATTAAAGATATAGTCTTTTCTCTCGTGCAAACTAACCTAATTTTCCTTATCCCGAAAAAGTACAAACTTGCAAGTCAGAAGAGACGAATGCGATACAAGGTTCCTGTTAATAAGGTCTGATCGTCTAAGACAGTGACTCCATAGACGATACTATCAGCATAGGTACTATTGATATCATATATTGATTCATGAGGGCCGTTTGTCTGCATGGTTGTCTCCTTTGTATCTGGGCCTATGGTTTATTCAAAAATGTCACAAGTTTTGCATATATTTACTGTTTATGCATTGTATACGGAAATTAATTTCAACATCTACTGCAAGCTAAGAAGTCAACAACGAGAGAATGCAGACAGATGTCAATTTCTACGTTGATTCGTGAACGTTTTGATGTTGACAGCAGTATGCTGCCTTGCCCCTCCAGCAATAGCAGCCACTGGGTCAGCTAAGTCGATTTGCTCTGGGTTTTTGTATGCATGCTGGTTGAAGTATCTATCCTGCATCATGTTCCAGCTTGATTGAATGGATTGGCAACATTTCATGCCGACTGGCTAGATGGATAAGAAGAAAGGCGACAAACTTATCACCACCAGGAAAATACAGTCGATCGATGCAAATTTAACACCGACAACCATATATGTAGGTTCTCTACTGCTATTATTGCAAATTTAGCTGCATTCTCTACTTGTCAGCTATCGGCCTGCTTGAGCTACGTATAGGGCTAAGGATCATGGGCAGTGCATCTCCCACACTTCGGACACACAAAAGTCAACACTCACAAGTCCCACACGGCCACACCCAGCCCGCCTGCGGCCGGTTTAGATATGTGTTACTTGTGGTCTACATTGTCCCAATTTATTACTGTAGTCACATATAACGTATCTTTAGTGATAGCGTACTTTTATTGTGAGGTATACAAGCACACAGCATGCGACCCCCTAGAGATATTCTTCAATAACATCGACTAGGTTCTCAACCCAAAAGCACGAACAGATAAAGATGCTTGAAGTCAAAAGGAAGCTGCCAACGCAAAACTGGGATTCCATGGTGACTACTTCCTTCTACCGTCGACTCGACCTGTGTTTTCTTGTGGGAGGCTTTAGCAACCTGATTTATAGATCCTCCTTGTCTGGCTATTCTCTACCCCTGACAGAGAGAAGGGAGGACCATGACTTGGCGCACGTGATAGTTAGATTCAAGTGGAGAAGTAAGATGGTTTACATGACCTCACATGTGCTTTTATTCTGCTCTTGCATCTTCTGTAGCTTGCTTTATGCCAACGTAATTTCTAGGAAAGTTCCAGGAGACACCATCATAAAGAGTAGTACCCTGGCAGAGGCGATCCAATTGTATAATAGTACCGTGGCAGAGGCAATCCAATTGTATGCACCAGTCTTAAGATCCACTACTACCACGTCTCCATGTAGTAATCGCAAGGCAAAGTCTACCATAAGGAGTTTTAAACTAAGGCCTTGTTTGGCATGTTGTAAAACTGCAAATGTCGTTTCTGAATACAAGTAACTGAAAAGAGAGGCATTTCAGTTGAAACCATATCATATGGTACGTGACATAATAAAAATTGGTTACTATTCTTTAATCTGTTTGGTTAGCATATACATAGGGAGGCGAGGGTGCATGTATTATTGGAAATATCACAACGCTGCTGCAGTATATTTCACGTTAATGCTCCGATCGTGATCAAAGTTATTGCTCCTTTCCTATCGCGCTAAAAATGGAAGAAATCCGGAGCAATGTGCAACAGGTGTTTGGGAAGAAGACTGACCTGTTGCCAGTGGCAAGCCACGGCTGCGCAGTCCGATTCTGGCGCATGTACGTTAGTGCCACACACGCAAGCACAAGAGCAACGGTTCACTCCACTAAGGGGCCGTTTGCGGTGAGCCCCAACACGGCAGAGATGCAGTGATCAGAAAGTCCACCGAATTTGACGTGTTTCACAAATGTTATATTTAGTTATTAAACATAAACAATGCGGTATTTATTACCACCGCCTAATAAATATATTACATCCACTGCTGCACAAGAATACCACATTTTGAAAATTCTCTTCCAAACTAGGCCTTCTGATTTTGTGTGTCCACTCCCTAACTTGAAGCGTTATACGGTGGATATGGATGACTTTGCGTGAGGCCAAGGCCTCATGTGGCCCTATTCCACATCCATATATATATATATATATATATATATATATATATATATATATATATATATATATATATATATATATATATATATATATATATATATATATATATATATATATAGTCAGGCTAGAATACACTCAAGTGTACAGATCACGTTGTACACCCCAATGATGCTTACCTATCTAGATCATGTTTTTCCAAAATCTAATCCATTGATCTTCATGGATACAATAATAATAGTTCACATGCAAAATTTGAGCTCATTTAGATGAGTGTAAGTCACTCATATCAGGACAACAAAATCGACGCACAAAACTCATTTGAAATGCATAATTTTTGTCTCCTTTAGATGTACGACCTATAAGTATCCAAATGAGCCAAAATTTATTTATAGTATGTTCTTAAGATATTTAAAAAGATCAACAGTTTAGATTTTTCAAAAAGTTATTACATTTTTAAAAAATGACTGAGGTGTACAGTGCCTCCGATACATTCGAGTGTACACTAGCCTGACTCATATATATACATATATACATATATATACATATATATATACATACACACACAGATATATATATATATATATATATATATATATATATATATATATATATAGAGAGAGAGAGAGAGAGAGAGAGAGAGAGTCAGGCTAGAATACACTCGAGTGTACAGATCACACGAATACACTCAAGTGTGTTTGCATATCGAGACTATTTTTTACAAAATGTAAACCGTTGATCTTTACCATCATACTATAACTAGGCTACATACAAAGTTTGAGCACATTTGGATGAGTATAAGTCACTCATACAAGGGCAACAAAATCGACGCGCGAAACTAATTTGAAATGCATAATTTTTGCGGTCTTCATAACATGAGCTATACATATCCAAATGTGCTCAAATTTTACGTATGAGTTGTTCACGAGATATTTAAGAAGATCAACAGATTAGATTTAAAAAAAAAATATTGCATCATGAAAAACTACTTGAGTGTATTCCACTCCGGATACACTCGAGTGTATTCTAGCCTGACTATATATATATATATATATATATATATATATATATATATATATATATATATATATATATATATATATAAACTTTGTGTGAGACCAAGGCCTCATGTGGCCCTATTACACATCCCCATATATATTCATATATATGAATATATATATATATATATATATATATATATATATATATATATTTGGACATTTAGAATACACTCGAGTGTATTCGGAGTATATTACACTCAAGTAGTTTTTCATGATGCAATGTTTTTTTTTCAAAAATCTAATCCGTTGATCTTATTAAACATCTTGTGAATAGCTCATATGTAAAATTTGAGCATATTCGGACATTTAGAGGTCATGTTATAAAGACCGTAAAAATTATGCATTTCAAATTAGTTTCGCACGTCAATTTTGTTTCCCTTGGATGAGTGACTTACACTCATCCAAATGAGCTCAAAATTTGTATGTAGCCTAGTTATAGTATGACGGTGAAGATCAGTGGTTTACATTTTGCAAAAAATAGTCTTGATATGCAAACACACTTGAGTGTATTTGTGTGATCTGTACACTCGAGTGTATTCTATCCTGACTCTATATATATACTAGTGAACGCACACATGCACATGCACGTGTCTTATTATACATGTAATGTTTTACATGTATAATTTACTTTTAAAAAATAATGACTTTAAACCAATGAGTATATATCAAATCTTCACAATTAATAGTAGGGTATTGTAGATGTACATGCAACATGTGTTGTTACAAGTGTATTAGTTGGTGATGGCTATAATAATATGATACTAATAATAAATGTACTTAAACGAAATTCATTTTTATAATACATAAAAATTATTATTAAAATTATGTAATGAATTTTTAACTATTATAGCCTTATTGTGTAATACTTAATTTAAATGTTATTGAGGAAAACTATCTATAAGAGCACTCCCAATATGCATCACAAACATTTTGATGTAGTGACTTTAATGTGTGTGTTTTTTCAATAATAAACAAAAATAAAAATATTTCCTAGAATTTAACCTCGTTGAATGTTACCCAAAAATACTCTTAATTGTCAAAAAATTAAGTCAATGTACAAAAAATTTCCTGTCGATGTGTAGAGAAGCATTATAACTATTATCATGGTACATAAGTTTGTAAATAATCTCTCCAAAGTATATTATATGTTTCTCAAATATTAACCGAAAATATTTTTAGAAATATAAAATTTATATATTTAGACCATAGAAACTTTAAGAATATTTAGAGGTTATGATTAATAAAATTTTCCTATGTGGAATCATATATCATTGAAGTCACATCCAACACTTAAATAGAACAAAAAATATATTTAATAAAGCAAAATTTAATATAATAAAGATTTAAGAACAAAAGAACTAATAATTTTTTATTGTACATCTCTATTTTTCTCTTGTTACCATCTTCCAGTACATCTTATCTACTATCTAAACTCACCATAATTGTTTATTTACATTTTTTATTAAAATCATAACAACATATTAATATAGATAATATGTAATAGTTGTTTTAATTAAAAAAGGTAACTACATATTATAATTAGTTTTTTTAACCTCTAAGGCATTCATTTTTTCAATTGTCATGTACATCACTTGCAATAAATAAACACATTAAAAGTTTCAGGTTGTGTGGATGTCGATTTGAGATATTTTTGGGGTTAAATCTAACTGTATCAAATTTTATTCATATTATTGGATATAAATATATCATAATATCATAAACTTATATGTGGATCTTTTTAAAATATCTCTTTTATGTATATAGTAGATAGTTACATGAGGATACCAACACCCATGAATTATATAAAAGAAAAAGTCCTTATGAAGTTTTGGATGTTATATTGAGATTGTCATATTAAAAAAATCTAATGTAATTTTTTTTCAAATTTATAGAAAATACTTGAAACTTGTATCTAAATCTTGTTGAAATAAAATATCTACAAGACCACTCTTTATCTCGTCATTTTTTACTTATATGACTTTCATGCATTTTTTCTTTTATTACTAAAGAGAAAAAATATATTTCTTAAAATTCAACCTCTTGAATATTATCCTAGAAAACCTTCTTAGTTGAAAAACTTTGAATTTGATGTACACAAAAAAATTTAGGTAACATCCAATGTGGTTTAGATTATATATATATATATATATATACATATATATATATATATATATATATAAATATATAAATATATATATATATATATATATATAAATATATATATATATATATATTCTCTAATACCAAACATTTTGGACATATGTTTATCAAAAAGAAATCTAATTAAATATTTGAATAGATAATATTGAGTGATTGTTATAACTAAAAAAAAGATAGGACATTTCATAAGTAGTTTTGTGAACTTTGAACACATGTGTTTTTTGGATTGTCTTCTATATCACTTGAAATAAGCAAACACTTTTAATGTAATGGGTTGTTTGGGATGTTGGATAATAGTGACAAAAAGTTTCTTAAAATTTTACCCTTTGTTTATTAATAAAGAGAAGAATTTTGTGAAGATACAACAACTAATGAATAATGGGGGAAGATAAACTACGTTTGTAGGGAGAAGAACAACGTGGCAGATAGGTTAACTAAGTACCATCCCAAAAACCACAATGGTATCTATGATTATGTAGGTCTCCACTAAGGACCGTGATCTCATTTTATCTTACTTATGTAATGTATCAATCCTACCAGGTTTAATTCCATCCATTTAGTTAGTGATTGTAATTCTGATTTGATTTTACATATAAGAGGAGGGTGAGATGCATAAAAAGCCTCCTAGATTTCCTAAAAAAGGAGAAAAATGCATATTTATTAACATTTATCCTATTGAATTTACCCTAAAACAACCTTTGTAAATGTAAAACATTATAATCAATATACACAAATTTTAGTAAGAACACACATGCGTATGTCTATAAAACATAATGCTCGTTCAATTAGCATATGAATTATATTGTTATATTCAAAGTTAATGTTGTACTGCCATTGTAATATGAAATTAGTCATTCTCAGTATAGTTGCAACATGAGGTTTTTGATTTCATTAATGTCGAGCAAAAAATATGACCAATATCAATATTTTATTATATTTTTCAGAGAATTAGTATTGATGGTGTTTTCCATTTATGAATGTTAGCATATTGTAGGTATTAGTGCCCGAAAAGTTGTGTGTGAAGAATTAGTTGGCTGTGGATCCACCCCGGATCACAACCCACAAGTTTAAGCAACACCATACTATGTACCTAATGGCTAGTTTAGAAATGGTTTTATGACGTTAAATATTATGTACAGTAGTTGGCTCAATGAAGAAGCAAGAAAACCATAAATATTTCACTTAAAATATAAGCAAATTATTCATGAACCATATGATACATCTACTTAGGGTGTCAAATCAGTGACCAAGTTGTCCTGTTGACCATCAGTGGATCATAACCGGTCAACCAATTCTTTTAAAACACTACCACTTCGCTGCTTGAGCCAAAACCTCTAGGCTTGTTGTGATATGCAAGTTTCATGACGTGGACTTTTGTTTCAGTGCCAGATACACAATTGGATAACTTGGTGCCAAAGGACCAAACTAAAATAGGCAAGAATATCATTATATGTAGACTGGTCGAACAACCTAACAGTCTAATATTCCTACTGATGCGCATATGTAAAGCACCATTTAAACATACATTAGATAGATAGTAGCAAATTGTGTTAGTGTAGTGCCTCCTAAACCAATGAGGTGGATTTCAGACAAGAAAAGTATATTAAACATTCACAGATGTATAGGCGTATGTGTAGGTCGTACACATTACCTATATGATGATGCGGCTATCGTAGTACTATTAGGGACTACAAGGTAAATCTCAATAATTCAGATAACAGAGAAGTTCTTTTATTTGTTTGATACAGGCCAATGTTATGTGACATCCTCGTAAGCAACCAGGGAGGCAGAGCATACTTTAATAGTTAACGCTTGTCAAAACCTAAAATCAATGGTTAATAAACAAAATCAGGACCTTAAAAGATGTTAATCATTGTTTGTATTCAAACATGTGAATAAATGTTACATTAAAATATTCATACATACAAAAGTATTCACCTTATCAGTTTATTGTGAATCTATTAAAACCGTTGTCTCATCAGCAGCGTCGCTCACTTTAGTTGGATATGATAATTCCCATACTCGGAATTGTTTGTGAACATGTAAAGATAATTAGATCGCCTCAGTTGGAATTAGTATCCTATAGAAGACGACATTGTTAATAACACTCATTCTTTGGTGACTGTTGTGGTATGCTACCAGACAACTGTCAAGAATGTGAAGAACACAAGTAAATTTGCATTTTAGCACCATCACCCGCACTACAAAAAGCGACCACTGAATAAACTCATGCTTGAGAACATAAGCTATTAATTAAATAAATCACATCATGTGAACTCACCCCCTGGGTTTTTCTCAGATAAATGAAATGCAATCTGTATGACAGATTCATTGTTCCATTCTTTCCGTGGATCACTATTTTTGATAAATTAAAATGCATAAAGAACAATGCCAGTTCAGCGTAACCAACAAAATTATATAAAGGTCAGGAAGTGTGTGTTGGCGATCATAGCAGGGGAGTTCCTCTTGAACACTTAGAACTCACCGTAGCAATGCGGCCGTACTTGTCGAGACACTCCTTTGAGAAGCAGATCACACTCTCTGCAAAATTGACGTCGGCCTCCTCGCCGGGTCAATCACGAAGAGCTATCATAAAACCAGGCATGAGCTTATGGAGCCACTCCTAGACAGAGCAAGGACAACCTCTCTGTGGCGATGGAATGTAGGGTCAATGAGGCCGACATCGGTAGGCACCTCGAGTAGGATACAACCCAAGAGGCCAACCACCTTCTGCACGTCTTTGTCACGTCGGGACAACCCTGAAAAGCTAGATGATCTGGCCAGAAACCTTGAATGAGGAGGAAGTAAAGGGGACATGGGCAGCAGCCGGAGGAGCATGCACGAATGAGGTACTTTGGAATGGATGTCAGGTGCCTGTAAAAGAACATGCAGCCATTG